>JXTB01000020.1:687844-784076 GCA_002914805.1 Parasponia andersonii | reverse complement strand
ATAATTAATATGCAAACTGATATAGTATAGCATATAACAACATATCATAATGATCATAATAACATCACATAATAGTATGTAAATTTACATATAAACACATAGGGTGAGATTTACTTACATCAAGTCCTTAGAAAAATTTTGTAGTGAAATACCACACAACCAATCTTGTTGAAACCATATGTCTCTTCTTTATTCTTTATTTTTTTTATTTATGCCAGAAAAAAACATTCATTATAAAAAAAATATTAACACATGCTATCATTGCTCTTAAGAAACATATTTTATATATTTGAAAAATATCCAGAACATAAAATAACATAATAATTTTCATAACAAAACCAAATCTGTAAACATTCAGCAACTTAGGCATACTTAAATAATTTTTTATTCAACAATATAATTCGGTTTATCCTAAAAATTTGCATAACTCATTAAGACATATAAACAAAGATCCAGAAAATTATCGGAATTTATAAAAAAGATTTAGTACATTATTCATAATTTTGAATCCAAATATTGTAAAAAAGTAAAACTGGTAAACTAAAAACGAATATACAATGATAGAGTTTAAAGATTTTTTCTTAAATCAAAATAATCTGAAACTTTACGGAAGTATTGAAACACAATATTAAAAATTTATAAAAATTATAGACTCCAAAATATACTATTAGATAGTACTTTAAATTCATGAAATTCTACGTCAGGATTCATATCAGCACCAAAATCGGCAAAACAATAAAGATTTCAAAACTCATATTTAATTTTGGAAATTTCAAAAACTCATAAAAATATTTTGAGAACCTAATCACACATTGATAAAGGTCCAGTAAAAATTTCAAGTCGAAAAAATATAAATAGCATGGGTTTTGGACGTTAATAAAAGGGAATATTAAGTCTGTCAGATTCACTGATGTTAAGGACAATATAAATAAAAAATTTAATAACGAATACAAATAAACCCCTATGATCATAAAAATTTCCTGAATATAATGTAACATATAAATAAACAAGTTGTTCAAATTGTAGGTTATAAAAAAAATTCTAACCCAAGATATCATAGGTTGAATTTTGATCTAGCAGCAGCAAAAATAATAAACTCAAAGAAAAGAGTGTTTTTAAATATTTACTTTCTTCTTGAAAATTGAAGAAAACTAAGCAAAAACTCTTGAAATGACAAATACTCTTAGCAAATATGAGAGAAAGATAGGTAGAAAAATTTAGAAGGAGGCTTAATTGTATTCTTATGAGAAAGAGATATATATATATATATATATATATATATATATTTATAGGTTTTCGGCTTAGGGTTCTTTTTTTTTTTTTAAATAAAACAACCAAAGTTTTTTTTTTTAATAAATCAGTCAACATATTTTTTTTTTAATCATAACACCTTCTTTTTTTTAAAACTAACGTATTAACCTATTACTAGGTTTCATCAAGTTGTGAGAAACTTCCTTTTTCTACTTTTTTTGACTAAATTAGAATTTTATTTATTTATTTTGTAATAATAAGTAAAAACTAACCAAATCTATAAATAAGTAACATAATAAAATAAAATCTATATATTAATACATACATAAAAAAATAAAATTGTGGAATCAAAACTTCACGCACGACACACTTATTTTAGCATTATAATAATAATAACGATACTGCTAATAATAATAATAACAATAGATATACTTAATCATATAGATAATGTGTGCTTTATTAAAACTTAGGCATATATATATATAAGTTTGTTATCAAATTATTTGGACTCTAAAAACAAACTAGACTAAGATTTAAACAACAATAATTATTAGAATAATTTACTTAACTCAATAATAGATACAAATTAATCACATTATTATGATAATCACATATAAATACAAAATGCATGAGAATTTATTTCTCATTAGGCACGTAGTCCAACTTGGCTTTCATGTACATATTCCATTGCAACTGTATTCACAAAAATTTTGTTAGTGCATAACTGTTTCACTTATCATAACCATAGATTTAAAACACATGAAAAACGAAAAATCATATTATAGGATAGACTTGATATTACAGTTCTTGTACTCCTCTATCCATTCACCCTCGTAGGTTCTAAAGTAGTAGTCCTATATCTTGCATCTTAGTTGTTGTGCTTTGACTTTTTTGTGGATTGTTTATGTGTTATCCCTCAAGTTATATTGTCACTTTTGTTTGTAGCATTTGATTTTGATTGTATTTTCTTAAGAATGTTTGCTTGTGATACATTGGTTTAGTATTTGCACTTTAATTGATGTGGTTCGACTCCATTGGTATTTATGAGACTGAGATTTTATTTTCTTAGAATTGATATCTTCGTTATCACTTGATTTGGATACATCATGACTTGGTCCTATATTGTAGTGTTTGTATTTGTAGTAATTTTATATAGCATGCTCATTAGCTACGTGATTAGTTTGATAATTTAAAGTATTGTTTATCTATAGTACTCGTGTTTCTCTAGTTTCATCAAGTTCTGTTATGGTAGTTCTTTGAATGAGAGTTCTTGAGTTGTTGAGGGTTTAGTTAGATTTAAAATTGAGTTATTTAGTTTTGTAACTTTTAGAATTGCCAAGTTGACAATTAATGTTTGGAATGACGTAGACCTTTTGTGTTTGACCAAAGTAACATATTTGTTTTCAAAGAGATCATGAATATTTTAAACTTAAGTATTGATTGGGTAAAAGTAATACACTTTTTCAAAGGAGGTAATGTTTTATACAACTTTGAGACTAAACTTTACAATGCCACCAATATAGTTGTATACTAGTAAGGTTTTGTTTTACGATTAGAAGTATTGATTTGAAAACTCTCTAGACTAAGGTACTTTGTTTCTATAAACGTATCACATAAATCAAACTTTTCAAGTTCTTTTTCAAAGTTCGGACTTAGTAGATTAATAAGCATATTTCAATCCCTACTTAATACTTGATTTGAGAGCAAATTAATGGTTTTGCAATTTGATTCACAAGTCTACTTGAAAAAAGATGTAAGTTACTTGAAAAAAGTTTTGAATAAAAATATTCACAAGTTTGATTACTCGATAAACCTTGGTGTGGATTGAAAATAATTTTTGGGAGAAAATCTTTAGCTCCATGCATGTATTTGAAGATTAATACCTGCGATTTTCTCTAGAATGTATTGCTTAGAAAATGGAAATTGATATGATTTTTTGTATTATGAAAATCCTTATTGGGTGAAAACATTTGAGTCGGAGATTTGATTTAGATTTTGGGGAGCTTGTCACTTAGACCTTATGCATTCAATATTTCAAATTTTCATGTTTCTTCTAAAGTTTCTTTGATGTAGTTTATCTTGTTGGTTAATGCATGGTCCATTGATATTTGTTAGATTACTTAGCCATTGTGATTCTTGCTAACTTAATTTTTCATAGAGTGAACAAAGTTGCGTTAGATTATGCAGAACTTGTTGTAATTGGACTTTGGGCATTATGTGTGATTTGATTTTAATCAGTCCTCCTAATATTGGGAAAACTTAGGAGGAGGATGAAATTTAGATTTTCAAATCAATGAATGGTATTGAGTTATATGCCTTGACTTTATATTTGATAGATTTTAAGTTATGTATATTAGTGTGTGATTTTCTCCTTAAGGGTTTAATTATAGCTTTCCAATTCATGGAGCCTATGTGTATATTAACTAGTTAGTTATGCCTAGTGTAAATCTCTATGAATTTTTAATGTATATCTCGAAGAGTTAAGTGGGGATAGACACATGTTTTACCTACTTTGAGAAAATATTTAACAATATTTTACACTTTAATATTCTCTAAACTACCCAATTTTCCCTTATATATGTGAAAAAAATGTAAATTTTCAAATCTTTTTAGAATATTGTTTAATAACTTTGGCAAATATTTTTGAAGTCTATGAAAACATTCCATTATGTTTGGTTATGATTCAGATTGAGGCCCAAATATTTTATTAGTTTCGAAAGAAAAATCAACCATGGTAATTTGAATATGGCTCATTTGTTATTTTACCAAGCAAGTGCGATTTACATAGAAAATGTCTGTTTATTGATAGTGGAAATAAACTAGTACCTTTTTCACATATTCTTTCTCAGTTTTAATAAATGATCATCATATATAACCTATTTTTAAGTTAATACTTGTGACTATTAGAGATTTTCACCATATATACACAAAATGAAACTTTTCTAAATGTTGATGTTGAGTTGAATCTAAATCCCTTATTTGTTTGAACTATATATAATATGGTTATTATTATATAACTAATGATAATTGGAATGGTATTACTCATGAATTTTACCTTAAGAGTCATTGGACTCTACTTCTAGATTAAAAATGGGGTAATCAAAGTTCAAGTTTGATTTATCTTTGGCCAGGGAAAAGCTATATCATGAACTTGTGCAATAGTCCTAGACCCATCACTTCTTACAATGTTTTCAAAATTGTTTTCATTAAAATTAAAAGGAGGTTACATAGGAGACATGCATTACTCGAGGATAGTATCAGACAACCTGTCCTATTAGAACCATAATTTTGGGACATTAAGTGTCTATTTTAGTTATGTGTATATTTTTGGGATATTAGATTGTCTCAATAGAGTTTTCTTTATATTAAGAATTTGTAGAGTCTTTAGATCAATATTTTCTTTGCTTTTCTTTGATGAGGTTTTTCACTGGATAAATGCTTTTGAAATTTCTCATAGTTTAGGTATTTGTATTTGAGATTGAAGTTTGTATTAATGTTTGCATTGGTAATTTCCAATTTGGGTGTTCTAGTCTTATATTTGACTAGAAGTGGTTTGTGTTTGGTATTTTCCCTTACCCTAATTGGAGAATAAAAAAAAATTGTGAGCCATTAAATTCTCTCTATCACCTTCGACCTCTGAATTTATTTATCTTGTGTGGTATAACACAAAGATCCTTTTTCTTCTTCTTAAACTCTATTCAAGCATGTTTTGTGCCCAAAAGGAGACTCCTGTTAGAGTCATTGACTCAAAGATTATCTAGGTCCAGGTTTTAGCTGCAAGCAAATGGGTATGTCTCAAGAAATTATTGATCTGGCATAATCAAAGGAATGATATTCTTATATCTGACATTTCGTCTATTATTCTAGTTTGGTACCTTATGATTACTGTTCAGAGTCTTGTGTTCTCGGCTTCTAACTATGGTTATTGTTATTATCTTTTGATCACTCATATACTTGAGGTTGTCATTTCCAACCATAGGTATTGAGATTTTTATACTTATTATTGAGCCATCTTATAACTTCGTATCTCCTCAGGCGCATCCTTATCCTATACCATTGTACAAGTCCATATGTTTGAGGGATTCTAATGCCAAGTGAGGAGTTTCTATTTCACCTCCCTTTTGTTAACTAGTTTTTTGTTTAATACTCGTAAATTCTATAGTCAAGTGTTCATTATATTTCCAGTGACTATTTCTTACAATCTTACTTATACTCTAGGTTTGTACTTGAATTTCGAGACGAAATTCCTATAAAGAGGGGAAAATGTAAAACCCCATACTTTTCAAGGAAAAATTGGTCATTTCACCATTGTTTTAAAAATTTTTAAATATACATACATTCTTTCTCCCTCTCCCCCTTCCTGACTCACCCTCCCTCTCTCTCTCGTCTCGGCTGAATGGAGGACCAGAAGGACTAGATGCCGCCAGCTCTCATCATGCCCCACCACTAATCGGCACTGCCTCCCTATGCCGCTAACAGCCTATGCTACTGGTCTCTGGTCATTGCCAAGCTTCACATCACCGAAAATGCCATTAATGACAAAGGAAGGACTTTGATTTTTCGACACCAAATTGGACTGTTTTAACACATGTTCTTGGGCTCATTAGGTTTGTATCGTCGAGAGGAACCTCAAGGTATAGATTTTGAGACCCCATTTTACTCGGATTAAAATTTGTCATTTTTTGTATTATTGACCTTGAGTTTGACTTTTGATCCAACCGTTAAAATGTGTTTTTACTATCATTTTTAGAATATACTTAGAAAATAGTGAAGTTTGATATATGTTGACTATATTTAGTGACTGGCACAAAAAATAGTATCTAACAGCTTAGATTTTGTCTTATTTTGCTTGCCACTAGTCTGGTGTCAGTTCAAACCCAAATTGGTCGAATTATGTGCTGAACTCAGCTATTTTGAGCATTATGAATTCAATAAAGAGATCTGTTTATTGATTTGAAGCTCTGTTGAGGAGTTGGATTTTCCTAAGTGAGTGATCGAGGGTGTTGAATTAGTTCCCAACCCTCCAAACAATTGTCTAATGACGTATTGAGGATTCAATTACGTGGTATCGCTATTCTAGTGAGGTAGGGATTTAGAATCTTTATTTTATATCATTTTTTATTAAAACTTATTTTCTGCTACACATGATAACAAATGTGATTTTAGAACAGTTTTAGATATATGTGATGGAATTGAATTATATGATATATATATATATTGGATTACTTTGGAACATTTCTGAGTGTATGTTATTTTTGGATATGTTAAAATAGGGCTATTATATTGCCCATTTTTATAAATTATAATTAACCATTTTAGTAAAAATTGAAGCATCATTTGAACTTAAATTATTACATCGATATTTTTACACATCAGTTCAGAGTACATGTGTCATAAGATAACACATGAATACCAAGTTAGTCTTATGAAGATTTTACAGTATAGCACTACGGCTCTACCGATGGTGCGAGGTCTGTGAATGCGTGTGTGGTATTTTTCTAATTACTAAGCTATTTGGCAAGTATAGGCAATACAATTGCCCCTCCAAATTTAGAAGGCGACACATGGCACATGTTGTCCCTCTGATTATGGGGTAGGTGTCAGGCAGGCTTTATGGCACAAGTGATGCTAGCATCCTGGTTTCAATTGATGAGAGATGGTGAACTCATGGGTAAATTTGGATTTGTATCATGTATTTATGGTTTGATTAATTTTGGATATCATATTTTCCTATATATATATTTATATGCATATACATGTACGGACTTTTAGCTTTGAAAATGGCTATTGCTGGTATTTATTGGAATAAAATTCCTAAAAATATTTTCATAAAATCATTTTCAAGAACACTATATCTTTTTAAAATCTAGAAATATTGTGGAATTGGTCGTTTAAAATTTTTTTCTTTACAAAATATTTCGCATCGTGATCTAACATAAGTTAACTCTTAATCTAGTCAAGAACAATACCTAGATTCACTCCACAACTTTCTTCTCTTCCTATCTATTCTCGAAAGTCATTTGATTGATGTAATAGGTGGTCACCTTCTTGATTCCCAACAAAGAGATCTGCAGATAAATAAGAAGACAATCTTCTCGAACCGATTTTTTCAGGATGGCCAAAATACCAAGGATGGTGAATCCCTTAGTGCTGATCGATTTTTTTCTACCTTATTTCTCTTTGTTTTTCATGTGATACTTTCTTCTAAAGGGGTATTTCACGTGTAAATTATTTCCACTAGTAGTTAGAGAACTTTTCTACTAACTATGGAGAGATGAGTAAATCCTAATGAGCTTATTGGGCTTTAATTTGAGCTAGATAAGGGACCATGGACTATATATCCATAATCATAATTAACTCATAATTATGATTGAGTCTTGTCCATTAATATTGGGGCATACCACTATAGACCTAATATTAAACTCTTGGACTAAATATCATTTATTTTTTCTGTAAAAATTATTATCAAATAATTAGCTTGATCCATTTAGCATATACTATACCTATAAACATACTCCTAATGCAATGCCATACTATTAGGATGAAATTACTGTATTATCCCTCTAGTATATTTTTTTTAAGATGTACATCGACAAAGCGAGGGAAATTAAATTTAAAAAGAAAGAAAGAAAAGATACACTAATTCAGAGGAGGCATAAACCTGACCTCTTAAGACAAAGAAACAGAAAAAAAAAATAAAATCAGTGAAACTGATAATTAGGCTTTGCAATACAATCATCGAAAATAAAAGATGAAATAAAAGATAAGGCGGACCACCACTAAGTGGGACAAACAAAGGAGGAAGCACGAAAAGCTAAAGAATCAATTATACGATTACCTTCGTGATAGATATGAGTTACCACAAAATTTATATTAGTAATGTACCCAAATGCTCTACACCAAGCTGATCTCCAATGGAAAAGAAATGACACAAACTGAATCATTTTCTAATCAGAAACACTTCCATCCATATTTCCAAGCGAAATCAATCGCATTAATCGCCACTACCAATTATGCCTTAAAAGTGTAACCAATTCCTAATGGAATTGAGAAACATCCGCGAACAAACCTTCTATGAGTCTGAAATACTCCTGAACACCCGTAAACACCCAGTGAGCCATAAGCAGGTTGTTAGTATTGACCTTGACCTAGGACAAAGGAGGAGGTCTATGTTGGGAATATGCCCTAGAAAGAAGTTTCTTTGTTTGGCATTTTAAACAATGCTTATTGGATTTAAGTGTTATCTATTTGTTATTAATAAATTCCATATTATGTCCCAATAATATACATGTGATGTTTATGTTTTCTATTATGCAAACGTCGAAAAGTTTCCATGACTAATAATGAGTAATAAATAATTCTTCGTGTAAAGTGTTCACATGTGGGAGACTAAATTCTTTATTTCATTATGTCTAAATTAAAAGTTCACATTCTGCAAATAAAGTTGGAATGCTTTATTTTTCTAGAGAATGTAGTGTTGTCTATTTCAATGGGATCGATGAAGTCTCCAATTATCGAAGTGTTTGACTTCGGATAGAAATACTAGTGCGTTATAAGAAAGTTCTAAGTGCATTGAACTGGACTAAGTGAAAATAGAATTTGAGGTTAAGTACTGTAACTCAATATTCTATCTTTCACTAATCTAGCACTATTGCAAGATTATCTTAATCCTAGTGATTGTTGGACTTGCTTTCATGAGTTTTATCTTTTTGACTTACTAAAGGACAAGTTTCGATTATATGGTTAGAACTCTGGTATCTTGGAAGATAAGATTTGTGAATTGACGAGAACGCCTTTCATGATTTGGGCACCATGCATATAATGTCACTTTGAGTTTTTTTAAGGACTTGGATAATAAAAAACCAGGTGCCAGGTATTCACTTTGTGAATTTGACTGTGTTTGTATGGGCAGTTATAAATATCATAGTCAATTTTTATCCATTAGATGAAAAATGACAACTCAAAGGTAAATATGTACTAAAAGGGTAATACGATAATTTCGCCTCACTAGTACGGCATTGCATGGGGGTATACTTGTAGGTATAGTATATGCTAAATGGATCAAGTTAATTAAAGTGTTAATTAGCTTCACAGAAAATATATAACATTTAGTCTAAGAGTGCAATATTGGGCCTATTATGGAGTGCCCTAATATTATTGCACAAGGCTCAATCATAATTAAGACTTAATTATGATTATGGGTAGTTGGCCCATTGGAGCTGAGACTTAATTATCATTCATGGCCGCCCAGGGAGAGATACCCATAGTCATAGACGTGTAATCAAGGAGAAGAAAGAGTGTCTTCCGGATCGTCTGCTCATCTCTCCTTGGGAATCAAAAAGGTGTCCACAGACCGGATCATTAACAGGCTCCAAAGAATAGACAGGAAGGCTCAATGGTTGTGAAGCGCTTCCAAGTATTATCTAAACTAAGATCCAAGAATTGATTTATTTTAGATCAACGTTCCTACATTTTTGTTTTGTAAAATTTCAAGAAAATTTTAAAATACCTATTCTTCTAGGTTCTTGATTTTTTTACAAAAGTGCAGAAATCGTTTTCGGTAAAATTATTTTTTAAAATTTATTTTTTAGAATTTCCAGTAATTGGTATCAAGAGCAAAGTTTTTCGATGATTTAGCATATCTTGTTCATGTTTATTCTCTTAAAGTTTGATGATCTATGGTTTCCATAATAATCTTTTTGATTACGTTTGGTCTTGTTCATATTTATAAGTATTGTTACGCCTCCTACCTTAACTATATGACTATGTAGGTCAAACTAGGAAGCATTACTCTTTTATAAACCATATTTTTAGTTTTGCAAAAAGGTGGGCCAAATTTAAACTTTTCAAGCTCGAAAACAAAAGAAACTGTGTGGCATTACTTTTTGAAAGTGTCTTTAAAAAATATACAACTAAAAACTCCTTATCATTTTATCTTGCCATCAGCAGTAATATTTACAACACACCAGAATAACAAAATATAAAGAGAAGACTGCCCACAAGTCAAGCTCGTCTACATCAGTATGATCATAGCGACAAGAAAGTGTGCTAGCCAACCAGCAACTCTATACATCAAAACTATCCTCACCTGCATCACAAGAACTAAATGAGCTATTGTTCAGTAAGTAAAGATCATGCATGCTCGTGAACATGTTTCATGCATAAACTTTATTGAAATTCTCATTGTACTCTTTCTTTCATAACTTTTTATTTTGATGCACTTTTCTTAGAAAACATTTCTTTATAGGGCCCTTGAGTACACTACAAAGTCGCAGAAGTCGGTAGGTCGTGCCCATCTATGCAGAAAGGAAACACATGGCCAATGTGTACCATACCTACCCAACGCAGAATGAATAGGTAATGCACCTAATAAATATTATAGTATAATGCTCAGTCCCGGCAGTCAGTAAGCCGTGCCCACCTATACGGAAAGGATGCCTATGCAAATCATACTTACCCAACGTAGGCAGACTAGACAATGTACTTAAAACATATCTTGTAAAATCAGTACAATGGTACTAGTTTAAATCCAATGTGTAGAAAACTTCATTTCTTTGAAAATTATGCTTAAATGATCATGCCATGCTTATGTTTCTGTAAACTTTACAACAACAATAGAAATAACATATAATTGAAATAATACACATAAGCATATAGGAAAACATCTTGTATCTACTATTGTTCTTGTGATACAATTAAAATAAATCTTTACTTACCTTGTGTTTGGTAGAAAATATAGTGGAAAGGGTCAGTATCCTCTGTGGCAAGGTGTGTAGAAGACCTGATATCAATTTTATTACTAACATTATCATTACAATGTAAAATATTTAAAAAAAAAACAAGTACAAGACCTAATCACAGCTTTTACAAAAGAAAGAACCCTAATCACAAAATGAACAAAAATGTCATCTACTTTCATAAAAATTAGTCCATTTGCTTCTAAATGGTACCATTTGATTCTAAAAATATTTGGACTGCACCTCTCCTATTTTTAGGACATCCTCACATGATTAAAATTATGGTTTAAGACCTATAATAACAATCAACAAGCCAATTCCCACATATATAATTCAAAGAGGATCATTTAGAGCAACCTAGTACATTTGAATTCCTTTCGTTTAGACAAAATTTAAAACCACTTTTACACTTTTTTATGGTCACAAACAACAAAAAAACAAATATATTTATATTATGAGATCAACAAAATATACATTTCAATTTTATAAAATCAGATTACAAGTATGGGAAACTTATTCTAACAATGGAAACACTTGAAAATACTTGAATCCACAAGTAGCAAACTTTGGAGCTTTAAGACTAACTTTGATCCTCCACTTAAATTCTGTGTTTTCAGCCATATATAAGATTTCCTTAGACCTTAATCATCAAATAAAACCTTTAATTCAAGAGCTATAGCAATAGAGATAAATTACCAATTCTAAATTCTACAAAAGCTCACCTTGACTAGTTTGAACTTTTGTTGAAGCTTTTGCTTTCTACTTCTAAAAAACTAATTTCTAAGGCTTTTAAATTGATCTTAGGACTCAAGAGAACCTAGAGGAAATATTACTTAAGTAGTATCAAGTAGAGAATTGAAATAACAATACAATACCTAGGAAGAAGAACTAGTAGAATTACCTTGACTAGTTTGGACCTATCTTGCTTTCTTGAGCTCCAAATTGAGTTCTACCACTTGGAAACTCTTAGATATGGATAAGGGGAGTTGAGAGAAGTATAGAAAGTGGCTAGAGTAGTACAAGTCGTAGCTGGGGAAGAAGAGAAAAGAAATGACCAGATTTGGTCAAAAATCAATACTTAAAGGCTAAGAATGGCATAACTTAAATTCTAAAGGGTATTTTGGGTATTTTGCACCTTACTTTCCATGTGTCCAGCTCTAAAACATCCTTAGCATACTCACCACTTTGCTGGTCCATCCTATACACTCAAGTGTAGACCAAAATGGTGAAACCTAGCTTAGAAAGTGAAATCTAGCCATACTTTGACTTATGATCCTATATAGCCAATCTTATTGTAATTTTGTAGAACCTAGCCCCATAACCAATCATTAAACATAAAAAGAAAATAAATTAGACTCTAATTGATGATGGAAACATAGTATAATTGCCCAATTAATAGAATACACAAAGATGACATTACGTGATTAAGCTGAATCTAAGCTAGCTTAGTGTAATTAAACACAGTTCAGTACCGTGACTGTCACCTCGTGCTTACCTGGAACGAATATTTTTTTGAAAAAGCGAGTCCTAAACATTAAATTAAAGCTATTTGACATGTTAAATGCATAGTAAATTTGGCTCCAAAAAGCGTAAAAAAAATGCATTTTACAGAAAAACTACTATTTGACCAAGTTATCAACAAACATAGTTTTTAATGCATGTGCATATGGTATTATTATTCATGAATGTATTCTTTGTTCTTTTCATATACCAAGCTCTCTCTCTGAGGGTACTGAGCCTTTACACTACATGAGAACACTTCGACAACCATTAGTATAATAATATATATATAAAGCATTTAACGATCAAAATAAGCAATTCATCATAAAATTGACACTAGTTTCATGATATGTCTATTATGTAATATGAGCATGTTTATTATTGGCCTATTATGTATGTGAGAATCTTGGACATTACAAGTATGCTCTACTATGTATAATGATTTATCACATCCCCTAATTTAGGTATGCACCTAAGCTAGAAAATGTTTAATTTTTGTATTCATCTTCTAAAATAAAATTGAAAAAAGATCTCGTAATAATTTTTTTTTTTTCTAAAAGGAAATATTTAAACTAAAAAAAATAATCTCTTATTAAAACATCGGAAACAAAAGCTTAATACTCAAAATAACCTATGAAATAAAAACACTTAATTTTAATCCAAAATCCAAATACAAGAAAATAAAACTTAAAATCGATTAAAAATATCCTAACGCCATTTAGGGATTCCACCGTTGCCGCCAGCCAACCTCCAAAAATCTATTGCTCATTTGAAAATTTTAAAAAAATGGGATGAGCTTGCGCTCAGTAAGTAAATCTCATGCATGCAATGAATGTTGTGTTTTATGAATAATGCATTTTAAGAATCATAAATATAAAACCCTTCTTTGAAAAACATCTTAATCATAAACGTTACTATTTCATAAAACTTTCGTATTTGAGCTCAACATAGTGTAATGTCAAGTCTATCAGAAGTGATGGGCCATAAATATAGTATCATGACAAGCATATGACCTTGTAGCTATTCGGATCCCATATAGCTATCATACTACAATAACTAGCATCGCAGTTTAAACATTTGTTCTTAACATGGTGACTATAGGTCTTTCAGTCAGGTACACATACTCTTTTCAAGAGCTTGATATACACTTAAATAAAAACATTCTTCTTTGAACAAAATCTGGTTGCATAGTGCTTTAGAAAAATCATTCTTTGAAAATCATAATCTCTTGTGCAATTTATGCAATACTTGTGCATACTCATGTCATAATTAATATGCAAACTAATATAGCATAGTATATAACAACATATCATAATGACCATAATAACATCACATAATAGCATGTGAATTTATATATAAATACATAGGGTGAGATTTACTTACATCAAGTCCTTAAAAAAACTTTGTAATGAAATACCACACAACCAACCTTGTTGAAACTACATGTCTCTTCTTTATCCTTTTTTTTATTATTTATGCCCAAAAAAAAACATTCATTATAAAAAAATATTAACAATGCTATCATTGCTCTTAAGAAACATATTTTATATGTTTAAAAAATATCCATAACATAAAATAACATAATAATTTTCATAACAAAACCAAATCTGTAGACATTCAGCAACTTAGGTATACTTAAATAATTTTCGATTCAACAATATAATTCAGTTTATCCTAAAATTTTTTATAACTCATTAAGACATATAAAAAAAGATCTAGAAAAATTATCGGAATTTATAAAAAATATTAATATATTTTTCATAATTTTGAATCCAAATATTATAACCTAGTAAAACTGTTAAACTGAAAACGAGTGTAAAATGATAGAACTTTAGAGATTTTTTCTCAAATAAAAATAATCTGAAACTTTATGAAAGTATTTTAACACAATATAAAACATGTATAAAAATTATAGACTCCAAAATAGACCATTAGTTAGCACCTTAAATTCATGAAATTCTACATCAAGATTCATATCAGCACCAAAATTAGCAAAACAATAAAGATTTCGAAAATCATATTTAATCGTAAAAATTTCCAAAAATCGTGAAAATATTTGAAAAACCTAATCACACATTGATAAATGTCCAGTAAAAATTTCAAGTCCAAAAGATATCAATAGCATGGGTTTTGTACATTAATAAATGAGAATATTAAGTCTGTCAGATTCACTGACATTAAGAACAATATAAATAAAAAATTTAATAACGAATACAACTAAACCCCTATGATTATAAAAATTTCCAGAATATAATATAACATATAAATAAACAAATTTTTAAAATTTCAGATTATAAAAAAAATTCTAACCCTAGATATCATAGGTTGAATTTTGATTTAATAGCAGCAAAAATAATAAACTCAAAGAAAAGAGTATTTTTAAATATTTACCTTCTTCTTGAAAATTAAAGAAAACTAAGCAAAACCTCTTGAAATCACAAATGCTCTAAGGAACTATGAGAGAAAGATAGGTAGAAAAATTTATGAGGAGGCTTAATTGTATTTTCATGAGAGAGCATAATATATATATAGGTTTTTGGCTTATGGTTTTTTTTTTTTAAAAAAAAAAAACACTCATCATCTCAACGTTTTTCTCTCCTTTTTTTTATTTTTTATTAATCAGATCACTTCCTTCTTCTTTTTTATTTTTTTTTTAATCATATCACTTCTTTCTTCTTTTTTTTTTTTTAGAAAACTAACGTATTAACCTATTACAAGGTTTCATCAACTTGTGGGAAACTTCCCTTTTCTCCTTTTTTTGACTAAATTAGAATTTTATTTATTTATTTTGTAATAATAAGTAAATACTAACCAAAATCTATAAATAAGTAACATAATAAAATAAAATCTATATATTAATACATACATAAAAAAAAATTGTGAAATCAAAACTTCACACACGACACACTTATTTTATCATTATAATAATAATAACGATACTAATAATAATAATAAAAAAAATAGACATACTTAATCACATTATTATAACAATCATATATAAATGCAAATGCATAAAATTTTATTTCTTATTCGGCACATAGTCTAACTTGGCTTTCATGTGCGTATTCCACTGTAACCGTATTCACAAAAATTTTGTTAGTGCATAACCGTTTCACTTATCATAACCATAGATTTAAAACACATGAAAATCAAAAATCATATTATAGGATAGACTTGATATTACAATTTCCTACCCCTTTAAATTTATTTCGTCCTCAAAATTATAACTTACCAAATAAGTTTGGATATTTAGCTCTAATCTCATCTTCACGTTCCCAAGTTACCTCTTCCATTGCATGATAGCCTCAAAGAACCTTGACCAATTTAATTTTCTTATTGCGAAGATCCTTTTCCTCTCTTTCCAAAATTCGAATAGGAACTTCTTCATATGTCAGGTCTTTTCGCAATTGGAGAGGTTCATAACTTAAAACATGTGATAGATCAGCCAAATATTTTCTCAACATCGAGACATGAAATACATTATGTACCTCAGAAAGTCTCAGCGGTAAGGCCAATCTGTAGGCCATGTCCCCAACTTGTTCTAAAATCTCAAATGGTCCAATAAAATGTGGACTTAGCTTTTCCTTTACATCAAATCTCATAACTCCCTTCATTGGTGCAACTTTAAGAAATACCAAGTCTCTAACTGAAAATTCTAACTCCTTTCGTCTCTTATCTGCATAACTCTTTTGACAACTTTGGGCTGTTTTCATCTTTTTCTTGATTTTTTCCACAATATCAGCTGTTTGTTGTACAATTTCTAGACTTAGAAGTTTTCTCTCACCAACTTCATCCCAATGAATCAGGGAACGACACTTCCTACCATAAAATGCCTTATAAGGTGTCGTATCAATCGTCACCTAGTAGCTATTATTATAAGAAAACTCTATCAATGATAGATAGTTGTCCCATGTAACACCAAAATCTAAAATACAGGCTCTCAGCATATCTTCAAGTGTTTGGATCGTCCTTTCAGATTGGTCATCAGTCTACAGATGGAAAGCAGTGCTAAAACTTGTGTACCCATAGCTTTGTGTAGACTTTTCCAAAATTTGGAGGTAAATTTTGGATCTCGATCGGACACAATTGATACAGGAATTCCATGCAATCTCACAATTTCATTTATATAAAAGTTAGCATACTTGTCCATAGAATAAGTATTACACGTCAGAAGAAAGTGTGCAGATTTGTAAGTCTATCCACAATCACCCATATGGAATTTACATCTTTCCTTATTCTTGGTAATCCAAGGACAAAATCCATAGCAATATGCTCCCATTTCCACTCAAGCACCATTAGAGGTTGCAATAAACCTGAGGGTCATTGATGCTCTGCTTTCACTTGTTGACAAATGAGACAATGCTCAATGAACTGTGCAATATCTCTAGGCATATTGACCCACCAGAAGTGGTTTCTTAAATCACGAAATATTTTCGTACTTCCTGGATATACAGAATAAGGGGTTTCATGTGCCTCTCACATGATTTCCTTTTTGAGTTCAGGAACATCAGGAACACATAAACGATCGATAAACCTCAATGTATTGTCTGAGGTGACTACAAAGTCTTTATATTTTTCAGCTTCTGCATCTTCACAAAACTTCGTCAATGTAGGATCATTACTTTGTGTAGCCTTAATTTGAACCCAAAGTGTTGATTTTACTGTCAAAGTAGCCATGTAGCAAGAATTCCCTTGATCTACTACTTCTATTCTCAAACGTTGCATATCCAAAATTAGCGGTAGAATTACACGTACAGAAACAACAGAGCTAGAAGATTTTCGACTTAATACATCCACAATCACATTCACCTTTCCTGGATGATAGTTGATCACAAAATCATAATCTTTCACTAATTCGAGCGATCGTCGTTGTCTCATATTAAGTTCTTTCTATGTGAAGAAATATTTCAAACTTTTATGGTCGGTATAGATTGCACACTTAACCCCATATAGATAATGTTGCCAAATTTTTAAAGTAAACACCACTGCAGTAAGCTCGAGGTCATGTGTTGGGTAATTCTTCTCATACTCTTTCAGTTGTCGTGAGGCATAAGCTATTATTCTTTCGTGTTGCATGAGAACACATCCTAAACCATTTTTTGATGCATCACTATAGATGACAAACCCTTCAACTCTTTCGAGAATGGTCAAAATGGGAGCAGTAGTCAATCGTTGCTTCAGCTCCTTAAAACTTTTTCTCACAATTATCTGACCATAGGAATTTCACATTCTTTTGGGTCAGCTGGGTTAGTGAAGATGCAATCTTTGAAAAACCCTCCATAAACCTTCTGTAATACCCTGCAAGACCAAGGAAACTTCTAACTTCTTTTATACTGGTCAGCGTTGGCCATCGTTGAACTGCTTCCACCTTACTAGGGTCAACAGATACACCATTTTTAGAAACAATATGTCTTAGAAAAGAAATTTGCTTCATCTAGAATTCATACTTCGTAAATTTGGCATAAAGCTTATTTTCTCGAAGAATCTGTAAGATAGTGTGTAAATATTGTTCATATTCTTCTTCAGACCGAGAGTATATCAAGATGTCATCTATAAAAATGATAACAAATTGATCTAAATAATCTTTAAATACTCGATTCATCAACTCCATAAAAGTTGCAGGGGCATTCGTTAGGCCAAAAGGCATGACCGAAAATTCATAATGCCCATATCTCCTTTTTTTCATCTCCTTCTGAAAAAAAGTCTTTGATACATCATTTTCCTTGAATTTCAATTGATGATATCCTGATCTTAAATCAATTTTTTGAGAAGTGTCCAGCTCCTTGTAGTTGATCGAACAAGTCTTCAATCCGAGGCAACAGATACTTATTCTTTATTGTTACTTTATTCAATTCCCTGTAATTGATACACAGTCTCATTGGACCATATTTCTTTTTAACAAAAAGCACTGGAGCTCCCCATGGTGAATGACTAGATTTGATAAACTTCTTATCTAAAAGAACTTGAAGTTGTTCCTTAAGCTCTTTTAATTCAACTGGAGCCATGCGATAAGGTGCCTTAGAAATAGGCGCCGTGCCGGGGACCAAATCTATCACAAACTCAATCTCACGATCTGGGGGTAGACCAGGTAAATCTTTGAGAAAAACATCTACAAAGTCCCGAACTACTGGTACTTGGCTTACTGTGATCTCTTTCTTTGGCACCTCAAATACTGATGTAAGGTAACCAATACAACCTTTGTTTAGCATGTGTTCAGCCTTCATTGTAGTAATAATAGGTACTCGAGGTACACTCCTAACTCCAAGGAAAGAAAAACTTGGTCTAGTCGGCAGTTGAAAGGTCACTTCCTTTTTACTATAATCAATAGTTGCGTGATTTGCACTCAACCAATCCATGCCCAGTATGATGTCGAAATCACGAATGTCTAGAAGAACAAGGTCTACAAATATTTCTCATCCATCAACTAGGATTTTGCACCCTTTGAGCTTACAATAAGATTCCAGAATAGCTTCTGAAGGTGTGGAAACACTAAACCGTTTATGTAAAGGTTCTGGTGTAGCTTCTAACTTCTCAGCTTAGGATAAGTTGACAAAAGAATGAGTAGCTCCCGAATCGAATAAAACAGAAACAGAAACACCAAAAATAATCATAATACCTATAACACATAATATACAAAATCAATACCATGATTATTACTAAAAGATCTAGTTAGTAGAGTTTACCTGAAATAACATCATTCGAAGCATCAGCTTCTTGACATGTCATAGCATAAATGCACACTTGAGCTTTCTTTTGCCTATTGTTGCCACCAATGGTCTGGTTCTCCTAGCAGTCTTTGATAAAGTGCCCTGACTTCCCACATTTAAAGTACAAATTAGAACCCATACGACATTTGCCTGAGTGAACCTTTCCGCACTTTTCATAAGTTGTCGCCATTTTTTTTATTATTGTTACCACCTTTGTCGCCTCCACTATAACTGTCTTTCCTCTTTTGGTTGTTTCTATTCCAGGGCTTTCCTCTCTGATTTACGCCTGATTTTTGACTATCTAGTTGACTGGACTTTTCATCATCTTCAGCTAAAATCTGAGCTCGATTCAAAACCTCAGCATAGGTGGTTAACTTCATAACTTTGATCGAGCGCCTTAAGTCAGGTTTCAATCCCATTTCAAACTTCCTCTTCTTATGCTTCTCAGTGTCTACTAGATATGGTGCAAAACAGGATAGTTGTTCGAATCGACGTTCATATTGTGAAACAGTCATGGACCCTTGCACTAAGTTGATGAACTCTATCTCTTTAGCTTGTCTCATAGAGTATGGAAAGTACTTCTCAAAGAAGATTTCTTTGAAACGATTCCATGTGATAGGGTTGGCTTGAGTACTGTGGATAGGATCAGTCATCTCCAACCAGTGTGCTGCCTCGCCTTTCATCATAAAAATAGCACACTCAACACGTTATTGATCGGTGCACGTCAATAAATGAAAGACGTGTTCCAATTCTATATATTAATGATCATAATAACATCACATAATAGCACGTAAATTTACATATAAACATATAGGGTGAGATTTACTTACATCAAGCCCTTAGAAAAACTTTGTAGTATTGATAATCAAAGAAGACAAAGGCTTATTAACTTTACGTCCCTTAAATTTTGCATGGTAAAAAGATGAGTTATGATCCCCTCCTTCTAACCAATGAATACGATACTTGTTTCTCAGAAAAAAATCATGCAAAGTTAAAGCATTATCTAGAGCAGCCAAAGCATCAGCTCTTCCCGAAAGATCTCCTCAAAAAAGCTATTTATTTGCAGTCTATTCTGAATTCCATAACCTTATCTGTAGCCAAGGTAACTCTGGTAGATACATTACCAAAAACTTCCCAATTCCAAGTCCGAGGAGAAGCTTTGAGGAGTTTAAGTTTCTATAAAAGACGAAAGGTGGGGCAACCAAAAACCTGAGAAGATCAGACACCAAAAACAAAATCAAAGAAGGTGGGATCATCCACCCAAACATTTTGAAAACGAAAAAGGTCGAGGACAAGGAGCTCTCAAATCCCTTCCAAGCAGGAGAAGAGAGTAGTGATCTAAATATAGACGAGGTAAATTATTACAAGACAAATTAGACCAGAGATCAATAAACCTAGATATACATAAAACTCTGTCTAAACGAGAGAGAATGAGACCTCTCACTCCTCTACCAATCTTGTTGTAGAAAGCACCCCTAGTGTCTAAATCAATAAGAGTATAAGCACCTCCAAAATTGTCAAAGTCAAAATAAGAAATGGAGTATGTAGTACTCGTTGTTCATGAAAGCCCAAATAGCATTAAAATCGCCCAAAATACACCAAATAGGAACAACTATATCCAAAAGAGAACTCTAAAGCTCCCTCCTAGAAGAAAAAGAAGAAGCACCATAAACAAAGGAACAACGAACTGTTAACATACCCATCATAACCTCAAGAGAGACATATTATGAGTGATTAAAAATGACTAACAGACTTTGAATTCTAATTGAAACAAAAAACCAAATAGTAGGGGTGCCTACCTCATTAGTATAAACCAAAGACAAACTAAGACTAGTCTAAAAGAAGTCTGAAATAACATGAAAAGAACAGAATGGCTTAGCTAAACATACTAAATCCGGTTTATAATGAAGATAAAAGTCTCTAAGAGCTAATTAGGTACTCATATTAGAAATATCTCTACAGTTCCTGGAAATAACCTTCATTTAGAAACAAGCTACTGAGCAACCCGAGGGATAACATCAGAGTCAAAGACCTAGTCCTTTTAGATGTTGCTCTCGTCCCACTAGAATCATCAGACACTTCTTGAAAAGAGATATTCATAACATTTTTACAAGAAAGAGCTAAATCAACCCTTACCCTATCTTTCTTACTATTAGTCGTATTTTGATCAGTCTTCTACAGTCTTAGAGCTAGATAGTTTTCCCAAGGAATCTAGAGAGTAAATATAATTATTAGAACCATCAGGATCAGCCACCACCAGAAGATTTTGAGAAAGCCTACTAGTCTCACTAATGTCATCAATATTCTAAATCTTATTCTCTCTTTTTTCAGGCTTGACTTCATTATTTATCCCAAGAGTATTAACCAGAAGTGAAATAGAATTCTTAGCAGGCATCTTCTTTAAATTAGTGACCAATGCCTTAGTAGGAACAATATTAAATGGAATGACCTGAGTAGGAATTTCTGTAGCCTTGGGAGACTTGGTAGGAGGTCTATAAACTTATTTATGAATTCTAGAACATCCTCAAGTCATCTTAGAATTATCCTCAATAGCTGCCCCAATCTTATGGCCACGCCTTAAAAATCATCTTCAATAGTAACCCTAATCTTATGGCTATGCCCTCAATAGTACCCCTCTAGTACATATTTTTCTTTGAGTTACCATTTTTTATCTAATAGATAATAGTTGACTATGATGTTTGTATCTGCTTATACTAACGCAGTCAAATTTATATAGTGAATGTCGGGGTCCTGGTTTATATCATCCAAATACTTGAAAAAACTCAAAGTGACATTATATGCATAACTTCCATCATGAAAAATATTCTACACATTTTATATACCTTATCTTTCAAGATACCGAAGTTCAAACCATAAATCAGAACTAGTCTTAGTATTTCTATCTGAAGACTCACTTCGTTAATTGGAGACTTTGTTAATCAAATAGACAACACTACATTCTATGACATAGTTAAATATTCCATCTTCAAAATATAGAATGCAAAAAATTTAATTCTGACATAATAAAATAAATAATATAATGTCTCCCACATATGAACTCATACGTATAATTATTTATTACTCATTACATATCTCGAAATCTTTTAGATATTTGCATAAGATAAACATAGACATCACATGTATATCAATAGAGCATAAATGAAATAGAAATTCATAATTTAGAATTTATTAATAACAAATAAATAACAAATAATCTGATAAACATTTTATATAATGTTAAAATAATAAACTACTTTATAAGATATTATTCCAACAATCTCTCACTTGGCTATTAAAGCATATGAGATATGTCATATAGTCCTATTCCTTCTAAGTGGTCCTCACATAGTTGGCAGTCAAAGATTCAGTAAAAGAATCAATAAATTCTCCGCAAATGTTATCTTACTTATTATCATATCTCTTCTTAGAATAATTTCTCTAAATACATAATATTTCTTTTCCATTATTTTTTTCTCTTGTGTGGCTTCTAGGCTATCAGCACACCCCATCAAAAGTGACATTTAATTTACCTTAGTAATAGCATTCTCAAAAAAAATGTTATATTGGAGACATAAAATTCCGCATCATCCTCAATTTTTTTAAAAAAAGTCGTACAATAGTTTAAAAAAACATTAAAACTTTTGGCCAAAATTGGCGGAAAGAGTTTCAGTGGAGGCCAAAAATTTGAAGCGAAAAATAAAATCATTTTTTCTCCCTCCCACACGCTAACCCCGAATTCTAACCCAATATCTCTCATTTTTCTCTCTTCAACAAACACACATTATAATCTTCGGATAATTCTAAGATACAGTAAAGTGATATGGTTTATCAATATGGTAAAGTGTGTGTTGTCCGTTTGATTAGAAATGAAATGGTTTGAATCAATTGGTTTAAAACCGAGTAAAACAGGTGCGAGACAGCGTATAACAAACGGCGTGCATATCAGTCCACAATTTCCAAGCGAGATTTCCAACCTAATTTAACAAAGGCATAACAAACGGCGAGAAGCCCACGATCCTTTGCCGGATAAGATTTGGAAAAATTAGTGAATTACAAATAATTGCCTCCTCCATCAAACTAAGTAAGGGATTAAAAATTAAATACTTACGGAACAAGGTTACAGATTTTCAAACGCTCGACCTGAACAACACTATTGGCGAGATGCTTTCGATAACTGGAGACTTGGCGGACGAAAATAGAGACGAATAAGAGATTAGACGGTGAAAAACAGAACAAGTGGGCCTTTCAAATTACAAAGCTTGACTTCATTGCACACCCATTTGAGAGATGTGGATGAATTGGAAATCAACACGTAGATTCAGAGTCATGCAAAGCAAGCGACACCAGTTGAGATAAGACAAGGTAGAAGGGTAAGGAGATTAAACGAGCAACCCACCCTCAGCGACGAACAAAAGACAACCCTAATCTCCATCACCATCTACACCACATGTAAATTTCCTTTTTAAAACATTTTCCAAAAATAAAGGAGGAAAATTAAACTCCGGGCTGTGATTCCTTACGGAACGAGCTTCTGGCTTGTGGGCCCAATTCTAAACTGACGTCCCTAATGAAGGGGAGTCCTAAATAATAGGGGAGTATTGTAGAAGCTCCCTATAATGTTCTATGTAGCAAAACCCCAAACTTTTTCGTGTACAGACCATTAATTCCCGGACTTCGGCACAGGTAACAGCTTGTATTCCGTCATTGGCCTTCTTTTGACGAGGTCAATCTAGTATATCTGGATTCCATTGCTACAAACCCAAGTGCTGCTCGATCCTCAAGCTCTCCTTCTAGTTCCCGTCCAGCAGAGCCAATACGAATATCATAATGGCGATTTTTGGTCTAGCAAAGGTTCGATTGGAGATTTGGCCGTCAATTTTTAGATCAGGTTCGGATTTCGTTCGCATGGTTAAAGATGTTCGCTCCAGGCTATTTATTTCATTTTCGGGGATCAAAAGAGGGGTTTTTGATACTCTGGCTTTTCCCTGGCGAAAAGAAGACAATCGATCTACTTAGTATAGATCGATCTGTTTCCTGGTGAGACTCGATGATTTGGTTAAAAGCCTAATTTGTAATTTCATGGTTTGAAACCACAATTTGGACTTGAAAATTTGTTACTTTAAAGAGTCTAGTTATTTCTGGGTTATCAGCATAAAGCATCCGTTCATGATTTTGACAAGTATGGTCTTAAATAGCAATGGCAGATTGTTCCAAAGCTGGCCATTGTTTGTGTTGATTTTGCTAAAAAACTTGGCACTGTACGTCAACGGAGAAGAACAGGTATGCAAGTCTAATTTGCATATATGCCGATTTTTTTTGTTTATGGATTTTGATTGACTTACTTGAGAGACCAAATTGAAAGACAATAAAGAAATACAAAAGATACATTTTGATAGATCTTTGTTGTTTATAGAAATCTATTGCTAGAATTTGGTCTGATGATATGATTTTTATTAGAGATAAAACTATTAAGGAAATATACAGTTTAATTTTTTTTTCCCTTATTTTTTTATTATGTTCTGTATATGAAAGAAGAGATGATAAGTTTTATACAAGCTTATAAGTTGAGTAAAGAGAATTAGGTAAATGTTTTATCATACAAGATGTTATTCTTAGAATATATTACAAGAGGTTATTGTCCTCTGGTTCTTAGCGTTAAACTCAGATGTACAAATGGATAAATGAGTTTCTTACTTGATATGGTTAGCTAGTTCATAACAGAAACCAGTAGTCGTCTTTTGTTCTGCATATTGCTCTAGTTCTTCTCTTCACCTCTTAGTTTCCTCTGTTTTATGGTTTTTATACTTTCCCAAATATACCCATTCATGGTTTTAGCTTTAGGCAACACGTATATGCCATATCCATTTCTCTGTTTTCTTTTTCTTCATTGCTTTCTTACAAGCTAAAATAGTAACGAGTTCAATTTCAATGCTCTTAATATTGGCATGGACATGGTAAGTTCTCACTGTTTCATAAGCATTTTTCTGATAACTATCTTTTCTGTCTTTTCAATATGAGTTGATATCCCTTTTGGTTATTGTATAGGAGTAGCTCGAAAGTATTTTTTCTTGTTTGTTTCTTTCGTTGTTTTCTAAGTCGTTAAGAACTGATTGAATCCCTCGATGAACAAATGTGTAATTTAATTGCGATTCTCTAGTTTAATTCAAGAATGTTTTCTTCCAGTGTTCATCATACTCTTTGGATTATATTTCCCAAGTGTGGTATTATTGTAAATCTATTTTTAGTTTATTATTAATTATTGAGAAATACTTGATACATGGGGAGTATTTTCAGGAAAAGAAAGGGATACCTTTATGTTTACTCCACAACAAACCAGATTTCGTCCAGGTTCTTATTCTTGCTTTGGTTCTCCCTTTATTTTATTTTTTAGTTCAACTAATTTGTAATTGGTTTTGGAGTGCAAAGCTTTTTTTGGCAAGAATATTATACAAAAGTGATATATGTGCTAAAAATGCTCTCACCAATGGTAATTATGAGACCACTTTTGATATATTGGCTACTTTTTCTCAAATGGGTAACAATCATTATTATCTGTAAGTATCCCATTTGGTTCTGAAATGTTGCCAGGTTTCCTTAGAAGAATAACAATCATTATTAGTGGTATGTATCTCATATTCAGTTCATGTGGTTGTCATTGAGATTCGATTGGCGCTTCGTCTGTAAATTATAATCTTTTACTTCTTTGCACCTATAAGATATAGAGTTTGGTGGAACTCTTACGTCTCACTTTTTATAAGTGCAGGTTAATGAAACAATGATATATGACGTTGTCTCATTCGAAGTCTATGAAGGTTTTGCAATATATGACCATAGAGAACTGATTTTGATTTGAATCTATTTTTTTCTTAGAGAACAATGTGGAGCTCTATGCTGAGAAAGTTAAGGGTCTTCGTGTGATTCCTTAGGCCGAGTCACTGTGGTACAAGCTTGTTGACGACTTTACCATTTGCAGGTATACCGTAATTGTCAATACTAGTTAGATTTGCAATGCAAAATTCCAAGAAAGATTTAACACCCTTTTGTAAAAGAATTACTATGTTTAATGAGAATTCTCCTAAGATGGAAGAAAAGAAAGAACAGATGAGAAATATTTCTTATGCTTCGGCAATGGGAGTCTCCGGTATGTCATGCTTTGTACAAGACAAGATATTTGTTATGCTATTGGGATTGTAAGTCGTTATCAATCCAATCTAGGACCTAAACATATTCTAAAGTATGTTCAGAGAACTAGAAATTATATACTTGTATATTCTAGAGAAGATCTAACATTCGTTGAATATACTGATTCAGATTTTTAATCTGATAGACTCTAGAAAATCAACTTCTGGTTCAGTTTTTACTCTTGGTTGTAGAGTCATTATATGGAGGAGTATTAAGCAATCTTGTGTTGCAGATTCAAATATAGAGGCCGAATACGTAATAACTTTTGAAGCAGCTAACGTAATTTCATTATGGATCTTGAGATATTACCTAGAGCACAACAACCAATATATGTAACTCTTTATTATTAGAATATTGTATTAATCTTATATTATTTTATTGAAAGGTTATTTATTGGTATTTTAAATGCTACTAAAATTTCTCAAATGGAATATTACACATTTATAGATATGAAACCATTAGATTAACGATTTAATCGAATAAAAAACAACAATTCAGAATAATATTAAATATTAATAGCATTAAAAAAAATAATAAAAGTAATTCTACAGCAGGCAAAGAAAGCTATTTAAACAGTTTCACAGCATTCAAAAAATGCTATGAATGTATTTTAGAATATTTATAAAATGCTATTAATAACTTTTTATAGGATTTAATGAATGCTTTTGAAGAACTTGTATAATAGTAGGAAAAGGCTATGAAAGAGTTTGATAGCGCACGGGATAATTATGTATGAAGTTTGTGATAAAGTAATGCGTTTGTTCTTTGTTTCGTAGAATCTGTATTCTTAGAACATAACAAGTTTCACTTAAGTGTTTTATATTAAATTATTATGCTAACCAGACTTTTATTGACGATAATGATTCGACATCATTCCCAATAATTAGAATATTATCAACATACAGTACTAAAAATATCACTTTATTGTTCTAAATTTTTTTATAGACACGAGGTTCATCTACGTTTCATTCAAAATTATAAGACTTAATTCCTTCATCAAATCTTATGTTCGAAGATCTAAATACTTGCTTGAGTCTATAAATAGATCTCTTAAGTTCACAAACTTTTCTTTCTTAGTGCTTTTTAACGAATTCCTTTGGTTGTATCATATAAATACGTTCATCAATATTGCCATTCCGAAATGCAATCTTGACGTCCACTTGCCATATTTCATAATCAAGATATATAGTGATGGATAAGAGTATACGAATAAATTAGATCATAGCTACAGGGCATAAGATTTCTTCATAATCAATACCTTCCTTCTGTGTATAACTCATTGCAACTAATCTTGTCTTGAAAGTTTCTACTTTTCTATCTACTCCCTTCTTTCTCTTATAGATCCACTTACACTCAATAAGTTTTATCATTTCAGGTGGATCTACAAGTTCCCAGACTTTATTAAAATGCATGGACTCTATTTCAGATTCTATTTTCTTTTGTTAGAGATCTTTATCAATATCATCCATTGCCTTATTGCAAGTATAAGGATCAGATTCTTGGTCACAAAACTCTCCTATTCTCAAGTATCTTTTAAGTTGTCTTAGAATTCTTCCACTACAACGAGGAACCGATGTATATCGAGGTTCAAATGATTAATCTTTTTTAAGTGCTTTCTCTATCTTATCTTCTATAGATTGGTTGATAACATTATCGTTAATTCTTTAAGAACTAACTTATTTTTGGGCTTAAAATCTTTCATGTAGTTTTCTTCCAAGAAAGTAGTATTTTTACTCACAAATACTTTTTTTTCTTCAATACTATAGAAATGATACCCTCTTGTTTCTTTTGGATAACCTACAAATAGACACAATTCAGATTGTGATTCCAACTTAGTCGTTTTCCCTTTCTGTACGTATGTTGGACAATCCCAAATATGGATATGATACTAACTACGTTTATGTCCTTTCCATAGTTCGAATGCTGTCTTAGGTACTGACTTAGAAGGAACTTTATTAAGCAGGTATATAGCAGTTTCTAAGGAATAACCCTAAAAGGATGTGGGTAATTGTAAATAACTGAGCACGACCTAACCATATCCAAAAGTATTCTATTTCTTCTTTCAGCAACACTATTTAGTTAAGGCATACCAGATGCTATGAGTTGGAATAGAATCCCATTATCTGTGAGAAATTTAAAGAATTTCTCAGAGAAGTATTCACCACCTCAATTAGATCGAAGGGTCTTTATGTTCTTTCCTCATTATTTTTCAGTTTCTGCTTCGAATTCTTTGATCTTTTCAAAAGAATCTAATTTGCATTGCATTAGGTAAACATAACCAAATCTAGAATAATCATCCCTAAACGTAATGAAGTATTCAAAAGCTCCTCGAGCTTGAATATTTATGGGCCTATAGATATCAGTGTATACTAACTCAAGATATTCTTGAACTCTAAGACATTTTCTAGTAAATGGTCTTTTAGTCATTTTACTTTTCAAACAGGATTTGTAAGTTGATAATGGTTTGGCTTCTAACGAACTTCGAGATCCATCATTAACTAATCTTTGAATTTTATTTAGGTTAATATGACCAAATCTTAAATGCCAGAGATAAGTCTCATCATTAGTGCTCACTTTCACTTTCTTATGTTTAGATTCTACATGTTCAGAATTATTTTCAAGATTGTGCAATAAGATGTTTTTAGGTTGAATAAAGAAAAGATTATTCCTATGAGTACTAGTACAAATAAAATTTTTATTCTTTCTAATAGAAACTTTATTGTCAAAATAAATAGAATAACTTTGTCTAATCAAACAGGAAATAGAAATCAAATTCTGTTTAAACACCGAAATATATTAACAATTCTTTATTTCTAAAAATCTAAAATCTTCGAAATTCAAAATAACATCTCCAATTGTACGAGCTTGAACTATTGAGTCATCTCCCAACCGCAATGTGAATTATTCACTAGCGAACTTCCTAGTTTTCTTGAACCCCTACAAAGTATTACAGTCGTGGTCAGTGGCTTCCGAATTTGCGATCCAAGAATCGATAGAGTAAACCACATGACAAGCCTCAATGAATAACAAATTGTCACTATCTTGTTTCTCCTTACTGTTATTTTTCTCCTCCTTAAGAGCTAGCTAAATTTTATAGTTTCTTTTCTGATGTCCATCCTCACCACAGTGGAAATATTTTGACTTTGGTTTGGCATCCTTCTTAGTCTTCCTTTTATTTGGAGCTAGAGAAGTAGGAGTCTCTTCTTTCCTTTATCTTTGCCTTTCGACTTAGGTTTGGAAGAACTAGCTTGAGCTACATTAGTCTCAGTAGATCCTGACTTATTCTTCTTAAGAATATTCTTTATAGTTTGTAGATCTTTCATCAGGCCAGCAAGAGTATATTCATTCCAATGAATCTCATGATCAATCTTAAATTGTTTGAATGTATATGACAAGATGTTCAAATCTACGTCAATTTGGGTATTATAATCAATTTCAGTTCCAAGGGTTTCTAGTTCATGAAGATATGCGATGACTTTCATCATATGTTCTCGAACTAGAGTAACTTTCTTTAGACGAAGATTCTTGAATGAACTTGTAACTTCATTTCTAGCTTGACGACTAAGACTAGCGAACATTTTATCAACACTTAGCATTATGTCAGTAGCAGAAGTTGTTGTTGCAATATATACCTCATTGAGCCAAGTATATAGCATTTAGTCATCTCATCCGATTGCTTCTACTTATCATATTAGTTTGTTTCATCGTTGGTGGATTCTATAGTTGGTTGGGCAAGACAGAGAATGGTGAGAACCCATTTATGTTTATCAGTAGTAAGCACTATGTCTAGGTTACATTTCTAGTCTATATAGTTTTCACCATCTAGCTTGTTTTGTGTGAGTAAAGTAGATAATGGATTAAGTACCATATCTATTGAAAACAAGTAAATATTCCATGTATAAGCAAATGTCATATAACATATTTCGAATAATTAACATAATGTATTAAATATATAATATGCAAGTGAAATATCTCTAAGACTATCAAAGTATCTCTAAGACTATCACTTATATTCATGGTAATTTGACCTACTATTGATTACACGGGGAGTTATGCAATCAATGAGTTAAACTAAAATAATTTCAATTAGTAAATCGATAGATAACTCTTATCCCTACCATTCTCTTTGGTCTTCAAATTGACTAATAAGAACTCTTATAGGAGGATATTAATGTTTTGAGTTGAGTGTTTAACTATTATTTCGGTAACTAAGCTTTTTATATAAGACAGTCTCCTATGGGTGACCATCTTTATATAGTCTACTTAGTACGTTATCCTAAGAAGCTCATTTCTAATATTACCAGGACGAAAACCCTCCTATGAGAGCTCAGTAAGATTTTGAGCCGAGACTCATCCTAATACATAATGAACTAACAATGGAGACCATAGGCATCATATGACTTCTCTTACTCAATATTTTATAATTAGGGATTTATAAATTTTACCTATTTATCTAACTAGCTTAGTAACTTAAAATCAATTATGTAAGCATGTTCATATTTGCGTTAGAGTATCTCTAATTTTCTATATGGCATATTACTAAAAATCATGTAATAAAACTTAACTATTAGGCATGCATGCAACATTGTCCTAATAATACCAAAGTCGTAAGTAGATAATTAATTGATCGATAATGATTTATTAATTTCCGGTAATTAAAAAGTTATTTAATAATTTAAATAATTCTAACTAATAAGATAATGTTTAACATTTGAATATGGAAGATAACGTTTAAAATTTAAATTCAAAATGATTTTCATACAATTTGATCAGTTTAAATAAAAAATTTAACTAATTAAATTTCTTTAAATATCTCAAATTTTAATTTCAACTTTTGAAATCTTAATTTGAATTTAACTTTCTTAAATATCTCTCATTATCTTATTCTTCAGATTTGAATTCAAAATTCAAATCAATATCTAATCTCATTAAATATCTACTAACAATAAATTCAAATTTGAAAAATTGAAAAGAAATTTTGATTTAAATTTAAATTTTAAATCTTCACAAAATTTGAAATTTAAAAGATAGAAGATTTTATAGATAAAATTTCGTATAATATCTCTAATTTGAATTAAAATAGATAGCTAACTATCATATAATCAGTTTTTCAAAATATCTATTCAAAATTTGAATTTAAAACTAAAAGATATTATCTCATAATATCTAATTTTCTAAATTTCTATTTTAAAAAATCTCAATTTATTCAAATAATAATTAAAATATTATGGACATCAACCATATTCATAATTGAAATTAAAATATTCTATTAATTCAAATTTAATAAGTATTTAAAATAAAATTTTAATTTTAATTTATCAATTTTCATAAAACAATGGATAAATTAAATTAATTTTAAAATAAAAATAATTAAAATTACGACCAAAAATTCGGAATGGCCAGGACAAGCAGACAGACAGAACGAGAGGCTGTTACGTGAATGCCAGCCTTGAGATTTTATGCGGCCATATTTGGGATAACTACCGGGCGGCAACAGGCTCGCATAATGCTATGCGGCCTCACTTGAGACAACTCTGGAGCATCAACGGGCTTGAGTAGTTTTCATACGACAAACGTACAAGGCAGTATCCTAAGTGACCAAGTCATGGGAGACCACTTGCATAGCCGATGCGTAAGAGGCTGCCTGCTGGCCATGTGCGAATCATGTTTGTGCGGCCAGCATGGCATGCCTGCATCACGTACGTGGGGTGAAATTGTGCGGCATGCGTGGGTTGGCCACCCACAAGCCACAAGCGGATCACATCCGTGCGACTATGGCATTGTACCTGCGCTGCATGTTCGGGGACGTGCCCGCGCGACCTGCACGTGGGTCACTCTCGCGAGGCTCACGCGAGCAGTGTACATGGCTCCTAGTCGTGCATGGCTCTCTCAGTTTTTTTTAAATTGAAAAAAAATATTTTTTATAAAAACTTAAAAACAATTAAAGATCAAAATATTTCTATGCATAGTTTTATCAAAAATATAAAATATGAACACAGAGAAATTAAGCACATGTTAGAAATGAAAACAAAAAACAAACATGATCATCACCTGATAGCAACATCTAATTAAATAATCATTCAAAGTCATTGAATCTATTGGCCATCATACAAACTAGAGCATATTCATAACATGAACAAGACAAAATATAATTTCCAAAAATCATAAACATCAATCAATAAGAGAATAGATCGAAGTAAAATATGCTAGATGAATAATAAAACCATGCTCTAATACCAATTGCTGGTATTCATTGAAATAAAATTCCTGAAAATGTTTTCATAAAATCATTTTCAAGAATACCATAGTTTTGTAAAATCTAGAAACACAGCGGAATTAGTAGTTTAAAATTTTTCTTTATAAAATATTTCGGATCGTGATCTAACATTAGTTAACTTTTAATCTAGACAAGAACAATACCTGGATTTAGTCCATAACTTTCTCATCTTTCTGTCTATTCTCGAAAGTCATTTGAATAATCTAGTGTGTGGTCAACTTCTTGATTCTCAACAAATAGATCTACAGACGAACAAGAAGACAATCTTCTCGAACTGATTTTTCCAGGATGGCTGAAACACTAAGGATAGTGAATCCCTAGTGCTGGCCAATTTTTCTATGCTTTTCCTTTTTATGTTTTTTGTGTAACACTTCTTAAGGGGTATTTCCTGAGTAATTTACTTCCACTAGTAGTAAGAGAACTTTTCTCTTAATTATAGAGAGATTAATAAATTTTAATGGGCTTATTGGGCTTGTTGGACTCAACTAATCATCAAATAACTATTGAACTTTAGTTTGTGCTAGATAGGGGATCAGATGGATCCATAAAACTAAGCTCCAATGGACTATATACCCATAATCATAATTAACTCATAATTATGATTGGTGATTGCCCATTAATATTAGAGCACACCACTATAGGCCCAATATTGAACTCCTGGACTAGATGTCATTTGTTTTTCTTTAAAGCTTATTATCAAATAATTAACTTGATCCATTTAGTGTTTATTTTACCTGTAGACGTACCTCCAATGTAATGTCGTACTAGTAAGGTGAAATTAGCATATTATTCCTCTAGTAGATATTTACTTTTGAGTTGTTATTGTTCATCTAATGGATAATAGTTGACTACGGTGTTTGTATCTGCCTATACTAATACAGTTAAATTCACATAGTGAATACTGAGGCCGTGATTTATATTATCCAAGTACTTGAAAAAACTCAATCTGATATTATATGCATGGTGTCCATTATGAAAAATGTTCTACATATTTCATATACCTTATCTTCTAAGATATCGGTATTCGAACCATAAATCAGAACTAGTCCTTTGATAACTCAAAAAGACAAAACACATGAAAGTAAGTTTGTTAATCACTAAGATTACGATAAACTACATTAGTGCTAGATTAGTGAAATGAGAAATTTGAGTTACAACATTTAATCTTAAATTTTAATTCACTTGGTCTTGTTCGATGTTGTTATAACTTTCTCACAGTAGTATTTCTATCCAAAGACTCACTTTGTTAATTAGAGACTTTATTAATCAAATAGACAACACTACTTTTTATGATATAGTAAAGTATTTCATCTTAAATATGCAGAATGTGAACAATTTAATTGAAATATAATAAAATAAAGAATATAATATCTCCCACATATGAACTAATCATACGAATAATACTTTATTACTCATTATATGTCTTGAAATCTTTTAGATATTTGCATAAGATAAACATAAATGTCACATGTATATCAATGGGACATAAATCAAATAGAAATTTATAACATGGAATTTATCAATAACAAATAGATAACAAATAATCCAATAAATATTGTTTACAATGTCAAAATAATAAATTGATTTATGGGACATTATTCCAATAGTTATATCTATATATATATATGATTTGCAAATATGTTTGAATTAAACAAACCATGTAGGGATTCTCCATCACTTAAAATAGTTTTAATGAGGTAACGGTATTCCTACTGAGCTTTCGAGCTCACCCATTCTACTTTCCTCTCTTTTAGGTGATTGTTTATTCGAGTCATTTATCTCGATAGCTAGGCAAATTGCTTGGCTTATGTTTGTAGTTTTAGTCCTATTCCTCTTTAGTTGGTCCAAATACCTTGTCCTATTTTTCTTCATATCCCACTGTTTAGTCAAGTTTGTTGTTTCCGCTAAGTGAATATAAAAGAATTTATTTACTGCTGTTTGATGATTTGGTCTATAAATGGGATGCTATGATCCCCAAGAAACATATTTTCGAAGTTTTAAATATTTAAAATTTTGACTAACTTTATAAATTAATTTTTGGACTTTCTGACTTAAGATTTGCTACTGTTATTTAATCAATACTTTTTTATTAAACCATGTTTTTGTACATCTTAACTATGTTTTCTTGAATCTTAATTGGTATTTCTTTGTTGATAAATTAAACTAAAGATAGACACCTTTTTATATAGAATTTCTAATTATTTGAGGATCAGAATGAAAAATCTTAGTACTTAGTTTTATTCAAATTTTGTAAATTTCCTTATTTATCTTTTTTTGTACTTAAAATTACTAAAAATCATGGCCTTGGATTTTCGGTCGTAACAGAATCTAGAGGAGTAAGATTCTAGAATGAAAGAGATAGATGAGTATGGAGAGTAGGAACAAATGATGACGTCTGCTTGCACGGGCGAGGTGATATGGCCACTCATGCTAGCATTTCAGCTCAGGTTGCCTAGGGAGTACTATAGTCATTTTAACCAAGAAGGATAGATTGGTTCAAAAGATTGCCAACTCTAAATTTGCAAAACATCCCCATAGAGATCTCAATAGGTCACCTTTAAAGGAAATTATAGAGGTCGAGCTAGATCCAACAAGGATTTTCATCCCTTGTGCCTATCGAAGAGCTGATTTTCCTCCTTGTCATCACTAAGTCTACAATGAGCCTATAATTCAATCTAGTGGAATGCTCCTATTTCATAAGTATTTTTCAGACATTCTTATTTACTTGAGGCTACTCCCATGCAGCTTACACCTAATGATTTGTGTATTTTTCATGTCTTCATATGATTTATCAAAGGATCGGCTTGAATAGATTCAAAACTTGTGAGGTATACTATATAAATGATGTGAAGCATAACCTCATGAAGCAAGAATTCTTCAGGAGGGTATTTTTACTTTGCTGCATGGCTGAATGACTAGTTCAAATTAATGAAATCTTTTCCTAAGTGTTGGCTGCTCGCGGCCAAGGTGCAGGTAGAATCCTGTGTATGGTAAGCCATGCGTGGCCAAGGTGCAGGTCAGCCTACGCCACATTTCCCTCTGTTTTTATTAAATAAAAATAGCTGGGAAAAAAAAAAGAAAAAGAACTAAAAATCTAGAAAAAATTCAGATTTTCAAACTTTTTGAAACATATTCATGAATCTATGAACTATAAAATTTAAGAACACTCAAACCTAATTTGACCTAATAGTTAGAAAAAATCAGATATGCATGCAAACTATGGAAAACACGTGATCACATCATGAATACAGCAAAAAAATTAGCGGATTTAGGTTTGAAAATTTTTACATGACCATAAAACATGCATATATCATATACAGAATCATGTATAACATAAATTAAATCTAGATACACAAACCCTAGAGATGAAATTAGGGTTTACCTCTTATAGCATGCTCTTTCTTGATCTTCTTGATCTCCTTATTGATGGTGATCAGATCTTCAATCCTAGATCTTTTTGTCTTTGCTCATGTTCTTAGTTGATAAGGCGAGTAGGCATCAAGTTGAATCCTTTGTTGGAGACTGATCAAGAACACTTTCTTAACCATTTGGAACGTCGAGATGTGAGATGAGATTGTGAGGTTGTAGGAAACTTTTTCTCTTCTCTCTTTCTCAGCCTTGGCCAAAATTCACTCTCTCTCTCTGTGTTTCACATGTAGCACCAACGTATTACTATGTAATTTTTTCTCTCATATATCTTATATATATTGAGCCCAAAAATGCTAATCCCAATCCTTGGATTGGGATTGTTCTCCATTTTGGGCTTTGGGTGTATTTTTAAAAATATGTCCAACTCATGTAACTCATTTATAAAAGTACCAACTTCTGTGTAAAATCATTATTTTATACAATTTCATGAAACTAATTTCACAAATACCACCAACCAATTAATGAGCTTTGTTGAGCTAAACCTGAGACCTAATGGATCCAAATAATCTAAACTCTAATAGTGTAATAAATACATAATAACTCTTATTATGGTATTTATATAAATATTATTAATAAAGGGATACTCCACTAAAGGCCCAATACTCCACTCTTAGATTAAATGCCATTCCTTTTGTAAAGATTTAATAAACTAGCCTAGATTAACTGATCTATTTAGTATATTCTATATCACATGTAAAATCTCTATATAGTATTGTAGTTGGATATGTGAAATTACTATCATACCCTTCTAACACATATTTACCTTTAAGTTTCCATATTTTTATCAAAGAATAATATTATCGATAATTTTATTTTCAATGGCTATTTAGACTAAATTATCGACCAATTCATAAAGTGAATACTAAGATCTTAGATTTAATTATTCCATAAATCTTAAAAGACTTTAAAGTGACATTAATATATAGTGTCCTCAACTATTCGGTGTTCCCATAAATTCATAAACTATAACCTCTAATATGCTAGGGTTCACCTCTAATTTCATAGAGACTAGTCTTTTAACAAATCAAAAGGCTACAACACATAAAAGCAAGTCTAGTCAAATATCAAGGATTAAGATTTACATGTTAAGAGCTAGTTTGTGGTAATATAAGAATTAAGTTATGGTACTCCAATTCTTTATATTGCTTGGTCCCTTTTCAATACACATAACTTATTTATGTTGTATTAGTACTTCTATCGGATATCAGATACTTCAATGATTTGAGACATATTATTTCCGTTGAATTTCCGTTGAGAGAGACAAACACTACAATCTATAATAAACAAAGTATTCTATCTTTATTTACAGATTGTAAACTAATTAATTTAGACTTAGATAAAGACGTAAGTCTCTCTATAATTAACACTTAATCATGTTTGTTTCTTTATATATAAATAAAGTCATGGAATCTTTTCAGATAAATAAACTATTCTACTGAGACAGTTTAATCGAGCAAATATAATAATTGCATATAAGAGAAAGTTATTTACACTAAAAAAGGGTAAAATTGAAAATATTTTTTTTAGGGCAAATATCCCAACAAATTAGACATTCATCACAGCTAATGAGTTTGTTACTTGTCCTTAGTAATTTAAGCGTTATCACTTAGAAATAATTAACAAAATTTCATTCCAAGTAATCATCACTTTTTCTCTCTTTGATTTATCCAAATAAATAAACTCTCAATATTTGTTGAATCATATATTCTGAAATCAAAATATTAATAAATCTTCTTTTTTGTACTCATGTAACAACACATAATCATGTAGCTTGATTGAGTATGGGGCAGTTTTTCTTTTTTTTTTTTTTTTTTCTGAACATAATACTATGAACAATACATCCTTAACCCATATAGTGAGCTTTAGGCTAATGACACCCAAATCAATTAGCCTCAAGGCATTGGATGTTAAGACACCTCTACAAGCTTAATAACTCAGGTTGTAGATGTTTTTATTAAATAAGACAATCATAGATAGTGCAATGTCTAGTTTTTTTAAGCATTATCCCTAACCTTTGTAACGAACTTTGGGCCAATAACTCCCAAGCTAGTTGGCCTTAGGGTATTAGGTGTTAAGACACCCATTCAGGCTTAGTTGCTCGAGTTAAGAAGGCTATAAAACTAAATTTTTCTACGATTTGTTTTAATAATATGTGCCTTTTTTAATTTTTTTAATTTTAATTTTACCCTTCTCTTAGTTGTTACCTTTTATATAATAGAAGATCTTGAGTATCATAGCAGTTTAATTTGCAACCCATAATCATAGGTCAAAGTTTGTGTGTATGCAGAGGATGGTTTATGAATATTTACTAAATAAGTAAATTAATATAATCTAAGAGTTTGTTAATTTGAATAATTCAAAAAGAAATGCATGATGAAACAATATTAGGAAATTTAAAAATCAAGATTAAATGTTATACATCCATTATGATACATCTTAAGAATAAATTTACTCCTTACTCTGCCATCTATGACCTAGTTGCTTTGTTAAGTAGTTTTAATAATAGTAAAAAAATTATTTTCTCTTTCTTTTTTTTTGATTTTTTTTTGTGTCAATTATCCCCTCTCTCCAACTAGAATCAAACATTGTCTCTAGTGTCTTGAGTTAAATAGGAAAAGTATAGAAGACATCACCTGAAACAGGAACTACTAAAAAGAAAATCCTGAAAAATACATAAATAAAGAAAATAAAATATTATGAGTAAAACCACGAGAAAAAAAAAATTTACAAACTAAGAGACAGATCCAATCTAGATTTTTTCCGGCGTTCCTTAGTTGACCAATCTAATTGAGTTATGGTTGGATCAACTTCTGGGATATAGATTTATAGTTGATCAATCAACTACTTAGGAATTATAGCAGAGATGAAGATTCGTCTTGAAGAATCTAGTAAACTTCTGTTCTATAGAATGATCTAGAAAGGACAACAAGCCATTAAAGAAACCATTATTATTTAACAAGTCTATGGATTTTCGATGAATTTTCAGATGGGCAAGAAGCAATTTGAAAATTTTCTTCTAATGTTCCAATGCTCCCTAGTAAGGAAATAAAAGCGTCAAAATGATCAAGAATCTTTTGTATTCGTTCATACATTGTCGACACTTTTATTGCTTCCCTAACTATTTTTCTTGTGATGTTTCCTTTAGTCAAAGCTTTTAGGATGATTCCCAAAACTTGGCTTCCTCCAATGAATGCAGCTATTGACACATACCCCATTAACCTAAGGCTACTTCTCCTATAAACTAAATGGATTTTCCTTTTAGCTAACACCTTCCCAAGGTAATTTGCTACCTCTAGGAACTCTTTATCTTTTCCCGGATTGGATCCACAAAATTCATAAATATTTATGATTTTATGAGATGAGGATCTGACCATTTTACCACTCCTCTTAAACTTATGAATGAGTTTGAGTTGAATGAAAATAGAGAAAATAAGTGATGTATTTATAGAGATAGGAAAAGTAATGCAATAATAGCACCTATGGGGTAAGTTGGCTGTTGAAAAAAAAATCTGAAAATTTTTAACAAAAAGACAAAACGACGAAGCATGTGTATGTATAGATAGTTGTGATTGTGGCACATATCTTCCTCTGGTTTTACATCCAGTAGTGGCTTAAATGCCTTCTATAGATCAAGAATTGGCTTCTCATCCAATTTTCTTCTAAATTGACAAACAAGGTCTTTTAAAATCAGATTCCTAAGAATATATCCCTCATACTCTTGATGAAATTGGGGCTACAATTTGCGAATTGCAAGATATACAGATCCCACTAAGATGCGTCTCAGGGGTCGATAGGAGATCATCCAATGACCCCTTACTCATCCTTAATAAAGTTTATTTTACCTTCACGATTTATAGATACCATTCCTAAAGAGCAGCATTTTGTGTTTCAAGTCCATCGTATACATTTATGAAAAATTTTTATTCTTTTAGCATGACGTTTTTTTGCGAATGAGCTTTTACCATGATTGGCCATATGTGAAGCAAATGATTCTAAGAACTCACCCGATAATCATACCTTTTCTTTGATAATCCAACAGACATCATCATGAATGTCCATATGCATTAGTAATCTTAATCTTTCATACCTAGCACAGTAAATTTTTAGCAGACCATTTTGAGGAAGAGAAGGAAATATTTTTGCAATTTTGAAAGAGTGATAACCATTTTGAAGAAAAGGAATTGAAAGGAAGAGGAAAGAAGTAAAAATTTGTGGTGAATCTTGATGAGAAATTGAAACTTTATACACAATTTTTTATTTTATCTATTTTTTTAATTTCATTTTTTTCCTTTAATTATTGTGGGAAACTAAAGAAATCGACTTGCCGGACACAGATTACCGTTATCCGCCACTTAACGAGGAAAATAATGAAAGAAAAAAAAACATACTAAAAACAACCTACAAAAACATACAAACTTAAAAATAGGGAATTGAATATTTATAAAAAATTATGATTGCTCATAATATGGATCACTGGGGTAAAGGACTTCTTCTTGAAGAATTTGATTGTCAAGAAATGGTTTGAGTCTTTGTCCATTCACCATAAAAAATTTAATATTTTTGATATTTTTAATGTCAATGGCACCATAAGAATACATATGTCTTACAATAAAAGTTCCACTCTGCCTTGATCTTAATTTTTCAGGAAATATGTGAAGTTGAGAATTATAATGCAAGACCTTTTGACCAACAACAAATGTTTTTCTTAAAACTATATTGTCATGAAAACTTTTTGTTCTAGGCTTATGAATTTTCGAATTCTCATATACATCATTTCTCAATTCTTCAAGCTCATTTATTTGCAATTTTCATAACTTATAAGCAACATTAAGATTTGAGTCAAAAGTTTTAATGGCCTAAAAAACTTTGTGTTCAAGTTCCTCAGGCGAATGACAAGGTTTTTCATAAACTATCCTATAGGGTGACATGCCAAGTGAGGTTTTGAAAGCATTTTGATATGCCTAAAGTGCATCACTAAGTCTCAAAATCCAATCTTTACAATTTAGGTTAACTGTTTTCTCCAAAATTTGTTTAATCTCCTTATTTGCAACTTGTCCATTTGTCTGAGAACGATAAGCGGTAGCAACTTTATGTGCTATTCTACATTTCTTCATTAATGACGCAAATAGCTTATTACAAAAATTTGTTCCTCCATCACTTATCATAGCTCGAGGAATTCTAAATTGACTCAAAATGTTTTCTTTCAAAAATTTGATCATTGTTTTATAATTATTGTTTCAACTTAGAATTGCCCCTACCTATTTTGACACATAATCAATAGCTAATTGAATGTACATAAAATCAAATGACGGTAGAAAAGGTCCCACAAAGTCTATACCTATAGTTAAAGATTGCAATCACTAAAATAGAATTTAGAGGCATCATGTGACATTTTGAAATTGACCCTTCCTTTTGATAATTTTCACGAGATTTGCAAAAAGTAAGAGTATCTTTGAACAAAGTTGGCCAAGAAAATCCACACTGCAAGATTTTGACCGCTGTCTTTTTGGAAAAAAAGTGACCTCCACATGATTTTTTATGACAAAAATTTATGACACTACTTACCTCACTATCTAGTATGCATCTTCGAAAGATTTGATCAAGACAGTACTTGAATAGATAAGGGTTATCCTAATAAAAGTTCTTCACTTCACTTAAAAACTTCCTTTTGTCTTGACTACTCCATTCAGATGGCACTGCTCTTGCTGCAAGAAAGTTGATAATATTAGCAAACTAAGCTATTATTGTGGAAGAAAATAAAGATTCATCAGAAAAATAATCATTGATAGGTGTGGTTCCAAAAGATGACTCTGCTGTTAGCCTTGACAGGTGGTCAACTACAACATTTTTAGCGTCTTTCTTATCCTTGATTGTGATGTCAAACTTTTAAAGTAATAAGATCCATTATATCAATCTTGGCTTGGAATCTTTCTTAGAGAGAAGATATTTCAATACTGCATGATCACTAAAGACAATTGTTGGTAAGCCAATAAGATAAGAACGAAATTTTTCCAAAGAAAATACTATCGAAGTAATTCTTTTTCTGTGGTTGAATAATTTATTTGAGCATCATTTAAAGTCTTACTTGCATAGTAAATCACATATGGCTTACCATCTTTTCATTATCTCAAAATAGTACCAACAACATAATCACTAGTATCACACATTATTTTATAAGGAAGAGACTAATCAGGTGGTTGAATGATAAGAGCAGAAGTATGCAATTTTTTAAGCATTATAAATGCTTTTTCATATTTTTTAATCCATTCAAAAATATTGTTTTTAGATAAAAGGTTACATAATGGTTTAGATATTATACTAAAATTTTTGATAAACCTCCTATTAAAACTAGCATGTCCTAGGAATGATCTAACATCTCCTATACATTTTAGTGTAGCCAAGTTAGAAATTAATTCAATTTTTGACTTGTTTACCTCAATTCCTTTTGATGAAACAATATGGCCAAGAATAATCCCATTTGTTATCATGAAATGATATTTTTCGTAATTAAGTACAAGATTTTTTCTTCACAACTTTTTAAGACAATCATCGAAAGAATCACCAAAAACTAGAGAAATCATCCATGAAAATTTCAAGAGAACCTTCAGCCGTACCACTAAATATGCTAAGCATGTATCTTTAAAATGTGGTTGGTGCATTATATAATCCCAAAAGTATCCTATGACAAGCAATTGTACCAAATGGACATGTAAAAGTAGTTTTCTTTTGATCTTTAAGTGCGACTTCAGTTTGATTATACCTTGAATACCAATCAAGGAAATAATAAAATTCATGTTCCGCAACTCTTTCCAGAATTTGATCCATAAAAAGTAAAGAAAAATGGTCTTTCCTAGTCATTGAATTGAGTTTCCTATAATCAATACACATATGCTAACCAATAACAGTCCTAGCTGGAATTAATTCATTATTTTCATTTTTGACCACAGTAACTCGGGATTTCTTATATACAACTTGGGTAGGACTTAGCCATTTACTATCAAAAATAAGATAAATGATTCCATTATCTAGGAGCTTAATAACTTTATTTCTCAATACTTCTTTCATATTAAGATTAAGCCTTCTTTGCATTTCTCTTGTGGGTTTGCTATTTTCCTCTAAATAAATCTTATATGTGCAAATCAAAGTACTTATGTCAGCTATGGTCCATCCTAAAGTAGATTTATGCATTTTTAAAGTTCGTAACAACTTACCTTCTCTGTATTCATCAAGTTTGGAAGAGATTATTAGTGGAAAAGTCTCATCTTCCCCCAAAAAGGAATATTTTAGATTGGATGGCAATGGTTTCAACTCAATCTTGGGTGATTAGATGCTTAAAGATATTGTTATATTGGAACGTGTTGGTAATTCTTTGAATATTGCCCTCCATCCTTTGTTTTCCATTATTTGAGAATAATCAAGTAAAGAATATGTATTAGAGATATCATGATCCAAATGTATACTTGATTCAAATGAATTAACTAAAGAAACTTCCAATGGATCTAAATTACTCCATGTTTGAATACAATCACTTAAGATGGTTTCAATCACGCTGGCTTCCTCATTTTCATCTTCTTCATGTGGTTGCTTACACAAATTGAAAACATTAAGTGCAAGTATCATGTTCTCAAATGAAAGCTTCATCACTCTATTCCTACAATTAATGAAGGCATTGGAAGTTGTTTGAAATGGTCCTCCTAAAATAATAGGAATTGGATTACCTACGTCAACATGTTATGTATCCAAGATAATAAAATCCACAGGATATATGAATTTATCAACTTGAACTAACACATCTTCCTTTATTCCTCTTGGGGCTTTAACTGATCTATCGGTAAGTAAAAGAGTGACAGAAGTTGATTTTAACTCGACTAGATTGAGTTTTTGATAAGTTGAATATAGAAGTAAATTCATACTAGCAGCAAGATCAAGTAAGGCTTGTTTAATTTTTTATTTATCCATAATAGATAAAATTGTTGGACAACCAGGTGTTGGTAAATTGACCTAACACTTAGGAAAATAATGCATGCATGCAGATATGGAAAATATATGATCATATCATGAACGCAGCAGAAAAATTAACGGATTTAAATTTTAAAATTTTTACATGAAAACAGTTTTCATAACCATATAATACACATACATCATATATAGGATCATGTACAACATAAATCAAATCTAGATACAAAACCCTAGAGATGAGATTAGGGTTTACCTCTTGTAGCGTATTCCTCCTTGATCTCCTTTTTAATAGTGATTAAACCTCCAACCCTAGATCTTCTTGTCTATGCTCTTGCTCTTGGTTGACGAAATGAGTGGGCACCAAGTCGAAACGTTCGTTGGAGAACGATCAAGAACGCCTTCTTGATCCTATAGAACACTGGGATGTGAGATGAGACTATGAGATTGTAGGAAACATTTTTCTCTCTCCCTTAGCCTAGGTTGGCCGAAATCTCTCTATCTCCCTTAGCCTTATGCGTGTGACTCCTTAGAGTTACTCTGTAGTTTCTTCTCTCATATATCTTATATATATGGGACCAAAAACTGCTAACCCTAATCCAATTAGGATTGGGCTTGTTCTCCAATTTGGGCTTTGGGTGTATTTTTATAAATATGTCCAACTCATGAAAATATTTATAAAAATACCAACTTCTGTGTAGAATCATTATTTTACACAGTTTCATGAAACTTATTTCACAAATACCACCAATCAATTGATGAGCTTAATTGAGCTAGACAAGGGACCTAATGGATCCAAATAATCTAAGCTCTAATAATATGATAAATACATAATAACTCTTATTATGGTATTTATATAAATATTATTAGTAAAAAGGATACTCCACTAAAGGCCCAATACTGCACTCTTAGATTAAATGTCATGCCTTTCATAGAGATTTAATCAACTAACCTCGATTAACCGATCCATCTAGCATATTCTATACCACATATATAATCCCTATACAATGCCGTAGTTGGATAGGTGAAATTACCGTAATACCCCTCTAACACCTATTTACCTTTAAGTTACCATCTTTCTATCAAGGAATAATGGTGTTGATAATTTTGTTCTCAATGGCCATTTAGACAAAATTATCAACCAATTCACAAAGTGAATACTAAGATCTTAGATTTAATTATTCTATGAATTTTGAAAGAACCTAAAGTGGCATTAACTTATAGTGTCCTTAACTATTTGGTGTTCCCATCAATTTATAAGCCATAACCTCCAATATACCAGAGTTCACCTCTAACTTTATAGAGGTTAGTCTTTTAACAAATCAAAAGGCTATAACCCATGAAAACAAGTCCAGTCAAACATCAAGGATTAAGATTTATATGCTAAGAGCTAGTTTGTGATAATATAAGAATTGAGTTACCACACTCCAATTCTTTATATTATCTGGTCTAGTTTAATACACATAACTTGTTTATGTTGTATTAGTGTTTCTATCAGAAGTCAGATACTTCAATGATTTAAGACACATCATTCCCGTTGAGATAGACAAATACTACAACCTATAGTAAATAAAGTATTCCATCTTTATTTACAGATTGTAAAGTACTTTATTTAGACTTAGATAAAGAAACAAGTCTCCCCATAATTAACACTTAATCATGTTTATTTTTTTATACACATATAAAATCATGGAATCTTTTTCAGATGAATAAACTATTCAACTAAGATAGTTTAATCTAGCAAATATCATAAATTTCATATAAGAGATAGTTGTTTATACTCAAAAGGGTAAAATTAAAAATCTGGTTTTTAGGGCAAAAAACCCAACACCAAGGTCGTTATATTTCAAACTATTATTATTTTGAGATACTGAACTTACTTGTTCGGTTAGAAAAGCTTTCATTTTTACATTCAGTTTTCTTTTTATAGTGCACAAGTCCTTCAAGAATTTAGCATAGGATGGTACATGTTTAATAGCATCCAATAAAGAGATATTGCTCTTTACCTATTTGAAGATTTCAAAAATTTTAGGATTGTAATTCACTTTCCTTGAATTATTCAAAGCATGAGGAAATGAGAGAACAGGAGAGGATTCAATCTTTTCTTCAGAGGATATAGGTTAAACCCCTTCCTAACTCTTAGAGTTTGATTCATCATCTTTCTTACAAGATTCAAGAATAGGTTTTTCAACAATCTTATCACTACAAAGAGTCATGATTGATTTGACTTGATCTATGGGTTGGTCTCTAGAGGATCCTGCATGTAAATTGAATTGTCCCTTGGGATTTTGTTGTGGTTGAGAGGGAAACTTACTTTTCTCTTGAATCTGGAGAGCAGATGTAAATTTTGCAAGAGAATCTTTCAAATCTGCCATATTTTGGGCATTTTGAGTGTTGATAGACTCTTGCTTTTCAATGAATAAATGCAATATTTCTTCAAGATTTTTCCTAGGAGGAGGTATGTAAGATGCATAACCTTGAGGATTTTGAAAATTTACCATGCATGAAATAGTGGCTATGAAGATTATGCATGATTATTATTCGTCCAAATAAAATTTGGGTGATTCCTAATACCAAAATTATAATTTTGAGAATATGGATTAGGATTTGGTCTTTTGAATGTATTTAAAATATTAGTTTACTCATGAAAACATTCCTTAAATGAAGGCAGAATTGGACAATCATGAGTTGAGTGATCGTTAGTTTCACAAATATAAAACATAATTTCTTTCATAGATTTTATTTGACACTCTTTTTCATTTCAAGTGCCTTAACTTTTCTAGCTAAGGATGCAAGTTTGGCTCAGAACTCGTGATCTTCCCTAAGGTTATACATGCCTCCACTAAATGCAGAGGGCTAAGTTTTGGTAGGTACCTCACAAGTTCCCATAGTGTCCTAATTTTGTGCATTTTCAGCTAGTAAATCTAAGTATTCAATTGTCTTATTGAGGTCTTTAAACTCAAAAGTACTATTACATATCATTTCGACCATTTTCCTATCTCTAGGTATTAATCTCTCATAAAAATGTGACACTAACCTCCCAATTTCAAAACCATGGTGAGGACAAGTATTAAGTAGTTCCCTATATATATCCTACACTAGTAAAATATTTCTCCTTATTTTTGAGTGAAAATGATGATTTATCTTTCGAAAGAATTTGTTAGGGGAGGAGAAATTTTTTTAAAAAAAGCTACTGTTGCATTTCATCCTAAGAACCAATGGAATACGACCTAAGATCTTTTTATAAAAAAGGAAAAAGCTTAGGCCTAATGGTATTCATGCAATAATTTTGGTCAGTATAAGTATTACACACCTCTTTAAATTCCCTCAAATACAAATATGCATTTTCTGAATCTAAGCCATGAAAATTTAGTAAAAGTTGAATGATACCAGGCTTGAAATTGAAATAAGATGTATTAGGAGGAAAAACTAAATATGAGGGTACACCTATTCTTATGGGATTCATGTGGTCTTTTAGTGTCCTAGGTCTATCTTGGTCATTATGTATAGAATGATTATCTCCTTGGTCAACTTGATTTTTGGCCGTGTTTTCAAGAGAAAATACAGGCTTCCTAATAAGTCTACCACTTGATGAGTATGACCAAATTCTCATGCAAATGCAAAACAAGAAAGGAATTTTTTTTCTTTCTTTTAATCAACAAGAAAGAAAATGAAGAGAGAAAGAGATGAGATGAAAATTAAAAGGAAAAGAAACGAAGTTATGGTTTGTAGAATAAACTTCACCTCCCCCGCAATGGTACCAAAATCTTGACTGGTTCAAATTATTGAAGTCTTTTTCCAAGTGTAAGAGTGACAAAATAATAAATTACTCAGTAAGACCGAGGTCAATCTACAGGAAGATTAGTGCATAATGTAAGACCATAACACATATATTACAAGAATAAAAATGACAGGAGAAAGTATTTTGTATGATGATTATAACAGTATGAAACAAAGTGACAAAAATATAACGATATGAAGTTACAAAATCAAACAATTGCTAAGATTAGGGGATCCATTCTTAGGTACATCGAATAAGTATAACCTAAGCTCTTTTATCACTCAATTGGAATCTACACACAATGGAGGTTTCAATCGGAGGTCCATTATTAGTTATTTATATGATTAGATTAGTTTTCTTAATTACCTTCTTTGATAAGGCCAACACATGCAAATATGGTCAAGCATTCATGGTGCCACCTTATATCTACAAGAAATCAAAATCACTTCCTAACACAACTAGTATAAAAGGAATTAAGTATTTGTTGTACCGAAGGTTGACTACAATAAATCAAGACCCACCACTTAACAAGGAGGATATTAAGATTGATTAAGAAAATTAAATAGCACATGTATAATAGTGATTAAATGATATAAACAATGAAGTCTACCTAGAGTTTAGAATATACCTATCTTTTTTCTAAGAGATTCACCTTTTCACCTTAGCAACATGCAGGATTAAGTAAAAATAACAAGAAAAAACAATAAGTATGAATACATTATAAACATATCTTTAATCACAAACCTCTTACTATTTTGAAGGCCAAACAAGATTACAATAATATGAATAACAAGAGATGAATAAAAGAGAGTAATTGTGATCTCAAACCAAGATAGCTCTTATGCCTAACTTAAGTATCTATTTATAAGAAAACTTAGAGATACAAGGTAAAAATTTGTAGGCTAAAGTGCAAGTTGTCCACTTACCTTGGCAGATTCATCCCCCCAAATTTACATTTGAAACTCAATGAATTTAGCTGACAAAGGTCTTAATCAAAAAGAGAAAATTACGCCTTATCTCTTAGGAGTGTTATGCAATCAAATTTGTATCTATTAGAGCTATATTGTTTGACTTATAGTAAAAATTATGAAGATAGGTTCTGCTGAGTCAAAATTAGTTGCTAATCTTATCATCTAAAACTATCTAGTATTTTCACCCTAATTTCTGCTTCTATGGAATTGTTTCAAAAAATAAAACATCTATATCTTTTTGTGTATGTATCCATAACATCAAGAATCACTCAATTTGAGATTATATTGAAGCCAGAATTGGACATATACTAAAGAGTGTCAGGCTGAACATGAATGCAATCCAATTTCTAATCTTCTCCATGTGAAACCCATTTTAAAATAATCTAAGCAGATTTTATAAATTGCGTTTAGTGAAAAATTGAGTCTGGAATCCATGGAATCAAGAATTGAATCAATCTTCCATGTAGTTTAGAATCTATGCCTATTTTATGAAACTTGCGCAGAAATGACTATTTAGCATAAATTAGGGGTAATTCTTACTTTTATGTCTATATCTATAAAAGTGCTATAAATTAGAGAATTTATTGAAACTCTAAATGTATAATAATAATATAATTCTATAATAAATGTACGCAATTAGATGTTCATTATTGAAACCCAAATATAATCTTATCAAAAACTAACCCTTTGAATATGAAAGGGTGGAAGAACTATTTTTTCTTCATCAACTATTTCCTACGAGGTTTCCTGCGAGGTTCAAGGAGTTCAAACTTCCTTGTAGGCCTTCTCACTCCTTCTATCATTCAATTAAAAATTTAGCCAAAAAAACATTTTGATTGTTGGAAATGTGCCCTAGAAAATAGCTTCTTTGTTTAGCATTTTTAACAATATTTATTAGATTTAAGTATTATATATTTGTTGTTAATAAATTCTATATTATGTCCCAATTATACACATATGATGTTTAAGTTTTCTATTATGCAAACGTCTAAAAGTTTTCATGGCTAATAATAAGTAATAAGGAATGGTTCATATGAAGTGTTGTCCAAATGAAACGTTCACATTTTGCAAACAATATGGAGTACTTTATGTTTCCAAAGAATGTAGTGTTGTTTATTTTAACAAGATTGATGAAGTCTCTTATCATCGAAGTATTTTACTTTGGACAAAAACACTAGTGTGATATAAAAAAGTTATAAATGCATTAAACTGGACCAAGTGAAAATAGAATTTGAAATTAAGTGTCATATCTCAATATTTTATTTTTCACTAATTTAGCACTATTGTAAGATTACCTTAATCCTAATGATTATTGGACTTGCTTTCATGAGTTTTATCTATTTGACTTACTAAACGACTAGTTTTATTCTATAGTTCAAATTCCGGTCTCTTGGAAGATAAGATTTGTAAATTAATGAGAACACCCTTCATGATTTGGACACTATACATATAATATCACTTTGAGTTTTTTTAAGGACTTGGATAATAAAAAATTAGGGTCAAGTATACACTTTGTGAATTTGACTGTGTCTGTATGGGTAGCTACAAATACTATAATCAATTATTATGCATTAGATGAAAAATAACAACTCAAAAGTAAATATGTAATAGAGGAGTAATACTATAATTTCACCTTACTCATATGACATTGTATCGGGGGTATATCTGCAAGTATAGTATATCTAAATGGATCAACTTAATTAAATACTTGTGCATACTCATGTCATAATTAATATGCAAACTAATATAGTATAGCATATAACAACATATCATAATGATCATAATAACATCACATAATAGCATGTAAATTTACATATAAACACATAGGGTGAGATTTACTTACTTCAAGTCCTTAGAAAAAACTTTGTAGTAAAATACCACACAACCAACCTTGTTGAAACCACGTGCCTCTTCTTTATCCTTAATTTTTTTTATTATTTATGCCAAAAAAAAACATTCATTATAAAAAATATTAACACATTCTATCATTGCTCTTAAGAAACATATTTTATATGTTTGAAAAATGTCCATAATATAAAATAACATAATAATTTTCATAACAAAACTAAATCTGTAAACATTCAACAACCTACTTAAATAATTTTAGATTCCACAATATAATTCAGTTTATCCTATAAATTTGCATGACTCACTAAGACATATAAAAAAAATCCAGAAAAATTATCAGAATTTATAAAAAAGATTTAATACATTTTTCATAATTTTGAATCCAAATATTATAACCTAGTAAAACTGTTAAACTGAAAACCAATGTACAATGATAGAGTTTTATATATTTTTTCTCAAATCAAAATAATCTGAAACTTTATGGAAGTATTTTTAACAAATATAAAACATGTATAAAAATTATAGACTCCAAAATAGACTATTAGATAGCACTTTAAATTCGTAAAATTCTATATCAGGATTCATATCAGCACCAAAATCAGCAAAATAATAAAGATTTCGAAAATCATATTTAATCGTAGAAATTTCAAAAAATCGTGAAAATATTTGGAGAAGCTAATCACACATTGAAAAACGTCCAGTAAAAAGTTCAAGTCGAAAACATTTCAATAGCATTTGTTTTGAATATTAATAATCGGGAATATTGAGTTTGTCAGATTCACTGACGTTAAGGACATTATAAATAAAAAATTTAATAACGGAAACAAATAAACCCCTATGATCATAAAAATTTTCTGAATATAATATAACATATGAATAAACAAGTTGTTAAAATTTCAAATTATAAAAAAAATTCTAACCCTAGATATCATAGGTTGAATTTTGATTTAACAACAACAAAAATAATAAACTCAAAGAAAAGAGTGTTTTTAAATATTTACCTTCTTCTTGAAAATTGAAGAAAACTAAGCAAAAACTCTTGAAATCACAAATACTCTAAAGAACTATGAGAGAAAGATAGGTAGAAAAATTTAGGAGGAGGCTTAATTGTATTCTTATAAGAAAGAGAGAGATATATATATATATATAGGTTTTCAGCTTCGGGTTTTTTTTTCTTTTTTTTTTAAAAAAATCAAACACCATTTTTTTTTAAATCAGATCACTTCTTTCTTCTTCTTTTTTTTAATCATATCGCTTACTTGTTCTTTTTTTTTTTTAAACTAACGTATTAACCTATTACTAGATTTCATCAAGTTGTAGGAAACTTCCCTTTTTTTCTTTTTTTTGACTAAATTAGAATTTTATTTATTTATTTTGTAATAATAAGTAAATACTAATCAAAATCTAGAAACAAGTAACATAATAAAATAAAATCTATATATTAATACATACATAAAAAAACAAAATTGTGGAATCAAAACTTCACGCACGACACACTTATTTTATCATTATAATAATAATTACGACACTAATAATAATAAAAAAAAATAGACGTACTTAATCACATTATTATAACAATTACATATAAATGCAAATGCATGAAAATTTATTTCTCATTAGGCATGTAGTCCAACTTGGCTTTTATATGCGTATTCTACTGTAACCGTATTCACAAAAATTATTTTAGTGCATAACTGTTTCACTTATCATAACCATAGATTTAAAATGCATGAAAAACAAAAATCATATTATAGGATAGACTTGATATTATATAGACAACAAATTTATGTTATTTAATTAAGGGTTGGAATGATATAATTTATATATGAGTTACTTTGTTGTAACTCTTCTGAGTTTTCTCCTCACCCTATTCTAATTAATTATTTATTTATAAAAATATCTTCTTACAAATTGACATAAATATTTTTATATAATATTAAACAATGAAATCATATTTCTTTGTACACACTAAAGAAATTGAATTATTATGCAAAATATTTTTGTTTTGATATTTTCTTTATTTTTTCCTCCCTTATTTAGTGATCATGATCCTTGCAATATATTTCAAGTATCTACTTTGATGAGAGTTCATAGTTCTTTTTAATATGATTTTGAATCCTTTTGTTACCTATTCATTGTATATATAAAAAAAAACTAGAAATAGTAAATATGATCTTCTGTTTAATTTGTCTACACACTTACTTAAAGTAAATTTTTTCCCTTTTTATTTTCAGGTATATGTATAAAGAGTTTTTAATTGTTTTTAAGAAGAAAAAATATTTCTAATAATAATAGAAAGATAATACAATATCCATCTAGGCATTCCGATGAAAGGCATACATCTATAAGAAACAGATCATGGGTAAAATTTACATACTAAAATCCTCGTGAATTTGACCTAGAATAAAGATACTTATATGGATCACATTTGTTTTGCGCTTTAATAGAGTTCTCCATTTTTATTAACTTATTATGACCATTTACATAATATTTGTTATTGGTGTCTCTCTCTTTAAATCTAAATGTCATGATAGGGTAGAACTATTGTGCATACTATCTGATTCAAACATGATATAAATATACATAATAACCATACTAAAAGAATTAAATTATAAGATCCTCCTAAAATCATCATAGATGTAGATCTAGTTCCACTAAAATGAAAAAAATAAAAACTATGTATAGAGTTTCTTGATAAGTATTTTGTGTTTTTTTTAATGAAGTATAAATGATATAGTTGCTTATATTCCACTATGCCTATTTTATTTATAATATCGAATTGAAAGTTATATTTATCTAGAGAAGACTAGAAAATGGTCTATTTGCTATCGATTTTCTTTTCTCTCTTTTTTGTAGTATATATTTTGAGCAAATACAAAACTCGTATTTTGTTTTGGTTGTTGATTATTCACCACGGAAGTAATATACAATAAAACTTTGAAGAAGTCTAAAAATAGAGAGAAAGATATAACGTTGGTTTTTAAAAATAGATAGAAAAAGTGCTTATTTATTTATTTATTTATTTATTTTTACTTGCTTTATTCTCTTTTTTAGTTAGATTTTGTTTTAAATTAGAAAAATCCTCCAAGCCACAAGTTTAATAGCTTATTAGTTAGACCAATTCACTGTGGGATCGACTTTTTCCATTACTAAACTAGGTTAAACTAATATAAGAATGAAAAAGATTTAATTTAGCAGTTCAATTACACACTACTCATTTATGTAAATATCCATATTGATGTAAGTAAAGCGTGAATTATGTTAATACTGTTCTCACTTTATATTTGCATACTTGTGGTTTGATTATTTTTTATCTCAGTTATTTTCTCCATTTGAGCATTTTCTTCCCTATTTTGAAGGGATTGAATAACTACAGATGTCGATAACTGTGGATTATATTATCATTCCTATGGATCATTATGTTACAGGTGTGACCTTAAGAATGATATAAAAGTTTCTTCCAAAGACCACATGGCTAGCTCAGTAGATGGAGATTGAGTAGATTAGGAATTCGACTCCTAGAATGCGTGAATTATTTTCTATTTTTTGTAGTAACATAAATTATTAGTTAAATTCCACATATATATACATATATATATATATAAGCTCACAATCTAATAGGTATTTTTTTTACCTATCTATAATTATTTTTTTAGTCGTTCTATTATTATCTAATGACTATCATAATTTGAGTAATTAAAAAAAATAAAAATAAATACAGATTTATTTAATATTTTTCTCTGATCGCCTTTTATTATAAAAAGACATGCGTGATGATTTTTAATTAGATAAAATAATATTTATGAATAGATAAAACAAAAATACCTACTTAATTGGTGCCTATAACACTTATGGAAAAAAGAGTGTTTTTTGAGAGTACACGAGGTGTCCATCAATATCTTTTTTTTTCTATTATTTTTATTAATTGATATGTATTGCTTTATTTTAACTGTCAAATTTTATAATTTCTAATATTTAGATATTTTCTTTCGTAGAAAAAAGAGTACATGTATACCTGATAGTCTTCTCAAAGATTATGTGCTATCAAGTTATCAAAAGAATTTAGTGCATTTATAGGTATAAAGGCAAAAAAAGATCATTTTTATAAACGATATGTGTTGGTATTTCTAGTATGACCATAGAATAGAAGCTTCCAACCCCACTAACGGGAATATTCACTGAGAATTTTTTGGGCAGGTTTACTTCATTGGGCGACGGAGCGCGTCATCCTAACCTCATTTAATATAATTACTGGTAAGGTGTGAGTATGATGTAGGTGTGAGCACTCTATATCGAACCCTAGACTATCAGAAAATAAGTATTCATATTTTAAATTCTCAAATAAATTACTCAAGATTCGAACTCACAATCTCTACTCTACTAACCACTACTTTACCATCAAACTTCCTCACTCAGTGGTTTGTGATAAAATTCTTAGTTTTAGTACATTTCTCATCATAAATGCGCACATTTATTTATCTTATAGCACAAAATAGATTAATTAAAAGTAGTTACCAATTTATTGAAGTCAAGTACCGAGAATTATACAAAGCTCAATTTAACCCTTTATAAACTCTAAAATTAGGACGTTTTTAACTTAGTATTTTTCCTATATTTTAGCGCATTACCTTATAACATGCTATTGCAAACAATAAAAATAATGTGAAGAGTATCCACTTCCAAACAATGAACTATAAGAAGGCCAAAAAGATGTACCTGTACTATACATAATTAATCTGTAAATTTTACTTCCAAAGTTTCAAGAGGACAACATTTCACATACCAAAGAAAAATTACAAATCCTCATCTACCAATTTAGTTTATATGGGCAAAAATCATAAAAGTAAATATGGAAAATAATAGGTAAACATTTTGTGCTACACCTTTATTCTTAATTTTTTAGTATATATATATATATATATATATAGGTTGTCATTATTTATGGGTAGGTATTTTTTTTTAGCCGTTGGATCACTATCTAATGGTGATCTAATGACTATAATGAAGTACATGAAAGGACGTGTATCATTAATGCTCTTTCTCTCTCTTAATTTTTACAATAAAAAAATGTGCATACTAAATTTTCATTGGCCAAATTGATACTTATGCATAGGTTAAAAAAAAAAATACCTACTGGATTAGTACCCATATATATGTATATATATATTTTGAGAAGTTCTAAATTCATCATCATTTGGACTACGTATATTTATAATTTTATTTACAAGTTTAGTCATACTGAAAATTACTACAAAGGACACCAATACTTAAATATACCTATTATAGTTTTGTACAGAGTCTGAATTGATTTAAAAATTCTCTTATCAAACCAAAGAAAAAAAGCAAAAAAAAAAAAGAAATTGCATCTTCATTCTTCAAAATTACCCCAAAAAATTAAGAGTGGAGCAAGGCAAAGATAAGATAAGATGATCTAAAAAGAAGAATTACATAAAAAGATCCAAAATACAAAATATGAATGTACATCTATATAAATTGAGAATTCTATAAATTTTTTTATTAAAAAAAGAGAAAAGAAAAGAAAAAAGAAATACCGTATTGAAAAAAAAAAACCACTCCTACTATATTTGTATACAAGAACCTTGTTTTTCTTTTTTATTATTGTGTCATTATTGCTTACTCACTTTAAAAGACAAAATAAGAAAAGTAATCTGCAGCATTTTATGGTGTTTATATAACTTTAGTAGTATGTTTTTGTTGTTTAATAAATATGCTCTTTAATTGAAAGTAAAGTGTATATGCATAAAGGATGTTTTTGCCTTCATTTCCGTAAATCTTTAATTTATAGCTCTCTAAAATACTATATGTGAATAATATCTTTTATCGTTTTAATTCTTTTTTATCTTAAAAATTAGACATAAAAAATTAAATGAGTGAATGTACAAAATTGGATATTTTTGGAATATGAATTATGTACAAACTAAAAACATAATTATTTCAAATTATTTTTTTTTGAAAATATTTAAAATTAGTTTTGTGATAAAGAAAAATGAAATACAAATAGTCCAACTGGTGAGAATCTTTTTTTTTTTTTAAAATGATCCTTAACTAATGAGTACTATTTATTATAAATTTTAAAAAAAAATAACATACATATGCATATATTTTGCTAAAACTTAAACTCTTGATCCTCAACCAACCTTTCCGTCATTCAAAGTGGCTAAGCCGATTATTGTCTCTTGGAAGATATGCTGTAAATCTAAAGAATACGGTGGTCTTGGCCTTCGAGATCCTAGAATTCTCAACGCGGCATTATTAAAAAAGCTTTCTTGGAGCTTATTGACTGATGATTCTTTCGTTTTTAGATTCTTGAGAAGGAGATTTTTCTCTAATAGCTTTACTCAACGTCGATTTTGGAAGTCTTCTATTCAGTGTGGTTTGAGATCTCATATTCAGTCTCTTATCGATGAGTCGATTTTGGTGCCTGGTAAAGAATCTAAGGTACGCTTTTGGAGTGATAATTGGCTTGGTTCTCCTTTAATTGGGATGATAGATTGCAATGATATTTTAGAACTTGGCATTGATACTACCATTGGTGAACTTATTTCGGATTATGAATGGTCTCTACCTACTTCATTTTCTTCCAATTTTTCGATGATTACTAAAGAGATTCGGAAGACGGTTATCTGTGATTCTCTAGTTACACTTATTTGGCGATATTCTGCTTCTGGTAATGTTACTTGTGCAGATGCCTATAATTCTTTGGTCAGTCCTTCTGTAATGGAAAGATGGGGTAATTAATTTTTGGCTAGCTATATTCCTCCATCACATTCTATGGATTTTTGGAGATATCTTCAAGATAAACTTCCAACGGAACATAATCTCATGCGAAGAGGCTTTATCATGACTTCGTATTGTCGTTTTTGCTTTAGAAATGAGGAAACTATTGATCACATTTTCATCTCATGTGACTTTGCTCGCAGTCTTTGAGGAACTATCTCTTCGGCTTTTAGATGGCGTATTCGATTGGATGACTCTGTTATTAATCTTTGGCTTGACTCCTTTGAGGCTAATTTTAGTAGCCAAGTTTCTCAACTTCGGAGATCGGCTATTGTGATTGCTGTTTGGGTTATTTGGACTTCACATAATAAGTTATTGTTTGACAATGAGCTCACTTCTATCCATATAGCCATTACTCTGGTATGGCGTGCAGCTGGTGAATTTAATAATATTGGATAAGGTACTATGAGAAATTCTTTAGAGGAGTTAGGAATTCTGAAATTTCTTAACGTTAAGCTAAAGCTATCAAAAGCTCCAAAAATAATTGAAGTATTTTGGTAAGTCCCATCGGTAGGATGGTTAAATGTTAATACAGATGGTACTACTTGTGGTTGTCTTGGATTAGTAGGTTGTGGTGGTATTTTTAGGATGTCCAGGGGTTTCTTTAAAGGGAGTTTTGCCATTTTTATTGGTAAGGCCTATGCTTTTGAGGCGGAATTGGCTGCTGTGATTCATGCAATTTTCTATGCATGGAACTTAGGGTGGAAAAACTTATGGCTGGAAAGTGATTTAGCTTATTTGGTTTTGATTCTGAAGTCTCGTTCTTTGTCTGTTCCTTAGTGTTAGAGACCATTATGGATGTGTTTTCTTGGGTTGATTTCAAAGATACATTTTCATGTTTCCCACATCTTTCGCGAAGGGAATATTGTTGCTGATATTTTGGCTTCTAGAGCGATAAGTATTCAAGCTCCGACTTGGTGGCATACTGCTCTCCCATTTATCCATGATGCAATTAAGAAAGATTATTTAGGGTTTTGTGGTTTCCCCTTTTCTTAGTTGCCTATTTATAATACAATGTACTCTTTTTTCCTTTTTATGGTTTTTCTTATTAGGTTTTACGCAAAAAAGTTTTTAATGAAGCATTGTTGGAAGGTTAAGACAATAATTTTATTTCGGCATAACTATTTGGCTCTTCCTAAAATTATTCATTTCTGTTTTCAGCTACTATTATTTTTCATTTTGGAAATTATATTTTTCAAATATTTATTTTTATTTTTATTTTATTTTATTTAATAAATTACCGAAAAATTTCTTAATTTCTTTCGTAGGAATCTAAATTATTTCCTTTAAGTACTATTTAGCAAAAAAAAAAAAAAAACACCTGATCCTCGAATTTATGCACACGTCCTCTAATTTTTAGACAAATGGACCTACCCAAGTCAGGCCAACTGGTGAGAGATTACTTCTCTACATTTTTATTCTCTTTTATTTTTGAGTAAAATCTCTATATTTTTATTCTTTCCAACAAAATAGATTCACGTGAACCCGTAGTATAACTTGTGGATCCGTTTAACCATTAGTTCAAACTTCAAACCGTTAGATTGGGTCCTACCGTGGGGGAATAGACGCGTCTTAGAGTATTGGTAGAACAAGAAGCAAAACAGTACAATGGACGTATCTTTGTCAAATGTGGCCTCTCTCGTTCTCTCTCTCTCATACCCTTCCTCCTCTCTGGTTGAGTTCGAGTTCGAAACATTGAAGAAGAATGGCGTAAATCCCCAAATTGGAGAAAAGGAATCTTCAATTCGAGTTTTGATCGATCCCTGGATCCGGTTTCTTGCGTTGCGTTCGTGATTTGCCGAGGAAATTAGGGTTAGTTCTCTCAATTTGTTGATCTATTCGAATTTTCTTCGTTTTCGCTCTCAATTTCGTTCAATATATTCAGATTCTATGGTTTTTTTTTCGTGTTTTTTTGGGTAAATTTTCAACTTTGATGTTGAAACTCGAGGACTCAGCCAATTGGTCTTGATCTATCTTCAAAGACCTTCGTTGAGAAAAGTTTCATAGTTAATTGTCAACCCTCTGAAAGACGCTTGTGTTGCCAAATAAGTTTCAATTTTGGGTCAATTCGGCAATTTTTCAATAAATTTGAAGTTTTCATTATCAGTTTCTTTGATTTTTCTGATTTACATAAGATGTTTATTCTCTTATTGTATTCTGATGTTGTTAATTTGTGGAGGTTGAACCTCAATTCTGTTAAAAAATCCGACTCAAATCCCTAATTTTTCTACACGGCTCTGCACCCACCATTGTTTTCAATGCAACTTTATGGTTAATTTTGATTCAACCTTTGCGTTTCCTGCTCAGTTTTGGTAAGACAACAAAATTTATTCCATCCCACCTTTTCTATTACGTATTTGTTTTTTGCTGGTTTTTGAGTTTGATGGGAATTTGGGCAGAGTATATATAATTAGAGAATAAAGTATAATTGTTTTTCTATTTCATATTTTTTGTTTGCTGGAATGAGTGGTTTTTGTTTTTTTAAATTCCCGCTCTTACTACTACTACTACAGTCTTCTGCTACTATATCAATATATCCCATTTGATCCTGTGCAGGAAGAGTTTGATGGTCTAGCATCTAAGTACGCTGATCAGTTTACAGTCTACCATGTATAGAATCAGGTAATTGCCTTTTTATCTGCTGTGATTACTGGATTTAGTTTCCCCAGTGATATTGAAAAAGACTAGAAGAGAAGCATTATCTACTGTTTTTTTGTGGATTGTATTTGAAAATCAATATCTTAGAAAGAGGACTTTTATGATGAAGTGAAAAACTTCCTAGAAAAATGGATGTACATTCCAGGTCATGCTTTTTTGAATTTAATACATTTTTTTCATTTACCTTTTTTAGGTTAGTTTACTTTTTTTTTTTTTTTTGGTCACGTATTGCAGTAGTTATAGAATCAACCTTTTTAGTTTCAAAAAGAAAAAAAAAAAGAATCAACCTGTTTAGTTTACATGACCACCCAAAATGAGCAAAACAATGTGAGACTTAAAATATTGCATTGAGCCCTTAGTCTAACTTACAATTTGAACCCTTTTAAACTTATTGCATATACAAGCTTATTGCTTATTTCAAAATGAGGAAAAAAATTTGAGAGTTAAAAATGTAATATCACTTTAAAACATTGTCACATGTATAATTCTATTCAAAAGAGAAATATTATTTAACTCACTGCATATAAAAGTGTTATTTCTACTAGAAAGTCATAAGGCGCCAAAGACAGGAATAGTGGTTAATTTTTGTGGGACTTCCATGAGTTTAATGACATGAAAAGCCTATAACACGAGGCTCAATTATGAACATCCAGCCCAACCCAAATCCCTACTATTTATCCATAAAAGACATTGTTCGCCACGGTCGAAACCGGTCAGAAATCGAGGGTTAGGGACAAAGTTGAAGTGTAATGGAGGTAGAGGAAAGGACCAAACCCATCGCCATTTTTATGGCCTTCGGTACCAAAGGCGATGTTTATCCTATAGCTGTAAGTTTTTTTTTTTTTTTTTTTGAATTGAATATATTAATAATTTTCGTGCCTTGTATATAACTTTGGGTTACCATAACAGAATTTTGAAAGTTATTTTTTAGTGAAATTTATCTACAGAAGAAATGTATATATATATTATATGCATATATAATATGCATTAGATTAGTCAAAATTACTCCGTTGGAATTGGATTTTCCCTTTTAATACTTTTTTCATCTTAGTCTTTAGTGTTGTTCCCCTTAGAAGTAAGAGCATTAGTAGTTTAAGTTATACGGAGCTTAGTTTAAGACAATGCCCAAAAGAAAACGGAAAAATGTTGAGTATGGGCTTGTTTGACAACATTTTTATTTTGGTTTATTATTTTTGAAAATCAAATGAAGATAAAGATTTTCCTCAAACAACATCTTGAACATCTTCACCGTTTCATTTTCAAAAACGAAAAAAAGAAGAAATAAAAATGTTGTCATGCAATGCACAATTATGGTGTCATTATTGGAACCAGGCCTCATAAATGTTATAACTGGTTCATTTGAATGATATTGCCATTTTCTTGATCGTAGTTTCGGTCCTAATTTCGTCGAAAGATAAATTCATTTGATGAGTTGGATCTTCGAAAGATAAATTCATTTTTTTTGGTTATTGCAGGCCATCGCGGCAGGTTTTGCTTGTGATCAAAGACAGTACCATGTGATTTTTGTAACTCATTCAGCACATGAGGTTTGCATTCAAGTGTCTCCTTTGAATCGATGACTTTGGAATAGTGTTGACTGACCTTTTCTCATGTTCATGTATTAAGAGGATAATATAAGAATAGAGAAAATATTTACAGAAATAATATTGAGGAAAGCAAGAACATATTGAAATCATCCATATATTTATGCTGTAGGAGGATAATATGACAGAGCTTGTCAATTATGGTTCGACGTTGTTCGTAAAATGATTTCCATTGAGAGAATCTATAGCTACTACCATGATTCACAGGACCTGAAAAGGACCCATTTATCTTTATATTTAGAAGATGTTCTTTTCCTCTTTGATTTAATAATCAAGCATACCACTACGAGGTATACTGGAAGTCTAAAGTAATGCATAGCCTGCAGGTAGGGTTCAAGGAACTCATTTTAGAACTGAAGTTTTAATATCCCGATGTTGCGATTTAGTTATTGTGGTATCCCACATAGCTTGGGAGAAGAAATGCTTGGGATATAAACACGTTTAGGGTTCAAAGATGTGTATATAGTTATTTAGGGTTCAAAGGTGTTCTTACTTGTATAAACACGTTTTGAAAGACTCTACAGTTAGTGCGGGCAATATAGACTGTTAGAGCCAATCTCATCTAAAAATGTGGGTCACAATAAAATACTTTCAATTTTGTGGTAGAAGGGTATTGGTCCTAAATTGGGAGGAGTATAGATTACCACATTGTATGGAGGAGAAGTTATTGGGTGTGCTGTCTCATTTACCTGTATTGATACCTTTTTGGGGAAATTGTGAGACCTATGGGGCGAAAGTTGCCAATAACTACACTACTGTCATTTCATCTTCCCACATCCTCCAAGAACCTTGAGTGACTTGATTATAATATAAGGTTAATGAACATTAATATTATAACCTTTTTAGATATATATATTTTTGATGTTTCTTTAGTTTCTTATCAAAAAAATTGAAAATTTATCTTACCTTTGATGAGGTTTTAAATCTTATTTTATTTTATTTTCAAACTCTATGAGTTGTTAAAAATATTATTTGGACTTTACCAGTGTGTTTGCTGTCATACAGTCTTTAAGGTCTCACTTGGCTGCAAAATGCGTTGCTTATTATCCAGTATCGTCACCACCTTTTCTTTCTACCAATCAGATTCAAAACACTACAGGTTTGGGCAGCTTTGTTCGCTTTGTTCAATTGTTGAAAACTCTTACTAATTCTTTCTATTGCAGTAGAAAAGCTAAAGTATACTGCAATGTAATATCATAACATGTCCTATCAGTTTCTGCAGAGTTGTCATTTTCACTGCAGAAAAAGATGATTATCAGAGATCATAGACGAGAATGTTGTTCTGTTGTTGAAAATATATTTGGACAGGGCCCAAGCATGGAGGGCGATTTTATTGTGATAAATTTTTTTGCGTTGGTACTTCTCTTAAATTTGAGAATAACATGTTCAGTAGGTTGATCTTTTTATCAGACGAATATTTTAGAGTTAAAATTTAGAGTAACATTTTGATACATTAAATATAACTATGCGAACCTTGACAGGTTTTCTTGTTTGTCTAGGAAGGTTGGAGTCTAGCGGAGCTATTTCGAGTTCGTTGCATAGTAGCTGCCCCATATGTTGTTCCATACAGGTAGTAATATTTCTGTTCTTTTATGTAAATGAACTTTCAGAAACTGAATAATCTTTTTGTTATTACTATATTTGGGAGTTCGTCATTTTAAATTGATATATTTTTTACATGACAAGAGATTTTGAAAAATGCTACTAATGAAGTTTTCAATCACAAGAATTCGATGTGATCTTTTTTTAATTTATTTATTTTTTATTTTTATAGGAAACAATAACTTTCATTAAGAAGAAGAGAGAGAAGATTTTCTGCTTTTGTTAATTACTCTTGGTAGGAAAAATACTTTGTTTGGTGGTGTCTAGTTTTGGTTGATTTTCTATTTTTGTAGTTTTGTTGTTGTAGATGTACAACGATTTTTAGAAATATTTCTTGGGGTCTCTAATTTGCATTGTTTAGCGGTCTCCCCAAAAGATTACTTTGTTCTTTTCCTTAATATTAAAATTAGAAAATTGCTTTCTCAACAATAATAGGACTCTCTCTCTCTCTCTCTCTCTCTCATCCGTCGATAATATATGTGCACAGGCTTCTTTATATGATAGAGTATCCTTTGAATGGAATTTGTGTATTCGACATCACTCTCTTTCAGATCCTAATTAATTGTTTCAGCAGGGCCCATTGTGCACCGATTTTTTCCGGGATAGGGGGCAGTTTTAGATTAGTCAAATCATATAAGCAAATTTCTTTTTAATTATTGTTAAACATGATAATCATTCTTTCCAAAGAATCCTTATGTTTTCAAAGGTCCAAACTAAAAATCTTCAATGTGTTTCATCATTGGAAATCTTATATGTTTTGTTAGAAGAATTATCTTTCTGGAACTGAGGTCCCTCCCATAGCTAGTTTCCTTCCTATTAGTTAATTGTTTTCTTGAATTACTGTGCAGTGCACCATCATCATATGAGCGCCACTTCAAAAAGGAACACCCACTTCTGTATGAGTATCTGCAAGAAGCTCCTACACACAAGGTAATTTGAGTTTCAGTGAAGATATTCCTGTGAATAATTTGTCATGCGTGGCTTTATGAGTTGATGAAATGCACAGGAAAATTAAAAAGTGAATCGAAGTTATCCAATTAGAAAAAAGAAAGTTAATTGACATTTTGTGCACCACATTTATTTCTTGTCCTTGAATACATATAGGTCTGTTGGAAAGACGTGATACATTGGATGTGGCCCATTTTCACCGATTACTGGGAATCCTGGAGACATGATCTGAATCTGAGTTCTTGCCCCTTTACAGTTAATTAATTATGATGCAGGTTTATCCAATATATTGCGACCATTAGTATGTTGGACATAAAAAATTGCACATTCATCAAATGAAAGAACTCTTTTTTCAACTCCTGCGGTAAAATTGTACACTAGTACATAAAAGATTACATGGTTTATGTTGTCGTCTTCATACTCAGCTTGCTTCTTTGCCAAATTCAGGATCCAGTAACAGGATTACCGGAATTGCATAATAGGCCTTCATCTCCCTTACTGTTGTAAGTCTTAGTACTTATGTTCCAGGTGGAAATATAAAGCAATAACAAAGTGTGGGGGTTGAAGCATCTCATGAATGCTTGTGTTTGCTCTTATCACATTAGTCATCCTCTTTAAGTCATGTATTTATTAGTGTTTTCATGATACTAGTAATGTGTCTGTAAAGTTGGAATTTTATCAAATTTAAAGATGACCATTATATTGAACCTTAAGTTAGGTAAAGAAAATCAAATAGATTTTGGCTAGGTGAGCGAATGGCTAATACTACAGAAAAGTTGAAAGCATGTTTATTGAATTTTTGAACAATTATTTTAGTTAGAATAGTATTGTCATCTATTTCTCTTGAAAGAGTTACACAAATAACATTTACATAGTAACATTGTCATTTGTCTGACAGGTATGGCTTTAGCAAAGAAGTTGTTGAATGCCCAGGTATACTTCTTTATTTGTATTGTATAAGGATTTAAAGCAAGCGAGAGAGAGAGGGAGATACTTGCAAAATTGAAGCAGCTTTTTCTCTGATCTAAATTCTGAAATAGAAAGATCATCAAAACTGATGGGTAGAAGGAAAAAGGGTTCTGCATAAAAAGAGGAGGCATACAAGCAGAAATAACTATATGTGTATCCTTTTCTTCTCTTCTACATAGACACAAACCTTAACAAGGCTTTGTTAATTGTGTCATTCACTACAGTAGTTAAGCACTAGAACCGAGTAATTGATCCTATTGTGCACTGCATGTCTATGAAGTATGTAAATATCGAGAAGCAAGGATATTATATGATAAAACAAGTGGTTGTTCATCCTGGTAAACAGTTTAAAACACATTCAAGTTCAGATTTTGTTTCGGTTTAGTGTCTTAATTTTTCTTTATGCTTTTTAGTACCCCAAAACTGTTGCTGCTGCACAAAAGAATGCCAAGTTGATTAAAGAAAATATTTTTATCTAGTACGGAATTATGTAAAACAGTGAAAGCAGCTGAAATGGTTTCTTGTCATCTATAAGATTGCTTATAACAATACTATGATATATTTGTGAATCCTTCTCTGGAAGATCCTTTAAATTATCAGTGCATGATAGTGCATATCATGTTGTGCTTTTCTTGATTACCTTTCTATGATTTCTTAGTAAATGGTTTTCTGTGTTTATCAAAATGAATAAATAAAGATGGTACATCATTTGACTTCAAACGTATCAGGTTGACTTCCTTTTTATTTTACAATTTTTTGCTTTATTGAGTTCTAATTTTACATTTTTCCTTTTGTCTCATGAATACGAGGATGTCAACAGATTACTGGCCATCAACTGTTCGGGTTTCTGGCTTTTGGTTTCTCCCTGTGGAATGGCAGTTTTCGTGTATGAAGTGCAGAGATATTTCAGCTTTAGTTTCGGCAGGGCATTTAGACAAGAAAGACGAACTATGTTCCTCTCATGTTCAGTTACAATCTTTTCTAAAGACTCGTATGGCAGAGCAACTTGTGTTTATTGGGCTTAGTTCGGTTGGTAGGCAAGTTCCTTAAACTATCTTCAACTTCTTGAAATTTTGATAAAAAATAGTTCCATGTCAGTAATTTGATAAGATTGTCTGATTTGGTAATTGTAACAGGCATGTCTGTTCTTTCTCTGTTAGAATGGTGTTTTTCTTATTGGCTTGTGAATATTTGGGGGTTCTTCCATGTTTCCAATATAATGTGGTTGTCATTTGTGTGGTCGTCATCTTTCATGTACTTGAACTGATTTTCGCTTATCTTTGCAGCTTGGGATTTTTAAATGACCCTCTAGCATTTCTTCATGTTCTTCGAACTGTTCTAGAGATCACAAGTTACAGGATTATCCTTTTCACAGCTGGCTGTGAACCTCTAGAGACAGCAATCCAAGATATTGCCGCGGAAACATCATTGGATTCGAGTCATATACAAATAACTGAAGATTGCTTCTCTCTTTTCAATAGCAGACTGTTCTGCTTTTCCGGGTGTGCATCTCTTGTTTACTTTGAATCGAAGAAAACTTTCCTAAAAGTTAAAACTATGTACCCTTTTAGAATTTTTTTTAGGAGGATTAGAAATTTATTTGTGCATAATGCGAAACACATCGAGGTGTCACTAGAAATTTGGCAGAAAATAAACTAGGAAAGTTCTTTTCTGTTTCTTTGTGTTTTAGATGAGAAACAGAAACAACAAACTTTTCCAGTAACTGAAATCTGACCAACATGCGTGAAGCTTCATTTGTTTTCTTCTGATTATTTAGGTAAGTTTAAGCAAACTTTATTTTGAATACCTAAAAGCAACGCGGAGACAGGTTTTATGATTTCGGTTTTTCTGTTTTCTTGTTAATCTGTGGATCTTATTTTTTTTTTTTGTCATTTGTTGTATTTCTTTTCTTTCTTGATCTTGTGTATTTATTTGTTCTTTTGGTTTCTTTTTTACATCTTTCTTGCTTCTAATGTTTTGTGATCGCACCCTTTTTCCTTAATAAGTTTTACTTAAAACCTAAGAAAAAAGAGATTGTTTCTTTCCATTCGTTGATGTTGCTTGTCACTTGCCCATATGTTGCAGTAGACTGTACGCTGTTGCTATAGTCTTTAGAATCTTACTATGGCTGACAAACAACAAGAAAGTCCAAAAATTCTTCTGTATTATTAGTGTAATAGAATACAAAGTAAATGTCTGAAGGCCTTAGCCATTGGATACGAGAGATGTAATCCTAAAAGAAAAAGAATAAAACCAAATTCTAAGCACTGAATCTGTTATAATTACTGAAGTCATTGTTTATGCAATAATATAGTGTTCTTACTAAGTAGCTTGGCTAATATTTTTTGCACGTTTAAATTTGGTTGGATTTTCCTACATGCCCTGAACCTTGAAAACTGTTTCTATGGCTTGAAGAGTGCTTCCTTACTGCTTTTTATAGAATACTTATAAGTTATATCCATGGTTAAGCATTTGTCACCATTTAAATTTTAATTGTTTTTAAATCATTTAGTCAGGAGTAATGGTCTCTGATTCCTCATTTCCTGAACTGAAATTAACATTTTCTTCCTATTTTTCAATCAGTAGCATTTCATATAACTGGCTCTTTACTCAATGTGCGGCTGCAGTTCATCATGGGGGCAGGTGAGAGCACTTATTAACTTTATTTGAACAAGAAACCTTGATAATCACTGATGTATATTTCCATCTTTGGAATATTCGAAATAGTGGAAGTACTGCAGCTGCACTGCAGGCTGGAATTCCACAGGTGAGTTCTGTTACGATCCTCTTTTCATCCTAAATTCGACACTAAAGCATTCATGTATTTGGGTTCATATAGATTAATTATGTTGCCACGTCTGGTTCAATTGGAATGCATTTGGTAGAAAACTGGGATCGCAATGTGGAAACAGAAAGTATATGAAAAATATTATGAATGCAGTTTAGTCCTTTGACAGGAAACCCAAAAATGGGATTATTTATTAAGTAAGAAACTATATATTTATTATGGTCTTGTTAATTTCATGAAAAAGTAAAAAAAAAAATTGTGATGGGCCGGAATTGAAGTTACATTGATTTGAGATTACTGAGATATTTGTTTTGGGACAATATACTTGTCTATTTTTGCAAAAAAGATGGGTTTTGTTCAACTGCTTTGCATTTCGCATATAGACAGGAATAACTAAATTAAAGTTGCTAACCCAATCAATATTTTCGAAGCTTCAGTGGCTTTGGACATTGTTCTTACTTCTTGGTTCCATTCTACTGTTGATTTTTTGTTCAATAGAATGTAGTTGTCTCTCTGTCAATTAATTAGTATTTGATAGCAGATAGTATGTCCCTTCATGCACGATCAATTCTATTGGGCTGAGAGAATGTACTGGCTTGGAGTTGCCCCAGAACCACTGAAAAGAAATCACTTGTTTCCTGAAACTTACGACGAGACAAGCATCCGAGCAGCTGCAAATGTGCTATCAAGGGCCATAAATGATGCATTATCGCCCGAAGTCAAGGCACGTGCCACAGAAATTTCTGAGAGAGTTTCTCTTGAGGTGATTATTCTTCTTGAAATATATGTTGCATTTGTTGGTGGCATTCCTTAAGGGCTAAAGATCCGTTCATATTCAAGTTTTACAGTATTCCTATTGATTTTTACACCTGCATACTATTTGCTCGTATATATCAAAGTTTTTATTGCTGTAAGAACAACTGTGACTCCTTTTGCATTCTTTAACGCATTAGACATTACTGTTTATTCATTTTTTTCCCAAAAGGTAGCTCTCAAAGATAGGACCTGTATTAAGGCAGGCCACCTATCCACTTCACTTATGTGAGGCATGGTAAGCAGTAGTTAATGGGAACGCTTATGAATAAAAAGGGGCTGCCTAGATGGACTGGACTATGTCTATGTCACGCTATCTTCTAGCTGGCTTATATGGTGTACTGGAGTGGCTTTTTGATAACAACAGAGAATATAGTTAGTTAGGGGATATTTTTCCTTGAGGAGCAGTTTATGAGGGAATTGGTTGAGGGTTTGTTAGAGGTAGGAAGGTTCTTATGCAAAGGAGAGGGAAGGAGTGGGTTATGGAAGAAATTGGAGTGTAGGAACCCTTGGGAGAGCTCATCTCTCTCGAATACTCTCCTCTTTTCTGTATCTTTCTTTTTTTACTTAGTCCAGTAATAAAGAAGATAATTCCCTCTTTAAGTACTGCAACTGTGTTGTGGAATTGGCTATTTTTGTGTGTTTTCAATTGCAGTTTCTACCACTTTGCTAGGAGAATAAACCAGAAGGTTCTATCACTCGGACTGAAAAAAATAAAAACATCCTATTATTGTGAATTCATATATGAATCAGCAGTTCAAAAGGAAACCTTTGTAGGATAAGAAGTTATATTAGACAGTACATAAATCTAGCAACAACATGGTAAGGAAACTTAGCATAGATGAAAAGGTAAACCTATGGCCCAATTACACCTTATTTTGTTGGCTGCGTGTCAAAATCAATTGAGACTGTAGAACAAAGATGTAATCCTCTTACCAAAAAGGATCCTTTCCTATTTCTGTGTTATGTGGATACCTCATGGATGTGATGGCATTGTACTACAGTTCTAATATTGAGTATTTCACACCCATGATGAGTAAGTCAAGTGGTCGGCCCATCATTTCAGGGGTTTGATTCCTTATGGCGCCCTACCTAGCAATATGCTAGAGTTTCCTGCGTCTCACGTATTTGTAGTTTAGTGGAAGGATCCAGTACAAAAGATATTAAGGTAACTAATACTTGTGTACTACCAGCCTTTCGATCATAACTCAACCTATTTCAAGAGGAAGATGATGTGAATGAAGGGCTCATGTTAAGTTTATCATCATCTTTTTATTCAAAAAACAGAAATAAATGTCTAGTTACATAATAAAACTCCAATTTATTTTTTTTCTTGTTTCTTTATTTTATGACTGCTTGATCTGGTTACATAACAAAAATGAAGGGAAAATTTGCTGCGTACAACTATTAGGCTTTTTGTGTCAGATGTAAAATTTTGGTTTCTTTTCTTTTCTGTGATAAATAGGTTGTATTTAGCTCAGATTTCTTTCTTAATGAACTTTTCTGACATTTAGGGGCCCTATTTTTTATTTTCATTTAAAATCTTATCCAGCGAAAAAATGTCAAATTTTGTTTTTGTTCATAGGACAGAAAATTAACTGTTTGATATGTCGATCTGCACATTTGTAATACAAGATATATGGATAATGCGTGAGGTATCATCTTTTTTACTAAATTTTTAATACTAACACATTTGATATGTGATTTATCACTATTCAATTGGTGATAATATTTATTCTATTTGTGTGGTAAGTTTTAACACTAATTAATTAGTGACAAATTACATGCCGCATGTGTTGGTATAAAAAATTTGGTATTAGTGACAAATTACATGCCACATGTGTTGGTACAAAAAATTTAGTACAAAAGTTGGGAGGTGTAATGTTATCCTAAGATATATATATTTTTTGAATAATATTCAGGATTTCTCTGTGAAAGAGTAAATAGCATTATAGCATTGAACGCCCATGTTGTCCGGATTTTGTTTCTTGATGAAAACTAAAAATGTTGGTTTGTCTAACTTTTCAATTTTTCTAAAAATGTTGAGTTAACTACAATGTAATTTTTTAGTCACAATTTGAGCTTATGATTGGTAACCCTCCAAACTTTACATCTCAAAAATTCATACAAATTTTCAGGATGGAGTCTTGGAGGCTGTCAAGTGCATAAAGAACGAGCTAGGTTGCGCGGTCTGAGATTCTCTGGGAAGTCATCTTTTTTATTTTCCTCTTTTCTGTTTGATTTTTATTCTTTTTCTTTAAAAAACGGTATGTTTTAAACTAATTCCAATGTATTATTAAATATAGTTTTAATTTTGAATATATGCACAAAATCTTAGACCCCATCTTAAAAGTTATCCTTTTTAGTTTTTCTTTTCTTCTGTCAGTTTCGAGATGAATCATGAACTTACCCTCCACAATAATTTACAATTTTACGCTCTAAATTATCAATAAATCTATGGTAAATTTACAAATGCACCCCTTATATCAATTGATCGATTTATGGACGTAAAATGAGAGGGTTCAAGCTTTGACCCATTTTCTTTTCTTTTCTTTTTTCTTTCTCTTTGAAGATGTAAGAAAGGGAAAACTTAACAATTTCTCTGACTTCTTCCCAATCAACACTCTCTCATTTTTCCAATTTTTAAGATAAGCAACCTGCCCCTTCTGTATTTCTATTGACTGGTAGAGGTGGCATTTTCATAAATTGTAGTTTCTAAGCGAGTTATCTGTGATTTAGCAAGTCCTTTATACAAAAGGGAAAAACATGGTTTCACAAATGGAAAGCTCAAATAATAAAGAATGACACCCAGATTTTCTCAGTAACTTGTGGCAAATGGATCCACAGCCTTTTTGAGCTTATTGCTTACCTTCTTTTATTTTAATAGTTTTATACTCAATTTTTACTTTGTAGACTATTTTGTCCTCCATTCTGCTAGTACAGTTTGGATTAAATCTGGAAAAAGATTATCACAAAGTGATTTCAAGAATACTATAATTTTGTAAAAATGAATAATGTAGCGAAATTGATTGTTTAAATTTTTTTTTTACAAAACAATTTTAGGATCATAATCTAATATAAATTAACTCATATATCTAGATCAAAGCATTACTTAGAATCACCTTACAACTTGCTTGTCTTCTTGTCTATTCTCAAAAGCCGTTTTATTGATCCGGTGTATGGTTATTTGTTTTATTCCTAAAAGAGAGATATGTAGATGAATAAGAATGTACTTTCTCTCTCTCTCTCTTAGGGATTTAAGGTTGCTAGAGGACTTTTTCTTAACTACGGAAGAAGAGTAATCAATCTTATTGGGCTTAGTTGGCACAAATGACCATCAAATAAGTATTAGGCTATAACGAGCTAGACATAGAACCAAAATGATCCAGTTAGTCCAAGCTTTAGTGGATTAGATACCTATAATCATATTTAACTCATAATTATGATTGTGTCTTCTCTATTAATATTGAGACATACCACTATAGTCCAAATATTGAACTCTTAGACTAAATACTTATATTATGTGAATCATACTAATAAATAATTAGCTTGATCCACTTATCATGTAATACCTGTAAATATACTCTCAATGCAATACCATACTAGCAGAGTGAAATTATTGTATTATTCTACTAGTAGATATTTACTTTTGAGTTGCTATTTTTCATCTAATAGATGATAGTTGACTATGGTATTCGTATAGGCTTATACTAATATAGTCAAATTCATATAGTGAATACGGGGTCCTGTTTATATTATCCAAGTACTTGAACAACTCAAAGTGATATTATATGCATAGTATCCATCATGAATAATATTCTATATATTTCATAAATCTTATTTTCCAAATACCAGAGTTCGAATAATAGATAAAAAATAGTTCTTTAGTAAATTCATTAATTACTAGTATTAAGGTATCTGTGCGATAACACTAGATTAGTGAAATTAAAATACTAAGTTACGATACTTAACCTTAAATTTTATTTCACTCGATCTTATTCGATGAGCTTATAGCTTTCTTATAATGCACTAGTATAGTATTTCTATCCGAAGCCTTACTTCAATAATTGAAGACTTCATCATTCACACTGAAATAGATAATACTTTATTCTATATCATAGTAAAGTATTCCATTTTTAATATGCGAAATATGAAAAATTTAATTTAGACATAATAAAATAAGGAATATATTACCTCCCATATATGAACTCATCATACAATAGTTCTTTATTACTCGTTATTTGTTATAGAATCTTTTAGATGTTTGCGTAAGATAAACTTAGACATCATATACATATCAACAAGACATCTATGAATAGAAAATCATAACATAGAATTTGTTAACAATAAATAGATAAAATATAATTTAATAAACATTGTTTAGAATGTCAAACTAATGCATTGCTTTTTAAAACATTATTCCAACACTTTTGTCATCCAAAATGGATACATTAATGGGGCATTTGGTGAGATACACAAGAGATAGGGGTGGTACTAACATAGGACTATTTAGTCTCACCTAATATTTGGTGCAAGCAAAGTGAAGAATAATTTAGTACTATGGTTTATAGCTTGGTTTAGGTTCAAGCTTTTATCATATCTTATTTGGATCTATATTATTTTTATATACTTTATTTACCATAGATTTCCAAATAATACGGGTCTCATATCATATTTTTTTGTCTATTTTACTATTCTATTCCCCAACTGATGAGAATCCCACTTATATTTTTTGATCATATTTTATTTAGTCCCATCTTTTAGTTTTCACATTCATTGAACAAGTTACAATACTAAGACAAATGGCCCTATTAATCCTTGAACTAAGGAGAATATCTCACTTTCGTTCTTAAATTTTAAATTGTGTCGTATTGGTCCTTAAATTATTAAAAATATTTTATTTTAGTCCTTTTTGCTATACATTTTGTGTGAAATTTATCAGAATGAGCACATAAGTTGCATTTGTCATCCTATATTAGTGATTTTAACAAAATATTTTATTTTAGACAGTTCTATATTATATTATTGTCCAATGTGTAACTAATTTTAGTTCAACTAATCATTTTTAAATTGATTTAGTTCATGTTCTAATCTTTTTATAGTATTGGTTTATACTTCTGGATATGAAAGAAGTACAACACTATAGCAAATACATCGTATATGTTCATTTTTTAAAGAATAAAATGAAATATACAACTAAAAGGACTAAAATGAAACTTTTTTAATAGTTTAAGAACCAAATGATGCAATTTAAAATTTAAGGATCAAAGTAAGATTTTTCTCATAGTTTAAGGGCCAAGAAGGTCATTTATCCATACTACTAATACAATTTAGTCTTAAGCAATAGTCCAATCAGTCTAATTCTGTCTGAAAAACGAATCCTAAAGCTTTGAATTACATTTGTAAGACCCAAAAACTAGGTGTATTTGAAATGAAGACCATGCCGTTTTGTCCTCATGGCGTGGTGAGAACCTAAGTTAATTCAGATTGATGGCCATGCTAGACTCTCTTGAATCAAAGAACTTCTCTAAGCTATTTTATGACAGTTAGAACTCCATTTATGTGATAGTTGAGGTTTTTACTAGTATATACATGTCTTTAACTTTTCCATGCCATCTTCTTTCATGGGGATGCTTTGACCGATTAATGTGATAGTTGAATTTTTTACCAATATATATATGTCTTTAACTTTTACATGCCATCATCTTTCATGGGTAGCTTTGACCTAGCCAATGTATAGTGATTATTTTGGACATTTTTACTATTCATTTTCTCTTTTGTTGAATAATATAGTTTAAAAAAACTTGGTCAAGTTGTCTTTTTTAGTTTGGTATTTAAACTATTTTTTTTTACTCTAACTTTGATTGCCTTAAAATTTTTTATTATATATGGACAATAAACTACAATTTTCATAAGAGAGTAAACATAAATTATCAATTAATAGTTTACTTTTCTTTTTAATAAAATCTATATATAAATTAATTTTTTGTTGTTAGTTGCACATGAAAAGAAATGCTAACCTTTCCCACTTCTTGTTTCTTATTCTTCTTTTATTCTCTTTCCATTCATTCCATTACGGATTCCATTACGGATTAGTAAATGGAGTATAAGTTTAAATTGGTAGCTATTTTATATCCATAACAATATAATCAAAAAAATAGAAATATGATTCATATTTGAATTAATATAAAAATTTCATTATATTTCATATAAATGTCAACCACGAGTTTAAAATTCTATGTAAATAATTTCAAATAGAAATGTAAAAATGTGGTTTACATAATGTTCAAGGTCATAATTGTTCTCTGGATTAGTGTGACTTGTACTTAATAAAAATAAAGCAGAGGATAATTAGGTTAGATTATTAGAATGTACAGCAGAAAGGATCATCACAATTCTTTCACGTTTCGAAATAGGACAGGCAGTCGCAATGAGAAGAACTCTTCCTATGTATCTCGATAAGATTAGTAGTTGCAAAGATAACTCACTTAGTGTGCATAGGAATAAGCAGAAGTAAAATAATATTAAAAGTTGACAAGAGTGAATAAACTGACCATGTTGTCAACTGAAGACTAGAAGTAATATAATAATGTAATATATAAATATACAAGGAATTACATATTACTAGTTGACTAGGGCGAATAAATCGATCATAGCATTAACTAGAAGTTAGCAACAGAAATAAAGTGCAAAAAAGTAAATTGTAAGAAACTGATGAAGGTGAAACTGTCTATATACGAGTTTTAGTTAATTAGAGGAGGTTATAATTATGAGGCATTAAGGCCAGCCATATTATCGGAAATAATAATAAATAATTGAAATTAATGTACTGAAATATAAATAAAGCGATGTGATCAGTTGTAAGAAAAATAACACAGATCACTAAAGAAATGTGCACAATAATTAAAAAAGGGAGCAAAGTATCCAATCACACTCAAGGCAGCAGTACATATTACTTTACGGGAAAAGGGAAGTAGAGTAATTGATCGTACTTATAGCAGTAATACAAATTATTTGTTGGGTTACAAAGATACAAGACAGATATATATATATATACACACACTATAGAGAGTAAAATACCTTTAACGTGTGCTAGAGGTGTATGCCCTAAGTCCCACATCAGGTATGCTCTGGAAAGATCATGCGTATTTAAGTAGTGGTCTATGAGCCCAAAAGTACCTTCAAACTAGTACTTTTGGGTAAGGCCCAGTGGTGTTATATTTGGTATTCAAAGCCGACCCATTCCATACCTGTGTGGGCTTTGGAAGATTGCCACGGGCCAAAATCATGGTGAATGAGGACCCTGCCCATAGGGGTTATATGTAGGCTATTGAATATAGACCCTCAAGTAAAGATACCAGGCCCTTAATTGGGGAAATTATAACACCTTAAGTCCTACATCAGGTATACTCTGAGAAAATTATGGGTATTTAAGTGATGGTCCATGAGCCAAAAAGTACCTTTAAGTTAGCACTTTTGGGTGAGGCCCCATGGTATTATATGAGGTTAAGCACGAAGTTGTGAAGAGTAGCTCGGTGACCAAAAATCTCTATAGGATATGATATATAGTAATAATAATAATAATAATACAAATATGTATATATGCATATATACACAGATTTGTGTACGTAGAGATGTGTATATGTATAGATAAGTGCAAGTGTATATGAGAGTGTATGAAAACATGTTGGCAAAGTTTTGTGAAACTAAGATGATGGATGATGAAGAATGAAGGATGTATGTGATGGTTGTATAGTTTAGGTTTGATAATAAGGAAAATTGTGATAGGAGTATCACGTGTTGGCTTTGGTGAAAGTGAAGGATAAAAGGGAGATGATGATGAGATTTATGGTAGAAATTGTCACATCCCCTAATTTAGGTATACACATAAGCTAGAAAATATTTAATTTTTGTATTTATCTTCTAAAATAAAATGGAAAAAAGATCCGGTAATAATTTTTTTTTAAATAAAAAGAAATATTTAAACTAAAAAAAAAACAATCTCTTATTAAAACATCGGAAACAAAAACTTAATACTCAAAATAACCTATGAAATAAAAATACTTAATTTTAATCTAAAAGCCAAATACAAGAAAATAAAACTTAAAGTCGATTAAAAATGTCTTAATGTCATTTAAGGATTCCACCGCTACCGCCAGCCAACCTCCAAAAATCTATTGCTCATCTGAAAATTTTAAAAGAATGGGATAAGCTTACGCCCAGTAAGTAAATCTCATACATGTAATGGATATCCTGTTTTATGAATAATGTATTTTAAGAATCATAACTATGAAACCCCTTCTTTGAAAAACATCTTAATCATAAACGTTACTATTTCATAAAACTTTCGTATTTGAGCTCAATATAGTGTAATGCCAAGTCTATCAGAAGTGATGAGCCATAAACATAGTGTCATGACAAGCATATAACTTTATAGCCATTCGGATCCCATATAGCTATCATACTACAATGGCTAGCATCGCAGTTTAAACATTTGTTCTTAACATAGTGACTGTAAGTCTTTCAGTCAGGAGCACATACTCCTTTCAAGAATTTGACACACACCTAAATAAAAACATTTTTCTTTGAACAAAATCTGGTTGCATAGTGCTTTAGAAAAATCATTCTTTGAAAATCATAATATCTTGTGCAATTTATGCAATACTTGTGCATACTCATGTCATAATTAATATGCAAACTAATATAGAATAATATATAACAACATATCATAGTGATCATAATAACATCACATAATAGTATGTAAATTTACATTTAAACACATAGGGTGAGATTTACTTACTTCAAGTCTTTAGAAAAACTTTGTAATGAAATACCACACAACCAACCTTGTTGAAACCACATGCCTTTTCTTTATCCTTTATTTTTTTGTATTATTTATGCCAAAAGAAAGAAAAAAAACATTCATTATTAAAAATGTTAACACATGCTATCATTGCTCTTAAGAAACATATTTTATATGTTTGAAAAAATATCCATAACCTAAAATAACATAATAATTTTCATAACAAAACCAAATCTGTAAACATTCAGCAACCTTGGCATACTTAAATAATTTTAGATTCAATAATATAATTCGGTTTATCATAAAACTTTGCATAACTCATTCAGACATATAAACAAAGATCCAAAAAAATTATCGGAATTTAAAAAAAATATTTAGTACATTTTTCATAATTTTGAATCCAAATATTGTAACCTAATAAAATTATTAAACTGAAAACTAATGTACAATGATAGAACGAGTTGGGGAAAAAGAAGAAGAAGGAATTGATATGAAAAAAAAAAAGAAGGAAGTGATCTGATTAAAAAAAAAAAAAAACTCTATCATTTGCAGATGAAAAGTGCACAATGATAGAGTTATGCAGATGAAAACAACCCAATCTATAGGCCATGTCCCCATCTCATTCTAAAATCTCAAATGGTCTAATGAAACGTGGACTTAGCTTTCTCTTTACACCAAACCTCATAACTCCCTTTATTGGTACAACTTTAAGAAATACCATGTCTTCAACTGAAAATTCTAAGTCCTTTTGTTAGGCCAAAAGGCATGACCAAAAATTCGTAATACCCGTATCTTGTTCTGAAAGTAGTCTTTGATACATCATCTTCCTTGACTTTCAATTGATGATATCCTAATCTTAAATCAATTTTTGAGAAGTGTCCAGTTCCTTGTAGTGGATCGAACAAGTCTTCAATCTGAGGCAACGGATACTTATTCTTTATTGTTACTTTATTCAATTCCTTGTAATCGATACACAGTCTCATTGAACCATCTTTCTTCTTAACAAAAAGCACTAGAGCTCCCCATGGTGAATGACTAGATCTGATAAACTTCTTATCTAAAAGATCTTGAAGTTGTTCTTTAAGCTCTTTTAATTCAGCTGGAGCCATGCGATAAGGTGTCTTAGAAATAGGCACCGTACCAGGGACCAAATCTATCATAAACTCGATCTCACGATCCGGGGTAGACCAGGCAAATCTTCGGGAAAACATCTACGAAGTCCTGAACTACTGGTACTTGGCTTACTATGATCTCTTTCTTTGGCACCTCAAATATGGATGCAAGGTAACCAACACAACCTTTGTTTAGCATGTGCTGAGCCTTCATTGTAGTAATAATAGGTACTCGGAGTACACTCCTAACTCCAAGGAAAGAAAAACTTGGTCTAGTCGGCAGTTGAAAGGTCACTTCCGTTTTACTACAATCAATGGTTGCGTGATTTGCACTCAAATAATCCATGCCCAATATGATGTCAAAATCATGAATGTCTAAAAGAACAAGGTCTACAAATATTTCTCGTCCATCAACTAGGATTTTGCACCCTTTGAGCTTACAATAAGATTCTATAATAGCTCCTGAAGATGTGGAAACACTAAACCGTTTATGTAAAGGTTCTGGTGTAGCTTCTAACTTCTCAGCAAAGGATAAGTTGACAAAAGAATGAGTAACTCTCGAATCAAATAAAATAGAAGCAGGAACACTAGAAATAGTCATAATACCTATAACACATAATATACGAAATCAATACCATAATTATTACTAAAAGATCTAGTTAGTAGAGTTTACCTGAAATAATATCATTCAAAGCATTAGCCTCTTTAAATGTCATAGCATAAATACGCTCTTGAGCTTTCTTTTGCCCACTATTGCCACCAGTGGTCTGGTTCTCCTTGTAGTCTTTGATAAAGTGCCTTGACTTCCCACATTTAAAGCATAAATTAGAACCCATACGATATTCGCCTGAGTGAGCCTTTCCACACTTTTCACAAGTTGTCGCCATTTTTTTATTGTTGTTACCACATTTGTCACCTCTACTATAACTTCCTTTCCTCTTTTGGTTGTTTCTATTCCAGGGTGATTTATGCCTGATTTTTGACTATCCAATTGATGGGACTTCTTATCATCTTTAGCTAAAATATGAGCTCGATCCAAAACCTCAGCATAGGTGGTTAACTTCAGAACTTTGATCGAGCGCCTTAAGTCAAGTTTCAATCCCATTTCAAACTTCCTCACCTTACGCTTCTCAGTGTCTACTAGATGTGGTGCAAACGAGATAGTTGTTCAAATTGACGTTCATATTGTGAAATAGTCGTGGACCCTTGCACTAAGTTGATGAACACTATCTCTTTAGCTTGTCTCATAGAGTATAGAAAGTACTTCTCAAAGAAGATTTATTTGAAACAATTCCATGTGATACGGTTGGCTTGAGTATTGTGGATACGATCAGTCATCTCCCACCAGTGTGCTGCCTTGCCTTTTATCATAAAAATAGCACACTCAGCATGTTGTTGATCGGTGCATGCCAATAAATGAAAGACGTGTTCCAATTCTTTGATCCAGCCCTCTACGATAAGTGGGTCTGTGCCTCTCTGGAAACTTGAAGGTTTCATCCTTCTGAATTGCTCATAAACAGGGAGTGTTACTCCACTAGGATGAGGAGCTTGAGCAACTTGTGCATGTGGTTGTTGTTGTTGGTGTTGTAAAACTTTGTTAACAGAATTTGTTACGAGCTGCTCCAGGTTATCCACATTTATTTGCACATTTTGAGTTCGATTCCTAGCTTGATATTGGGGCTGATTACCTGCTCCTTCTATAGAGGCATTTTGTGGAATGTTTTATTGTAGTAGCATCTCTAAAAAGAAAAATCTTACTAAAGTCTTGTTCTAGAGCTCCAAATAAAAATAATAATAAATATGTATGACAAAAATCCTATATATATAATGGAAATATAAATAATTCCATTTCATCTTTTTTTTTTTCACTTACCAGTTGGCTGAAAGCAGGCTTCCCATGGCAATAACCTAATTTTACCCTATATTTTTTTTTCTGAAAAAAAAAATCTACAGAATCGACTAAACTTTTGCTCTGATACCAACTGTCACATCCCCTAATTTAGGTATGCACCTAAGCTAGAAAATGTTTAATTTTTGTATTCATCTTCTAAAGTAAAATGGAAAAAAGAACCGGTAATAATTTTTTTTAAATAAAAACAAATATTTAAACTAAAACAAACACCTTTTATTAAAACATCGGAAACAAAAACTTAATACTCAAAATAACCTATGAAATAAAAACACTTAATTTTAATCCAAAAGCCAAATAAAAGAAAATAAAACTTAAAGTCGATTAAAAACGTCCTAATGCCATTTAGGGATTCCACCACTGCCGCTAGCTAACCTCCAAAGATCTATTGCTCATTTGAAAATTTTAAAAGAATCGGATGAGCTTGTGCCCAGTAAGTAAATCTCATGCATGCAATGAATATCGTGTTTTATGAATAATGCATTTTAAGAATCATAACTATGAAACTCCTTCTTTGAAAAACATCTTAATCATAAATGTTACTATTTCATAAATCTTTCGTATTTGAGCTCAACATAGTGTAATGCCAAGTCTATCAGAAGTGATGAGCCATAAACATAGTGTCATGACAAGCATATGACCTTGTAGCTATTCGGATCCCATATAGCTATCAGACCACAATGGCTAGCATCGCAGTTAAAACATTTGTTCTTAACAACTGTAGGTCTTTCGGTCAGGTGCACATACTCCTTTCAAGAACTTGACACACACTTAAATAAAAACATTCTTCTTTGAACAAAATCTGGTTGTATAGTGCTTTAGAAAAATCATTCTTTGAAAATCATAATCTCTTGTGCAATTTATGCAATATTTGTGCATACTCATGTCATAATTAATATGCAAACTAATATAGCATAGCATGTAACAACCTATCATAATGATCATAATAACATCACATAAAAGCATGAAAGTTTACATATAAATACATAGGGTGAGATTTACTTACATCAAGTCCTTAGAAAAACTTTGTAGTGAAATACCACATAACCAACCTTATTGAAACCACTTGTCTCTTCTTTATCCTTTATTTTTTATTATTTATGCCAAAAAAACATTCAGTATATAAAATATTAACACATGCTATCACTGCTGTTAAGAAACATATTTTATATGTTTGAAAAATATCATAACATAATAATTTTCATAACAAAACCAAATCTGTAAATATTCAGCAACCAAGGCATACTTAAATAGTTTTAGATTCAACAATATAATTCGGTTTATCCTAAATATTGGCATAACTCATTAAGGCATATAAAAAAAGATCCAGAAAAATTATCGGAATTTATAAAAAGATTTAATACATTTTTCAAAATTTTGAATCCAAATATTGTAACCCAGTAAAACTGTTAAACTGAAAACCAGTGTATAATGATAGAATTTTATAGATTTGTTTCTTAAACAAAATGGTCTGAAACTTAATGGAAGTATTTTGAACATAATATAAAATGTGTATAAAAATAATAGACTCCAAAATATCCATTAGATAGCACTTTAAATTCATAAAATTTTACATCAGGATTCATATCTGTACTAAAATCAGCAAAACAATAAAGATTTCAAAAATCATATTTAGTTGTAAAAATTTCCAAAACTTGTGAAACTATTTGGAGAACCTAAACACACATTGATAAACGTCCAGTAAAAATTTGAAGTCGAAAAGATATCAACAACATGGGTTTTGAACGTTAATAAAAGGGAATATTAAGTTTGTCAGATTCACTGATGTTAAGGACAATATAAATAAAAAAAATTTAATAATGAATACAAATAAACCTCTATGATTATAAAAATTTTCAGAATATAATATAACATATAAATAAACAAGTTGTTAAAATTTCAGGTTATAAAAAAAATTCTAACCCTAGATATCATAGGTTGAATTTTGATCTAATAGTAGTAGAAAAAACAATAAACTCAAAGAAAAGAGTGTTTTAAAATATTTACCTTCTTCTTGAAAATTAAAGAAAACTAAGCAAAAGCTCTTGAAATCACAAATACTCTAAGGAACTATGAGAGAAAGATAGGTAAAAAAATTTAGGAGAAGGTTTAATTGTATTTTCATGAGAGAGCATAATATATATAGGTTTTTGGCTTAGGGTTTTTTTTTTTTTTTTTAAAAAAAACCCTCATCATCTCAACATTTTTCTCTCTTTTTTTTTTAGTTTTTATTAATCAGATCACTTCCTTCTTCTTTTTTTTTTTTTTTTATAAAAAAACTAACGTATTAACCTATTACTAGGTTTCATCAAAAATGTTAAGTTTTTGACCGTTGGTATTTCAGAAGGGTCGCTCCTCTAATTCCTAGTCGGTAAGTGCGCACTCGGTACGTACACAAGGGCCCGTAAGAAAGATAAAAGATTTTAAGATAAAATATGTGATAAAAGATTACTTCATAAAACATAAGTTACAAGATAACATAAAAACACAAAAATTAAAATTGAACGACAATAAATGCTATTGGTATGAAATGTTTTCTGAGTTAAATTGTACTTACTGAGTGAAATCTCACATAGTATAAATGTTCACGTTGTAGGTATCAAAAGTAAGCAACCTTTATTTTGATTAATAGGTTGACTACAATCGAGGTGGGGATGGATGCGAGACATGGGCTTCAGGATACCTTCACAATAAATTCCATATATGTTTTCTTGATTTTAGACAAGATAGTTTACTTAAATATATAAGATTAAGTCTTATGTTTCCTTAAGTTAATATCGAGACGATATATTTAAATATGAAATATTAATTTTAAATATCTCTTTATAGAATACCATATACTATTTTGACGCATATTTTCAGTAATTAAACATTCTTAAATAAATATTTTTTTAAGCATCTAATATCTTAATTTGAATAAATGTAAGGCTAAAAAGGATTTTTCAAAAAGGCTTAAACGCGTCAAAGGAGAGCTTGGGACTTAAGAGGTCTGCTTTGTGACCCCCCTCTTCACCTGGAAGCCCTTTTTAGTTGCGTATTTTTTAGAATTCAGAATAAAAAAGGTTGTTTTCAATGGTTTGTCTAAATTTCTTAAGTATGATATTTGGAATAATTAGTGAATTATCTTGAGAAGTTGATATAAAAGAAATTGTCATGAATTTTCATAATCCAAGTTTTGGTTAAAAAATAAAAAAGTTATGAACGTAGGTAAATGTCGCCTTAAATAAAAGTTGGGTTATTACAGTTGGTATCAGAGCATATATCTTATCATCCTATCTTGTAGCACTCCACGACGATTCAGTTAACTCAAGTAAGTAGAAATTTCCTTTTAGTATACTAGTTAACCATAAGTATGTGTTAAGGAGTAAAATGGATGCCCTGATCATCGATGTCCCGATCGACCAGGAGATTGGTCAAGCAAAACTTTATGGAGCCGCAATAGTGGCCACCTTTAGAGTAGGACAACCATCATATTATAATAGAGAATCTAATCCTAGATCATTGGGAGATTGGCTTCACGAAACAGAGCAAATGTTGTGGACATGTCATATCTGTGAGTACGAATGGACCATTCTTGCTGTTATGCAGCTACAGAATAATGCTCAAGCTCAGTGGTAAGTATCTGGGCATTCCCCAAATTATATAAGTTAGGATGAGTTTAGCCATCTAATCACAATATATTTTGGGGAAATGGAACATCGCAATATGATTCAGATTTCGTTAAGGGATACATCCCAACAACCAATATAAGAAACTTTGTCCTTCTCTCAATGATAGAGACCGTTGGAGGGAGAGAAAGCCTTCTTAGAGGAAATAAGTACTTAGACATATCGATTCAATGAGGGAATATAAGAGTATAATATGTACTTTACTCGTGAAATACTGGATCGTAGTCCTTCTACTGTACTGTAATGAGAGATCGCCACATTTAATAATGACTAAACTTCCTCAATCATATCCCGATTTCCACACTAGAACTCTTATGGAAATGGTCGTCTTCATAGCTAAAATTTCTATAGAGGAGGAAGAACAATAGAGGAGAGTGCAACCACAATTGGATATAGAGAGAACTATGCACATTGGACTAGGACACAATGATAATGATGAGGAAGATTCAGAAGGGGACCCAGATGAAGACTCGAGCAAAGCCTCTAATGATAATATAAGAGAATAGGCAACTAGTAAAATTAATTATAGATAAAGCCTTTTAAAGTATAAACTATGTTTTTATGATCTTATAAACTATGAATAAATTCATCAATAAAAGATGTGATGTGTTATAATTCTTCTTTACATAAATAGCCAAGATTTAGTTATTAATAATAAGTTATACTTTAGGTTAATGAATAGGAATCTATTAAAACAAAATGGCTAGAGGAAGGAGAAGACCAGGAGTTAATTCAATCAACACTAGTGAAGTACCTGACTTAAGTAATCTTTTAGTTAACTTGCAATAGCAACTCAAAGTACAAAAAGAAGAGATAAGAAACCTTCGTGGGCAACTAAGACAACATGATGTAAACGTTGAACCCCAAGTGGACGCTGAAAAATCACAGCCTCAAGAGGAAGATCCAGTATTACAACTAGAACTGATTATATTTGATCAACGAGTGGATCGCTAAGAACCACTCTACAAACACATCAGAAAGATACGTCCAATTGAGTTTGAAGGATCTATAGATCCTTTGGTGGCTAAAGAATGATTGTCATCAATTCAAACTATTCTAGACTTTATGAACCTTAATGATCATAAGAAAGTATTATATGTCTCTTATGTTTTGAAGAAGGATGCAAGATACTGGTAGGAGATAGTCAAAATAACAAAAAATGTCAAGGAGATGCCATGGAATGATTTCATCCACGAATTCAACTAGGAATACTACAATCGTATGGCAATATGGGACCCTATTTGGCCAGAATAAAAACCAGAGCAACAATAATAATTATAATGGAAAGAAGAGGAAGAATAACTTTTATGGTAAGAAAAATCAGAAAGGAGAGCCTCACTCACAAAAGAAGACCAAGGTTGATATTCCGCCATGTCCCAAATGTGGGAGAAAACACTCCGGAGAGTGTCGTTTTAGCTCAGACACATGTTATATTTGTGGCAAGGAGGGCCATTACGCCAAAAATTGCTACAGCAAACAAAACCAGTTGAACCAGCCTATTATACATAGGTTGCATGGATCTCAGATCCATCACATGCAGATCAAACTTGACAGACCTCAGAATAGTCAAGGAAGATTAGAATGTCCAGAGACTAATGCACAAGTGTATAGTATCACCAAGGACGATGCAAAGGCGGGGACTTCAATCGTGGTCACAGGTCAGCTATCTATTGCCACTCAAAATGCATATGTCTTGTTTGGTGCCACATATTGTTTTGTGTTACTTATGTTTTCTAAAAGGATAGCTTAGGGTAGTGATGGAATGACTAGAACCCTTAACATAGCTTTACCCTTAGGAGCAACCTTGACTGCAAGCCATTGGATTAGACACGTTCCAATAATTATAACCACTAGAGAACTCTATGTCGATCTAGTCATCCTAGAAATGACGGATTACGATGTCATTCTAGGGATGGACTATTTAGGTAGGTATAATACTAGTATTAAATGTCGAAGTCGTAAAGTCATGTTCAAGCCTCTAGGAGTAGAAAAGTTTGTATATAATGGAGATTCAATGAAGCAACCTCGGATGTTGATCTTAGTAATACAAGCAAGGAGAATGTTGAATAATAGGTGTCTAGGATATTTAGCTAATATCCTATACAAGGATAAAGAAGAAAAGAAGAGACCAGAGGATGTTGTTGGTAAGACCAGAGGATGTTGTTGGTAAATTGACCTAACACTTAGGAAAATCATACATGCATGCAGATATGGAAAATATATGATCATATCTTGAATGCAGCGGAAAAATAGCGGATTTAGGTTTTAAAATTTTACATGAAAACAGTTTTCATAACCATATAACATACATGCATCATATACAGGATCATGTACAACATAAATCAAATCTAGATACAAAACCCTAGAGATGAGATTAGGATTTACCTCTTATAGTGTATTTCTCCTTGATCTCCTTATCGATGGTAATCAACTTCCAACCCTAGATCTTCTTGTCTATGCTATTGCTCTTGGTTGATGAAACGAGTGGGCACCAAGTCAAAACCTTCCTTAGAGAACGATCAAGAATGCCTTCTTGATCTTATGAAACACGGGACGTAAGATGGGACTGTGAGATAGCAGAAAACTTTTTCTCTGCTCTCTTTCTCAGCCTTGGCCGATTTTTCTTCCTCTCTCCCTGTGTCTATGCGTGTGACTCTCTTAGAGTTACTGTACAATTTTTTTTCTCACATATCTTACATATATGGGACCTAAACCTGCTAACCCTAGTCTAAGTAGGATTGGGCTTGTTCTCCAATTTGGACTTTGGGTGTATTTTTATAAATATATTTAACTCATGAAACTTATTTATAAAAATACCAACTTCTGTGTAGAATCATTATTTTACACAGTTTCATGACACTAATTCCGCAAATACCACCAACCAATTAATGAGCTTAATTGAGCTAGACAAGAGACTAAATGGATCCAAATAATCTAAGATCCAATAATATGATAAATACATAATAACTCTTATTATGGTATTTATATAAATATTATTAGTAAATGAGACACTCCACTAAAGGCCCAATATTGCACTATTAGATTAAATGTCATGCCTTTTATAGAGATTTAATCAACTAACCTTGATTAACCGATCCATCTAGTATATTCTATATGACATATATAATTCCTATATAATGCCATAGTTGGATAGGTGAAATTACCGTAGTATCCCTCCAACACCTATTTACCTTTAAGTTACCATCTTTCTATCAAGGAATAATGTTGTCAATAATTTTGTTCTCAATGGTCATTTAGATAATATTATCAACCAATTCATAAAGTGAATACGAAGATTTTAGACTTAATTATTCTACGAATCTTGAAAGAACCTAAAGTGGCATTAATTTATAGTGTCCTTAACTATTTGGTGTTCTCATCAATTCATAAGCCATAACCTCCGATATGCTAAAGTTCACCTCTAACTTCATAGAGGTTAGTCTTTTAATAATTTGAAAGGCTATAAACCATGAAAGCAAGTCTAGTCAAATATCAAGGATTAAGATTTATATACTAAGAGCTAGTTTGTGATAATATAAAAATTGAGTTATGGCACTCCAATTCTTTATATTACCTGGTCCAGTTTAAAACATATAACTTGTTTTTGTTGTATTAGTGTTTCTATCAGAAGTCAGATACTTCAATGATTTGAGATATATCATTCCCGTTGAGATAGAAAAACACTACAACTTATAGTGAATAAAGTATTCCATCTTTATTTACAGATTGTAAATTAATTTATCTAGACTTAGATAAAGAAACAAGTCTCCCCATAATTAACACTCAATCATGTTTGTTTCCTTATACACATATAAAGTCATGAAATCTTTTTCAGATGAATAAACTATTCAACTAAGATAGTTTAATGTAGCAAATATCATAATTTCATATAAGAAAAAGTTATTTATACTCAAAATGGTAAAACTGAAAATATGCTTTTTAGGGCAAAAATCCCAACAATCTCCCACTTGTCCAATAAGCATACTTAAAATTCCAAAATGTTCCAAATGACCAATATTAATAAAAGCAAAAGCTAAGTGTTCAACTAACAACTTAATGACTAAGAAAAGCAATGAAGATCATAAGCTCTCTCTTCATTGTTTTCTTGACGGACTTCTCTCTCATCCTCCAGAAAGTCTCCACTTCTGCTGATGAAGGTAGTATTCATAGATTGTCTGTAAAGAATGTAGCCCTTCTCTTCCTTTGGATAGCCAAGCAAAAAACACTTATCTGAATTCTTGTCAACTTCCCCACTTTCTTGCACACGTATACTTCGTAACCCCATACCTTTAGATGCTCTAAGCTCTCTACATAGCCCATCCACATCTGAAAAGATGTCAAAGCAACTCTATCTGATGGAATGAAGTTAAGGATGTACGAAGCTGTCCTTAAAGCATAATTCCAATATCTACAGGACAGCAGCGACTCCTTGTACGTCATCTCTATGGTTTGCTTGAGTCTGATGTTGTACCTCTCAATTGCTCCTATACGACTATGCTTATAGATAGTCGCATATTCATAAGGAATAGCAAGATTGGCTAGTGTTGGCCTCAACAGGTCTCGAAGAGAATCCATATCTTCATGTTTGGCTTTAATCTTGAACTTCTTTCCCTTGGTGTCATGTTGCATTCGCACCTTTCTATAAAACTCATGGAAAGCATCTAGGACTTCATCGTATCTCCTGAGAAAATAGACTTGACTGAAGTCCGAATATTCATCAACAAAGGTGATAAACAACGAATGCTTGTTGTAGGAAACTACCTCCATAAGTTCATATATATGCACATGCATGCACTCTAAACATGCCTTAGCTTTCTCATAACGAGTAGCAAGATGAGGCTTGTTCTTTACAGGCTTCTTACAATCCTCAAAGTCTATGTCGTTGCTGATGTCTACTTCAGGTAAGTGACCCAGCTCCATAAGTCTACGAATTTCTGAGCATGGCATGTGTCCGAGTTGCTTGTGTCAATCGATGGTGTTCCACTCCTTCCTGATGTAATTCACCATCTCTTGAAGTGTAGTAATGCTCATGATTGAAGATGATGTACTTTGTGGCTCTGGGGTTCAGACATAAAGTTCATTTTGCATTTCTCCCGCACAGTACAATAGATTATTATAGAAGACTTTTACCTTCTTGTCAAACTCGAAGCGATAGCCTTCTTTAAACATTTTCGATACCGAAAGAACATTTAAACTAAATTCCGGTACGTAATAGCAATCTTTCAAGATCATGGAGCTATCGTTGATCTTGAGGTAGGCATCGTCTATGCCTTTATTCGAACTCTTCGATTGTTTATCACTTCCATATCACGACCAACATCATTTAATTGATTTGGTTCAATGAACCATTTCTTGTCGATGCAGATATTGACACTAGATCCTGAGTCCACTAGCCAGAGATATCTTCTATCCTCAGCAGAGAGTGATTTTCTTGGCCTCCTAAACAACCTAACTACCGGAGAAGCTCCTGACTACTTTTTAGTAGAGGTATCCTCATGTTGATTATCATTTAAACTCTTTGAACACTGAGATGACTCCATAATTGTCCTCGTTTTACTCCTTGTACTGTATTCCTTTGTCTCTTTCCTCTTTCTGGAAACCTTGTCCATCCTATGAAACAATATTTTCTCAAACTGCAAAATAATAAGATTCCCAATCAGACAAAAGTCATAAAATAAATCCAATTCATAATCGAATTAATGAATTCAATTCACAATTAAATTTTGTAGGTTTAATTCTCAATTAAACACATAGGGAAAAACAATCGAATACAAACATCTTTGTTTTGATTTAATTTTGCAGTAAGATAATAAATACCTCAACAAGGGTGTTCATTATCTTAGGTAAGATAATAAATACCTCAACAAGGGTATTAATTATCAGGAATGAACTTTGATTAAATCACCAACTTTTGTGATTTATCAGTCAAAGTAACTGATTTAAAATCAGTCGACAATTCGTGCAAAATATTAGAGTACCTTTAGAGTAAAATAAGAAAACATAAATGTTATGACATTTAATCAAATAGAAGATTATGTGTTATGCTCTTATTGGTCATTTGGAAACTGAGAATAAACTATGGAAAGTAAGCAAATTATGATCCTCCTAGTACTCGACTAAGTTTGCTAGTTTATCTGAATATAAAAGAATTTAGAATACTTAACATTAAATCTATCAAGATAAAATGCTTGTGTAAGAATCCATAATACTGTCATAAATATTCAAGGTATTTTAACCTACCATAGATCACAAGTTACCTACAGGTAATCATGTGAATCTACAAGTTAAATGTGAACAATTCACTTTAGATAAAAAAGACAAATATCTCATATTCTAGTTTGCTAATTACCCTGTTTATCGGTCCATAGAATTACTAATATAGCTCCTATGGGAGGTTAATAACATCCTCTGTTGAGTGTGTAACCATCATTTCAATTCATAAGCTTTTTTAAATAATACAGTCTCCTACGGGAGATCTGTATGTAAAGACCACTCGCAAATTTATCCTAAGAGACTCAATACTACTAATACTCAGATGAAAACCTTCCTATGGGAGCTCAGCAAGATTCTGAGGCGAGGCACATCTTTAGAACCATTGAACCAATGATGGAGACCATGGATATCTCATACCCGCTCCCACTCAATCTTTTAAACTTTAGGGATCATGATTTTACCCACTTATCTAACTTATTTAGTAACCACAAAATCAATTATGTATATCCAATTATGCAACTTAAAGAGAATGAGCTAATTTAAGATATTATGATATACTATAATAGACATGGTACTGTAATCAAAACAATTATTGTCTAAAGTCAAAGTACTAACACTATAATATTATATATCTCATGTATATAAAATTAGACAATAAAAGCATACAGGACTTAATGATTAAGTAAGAAGGTCTGTGGAATGTAAATCATTCAAGCAAAATATTTCTTAAAGAAAATTCAATTATTTAGTTAACAATCTTTCAACCAAAGATAAATAATTGCAATACTGTATTTAAACCAAGTCCTGTATTAAACATTAGTTTGGAAAAATGGACTAAGAAACTTTAACCGCTAAATTATTCAACCAATAATTTTAAAGATTCTGAATAATAGAATTTAATCAAATTAAATTCCAAGTGCATTTATAAAAATAAGTAAACAATTATAAAAAAAATATTTTTGTATAAAAGTTTTACAAATAATTATATGTGCAAATAATGAATATAAACAACTTTATAAACATTCATTAATTTTCTCAAAATTAATCCTTTCAAAACTAAAGGATGGTTTAAATAATTTTGGATTAAAATATCAAAATTTAAAATCCTCCCACTCAATATGACAATCATATCAAATATATTTTGTAAAAACATAATTATCTCATAATTATCAAAAGGCCTTTTATCACATAAAATAATACCATAATTATCTCATAATTAACAATATTTTATGTCAAATACCACCGCACAAAATACTACCATAATTATCACGTAATTATAATATTTTATTAAACAACATTTTAATCTCATTAAAATCAAGCTCAAATTTCCTTGTAAATCATGAAAACAAATAATTATCCTTATACTAATATTAGCCTTTTAATTAATATAATTAATCTCATTAATTATTATTAATTATTGATTATTAATCATATTAAATAATTATTAAATAATAAAAATTAATCAAATTAATAATTATTAAATAATAATACGAAAAATTAATTAAATTCAATAATTAATGTTTTCTCGTAAAACATATTATTCTAAATGCAAGAAATAAGTTCATAACCAATTCTTGTCTAAATTTAAAAATATCAAATATTTTTAAATTATTGACTTATTAGGATAATTTAAATAATTAGATTATAAATCACATTTATTCTCTAATTATTAATTAATGAAAGATTTAATTAATTAATTTATCTAATCCTATCTTAATCTCATTACGATACTATCTTATTATTTAATTATTAATTAATTAAATAATTAATTAATTAATTTATCTAATTCTATCTTAAACTCATTAAGATACTCTCTTAAACTCATTAAGATCTAAAATAGATAATAAAAGATAATTACTTTTAATTATAGAAATCCTATTTCTATAACTGTGTTTAGAAAAGATTAATTGTAATATTCTAAATTAGAAAATAATTAAAAATCTTTTAATTAATCCTAATTAATTAGAAACTTATAACTCATATAAAGTTTCTATATTTATCTAGTATTTATATCTAATTATAATCAAATAATTCTAATAATTAAATAAAGATCATATCTAAATTTAACTGTAATAGAAATATAATCATTATTAAATTTTTATTATTTATTAAATTTATTTTAATTATAAAACAATATAACTTTTCTTATTAATTACCTAATTAATCTCATTAATTAGTAGAGTTACTAATCTAATTAGTTTTCTTTAACTATATTCCAATTACTATAATTAGAATAGTTACTAGATAAATAGTTATTACAATTAACTATTGAATATTAATCTAATTAAATTCAAATCATTTCTATCCTAACTAATCTCATTAATTACGAATTTAAATAATCTATAGATAGTAATTATTTAAATCTAATCTGAATAGATTTAGTTTCGAATTAAATTCAAAAACTATATCTTAATTTAAATTAAATTTAAATTAAAGATAATTACTAAAATTAAATTATTCAAATTTAAACTATCATGATTTATAGATAATTATCTAATCATATTTAATCTCATCAAATATTAAATTAATTTGAATAGTTGTTATTTATTTAGATTAAAAATTTAAATAAAACAGATAGGAAATCTTATTTGATTTCAAAAATAAGTAGATATGCTATTCAAATTCAAATTAAATATTAGATTTATCAGGATAATTATCTAATCATATCTAATCTCATTAAATATCTAATTAATTTGAATAATCATTATTTATTTAAATTAAAAATTCAAATAATAGATATAATATAGAAAATCTTATCTAATTTCAAAAATTAGTAGATCTCCTATTTAGATTCAAATTAACTATTAGATAATATCCTATTTATGTAATTAATTCAAATTTAACATTATTCTAAAGTAAATCAAATTTCAAATAGGATAAATCAAAAATATATAACTATCCTAATCGAATTTGAATAGTTTCCTATTTTAAAATTTGAATTCAAATTAAATAATTATCTAATTAATTAATTTAGAAAAAAATTGATAGTGGAAGAAACACCACCACCATCGGCCTACGGACCATCATCGCCCGAATGAGCGGTAAAAAAGCGGAGCAACAGGTGGTATCAGGCTCGGCCGCCTGGCTACGGCCGTGCACGCAAGGCGAGCTGGTTGCGTGCATGGTGCACGCTAGACGAAGCAGCCCCATGCCCGGGCATTGCACAGGCCGTGCACTGGCCGCGCGCATGGGCTGCTGGCCACACATGGGTTGCGCCCATGCCCTACTGGCCATGCATGGGCGACGTGCGGGCATAGCGTGAGCCGTGCACAGAACATGCACAGGCGTGGTGTGTAGGCGTGTTGGTTTGCATGGTGCACGGGCCATGCGCGAGCGGCAAGCACATGCAAGCCATGCACGCAGGTTGCGCGAGGTAGCCTACGTGCACATGTGGCGTAGTTTGTTGCACCAGCGCCAGGCACCCGCGCACAGGCCGACCGCGTAGGTGAGCCGCACGCGTGGGGTAAGGTTGGCCGAAGATTTTTTTTTTGTTAAATGCTGAAAATTTTAAAACAACATCAAAAAATTCTGGAAAAAATTCAGATGTTCAAACTCTTTGAAATATGTTCATGAATCTATCAATCAAAAAATTCAAGAACACCTAAACCTAATTTTACTAGAATCACAATTCACAATTTTTCTCACCATGCAAAAATCAATAGTATAGGTAATTAAATATCATTCATCACCATGAATCATTTAACTATCATAAACGAAAATTGCTCAAACTCAATCACATAACCTAGATATTCAATTCTAGATCAATATTATGCTATACATATGAACCAAAACTCTTGATACTAATTTTTGGTAAATTGATCTAACACTTAGGAAAATCATGCATGTATGTAAATATGGAAAATATGTGATCATATCATGAATGCCGCGAAAAAATAGCGGATTTAAGTTTTAAAATTTTACATGAAAATAGTTTTCATAACCATATAACATACATGCATCATATAAAGGATTATGTACAACATAAATCAAATCTAGATACAAAACCCCACAGATGAGATTAGGGGTTACCTCTTGTAGCGTATTCCTTCTTTGATCTCCTTATTGGTGGTGATCAAACCTCCAACTCTAGATCTTCTTGTCTATGATCTTGCTCTTGGTTGATGAAGCGAGTGAGCACTAAGTCGAAACCTTCGTTGGAGAACGATCAAGAATGCCTTCTTGATCCTATGGAATACCAAGACATGAGATAGGACTGTGAGATAGTAGGAAACTTTTTCTCTTCTCTCTTTCTCAGCCTTGGCCAATTTTTCTCCCTCTCTCCCTAGCTATACGTTTGACTCTCTTAGAGTTACTGTGCAGTTTTTTCTCTCATATATCTTATATATATGGGACCCAGAACTACTAACCCTAGTCCAATTAGGATTGGGCTTATTCTCCAATTTGGGGACACTCTACTAAAGGCCCAATACTGCACTCTTAGATTAAATGTCATGCCTTTTATAGAGATTTAATCAACTAATCTTGATTAACCGATTCATCTAGCATATTCTATATGACATATATAATCCCTATACAATGCCGTAGTTAGATAGGTGAAATTACTGTAATACCCCTTCAACACCTATTTACCTTTAAGTTACCATCTTTCTATCGAGGAATAATGTTGTCAATAATTTTATTTTCAATGGCCATTTAGACAATATTATCAACCAATTCACAAAGTGAATACTAAGATCTTCGATTTAATTATTCCACGAATCTTGAAAGAACCTAAAGTGGCATTAATATATAGTTGCAACACCCGCTAGTTTAACCATGTTGTTATATATAGTTAAACTATGAAGTATTATTCTTTGTTCTACCATATCTTTATTTGATAAAAAGGTGGGAAATTTTGAACTTTCTAAAATCTTTAAACAAAAGAAATTGCATGGCATTTCTTGTTAAAAATGTCTTTACAAAATGTACGCTTAAAAGAGGTTTTCACTAGTCTATTTTGCCATCAGTAGTAGTATTTACATTACACAAAAATATCTCAAAACAAAAATGTCGCCCACAGGTCAAGCTCGTTTACATCTTTATGATCAAGGTGACAAAAGACAAACCAGACAACTAGCTAGTCAATACAAAAATGTGCCTCCTCATCTGCATCACAAGACTAAAATGAGCTAAAACCCAGTTAGTAAAAACTATGCATGCTTATAAATGCTTTAAAATCTCATAAAGTTCCCATTGTACCCTTTTCTTTCTTAAACATTTGTATCCATGCATTTTCCTTAAAAATTATTCTTAGTTAGGCCCCTTAGCACATTGCTTGTCCAGTAAGTCGGTAGGCCTTGATAACATTGGGCGGAAACTCTGGCTAAGAGTAAAAAATAAGGTGCGACCATCGTGTGATGTTTTTTTTAAAAACTCCTTCCCTCGTCAAAGGGGCATCCCACACCGTGCTAATATTGTCCCGATTCAACGAGACACATTATAAGATCCGCAAATTCCACTTCAACGGGAGAGTCTGCATCAACAGACTTACCTATCCAGCTCTGACAGACTAACAATTGCCATTAAAACTTATTTTATAAAATTGGTACAATTGTGCTCACTTTCAAATACTCTTATAATAAAAGTCTTGATTTGCATGCAAAACGTGCCATGCACATGCCATTTCATAACTTTCAGGAATAAGTAAGTTTCACATAAATATATCTTCCATATAGTTCTTGTGATGCAGTTGTAAGTCTTTACTTACC
>JXTB01000020.1:664223-682980 GCA_002914805.1 Parasponia andersonii | reverse complement strand
TTATTGGCTTATTATGTATGTGAGAATCTTGGGCATCACAATCCTTCCCCCCTTATTAAATTTCATCCTCGAAATTTGCTTACCTAAATAATTCTGGATGCTGCTCCCCTCACGGCCCTTACAAAACAAAAGGAAAGAAATACGAATAGACGGAGAAATGTGAAAAAAGCTTCCAAGAGTTGAAAAATAGGCTTACTAGTGTACCTATACTTACCATCCCATCAAACGAAGGATAGTTCGACATTTATAGTGATGCATCAAAGCTGGGACTAGGAGTAGTAAGTATGCAAAATGGAAAGGTCGTAGCATATGGCTCTCGACAATTAAAGGAGCACAAGAAAAACTATCTAACTCATGATCTAGAACTTGCTGCTGTAGTATTCACTCTCAAACTTTGGCGACACTACTTATACGGGGCTCAATGTCGAATCTACACCGATCATGAAAGCATGAAGTACATATTCGCTCAGAAAGAGTTGAACATGAGGCAGCATAGATGGCTTGAGTTAGTGAAGGATTATGATTGTGAAATCTTGTACTACTCGAGTAAGTCAAATAGTGTTGCGGATGCACTAAGCAGAAAAATAGCTTCAACTCTAATGTCAATAAAAGCTTTACCTAAGCCCTCATAAGAGGATATAAATAATGTCAGTTTAGAGTTAATAATAGGTAAATTATCTATATAAACTCTTCAACCAAACATTTTTGAGAATATGAAGGAAACCCAAGAGCTCGATCCTGTCTTAGCACGAATTAAAGAAGACATTGCAGAAGGAAAACCAATCGAGTTTAGTCTCTCTACTGACGAAATTCTCAAACTAAATAGTAGATTAGGCATACCCAATGATGCCAAAATGAAGAATCAGATCCTTTCTGGGGTACACGAGACCCCCTATTCGGTCCATCCTGGTGCGACAAAGATGTATAAGGATCTAAAGGAACACTTTTGGTGGAATAGAATGAAAACCGATGTTGCTAAGTACATACAAAGGTGCTTGATGTGTCAAAAAGTCAAAGCTGAACATAAGCGGCCTGCTAGAGAATTACAATGAATTAAAATTCCAGAGTAGAAATAGGAGAAAATTGCTAAGGAAACCACTGAAGCTATACAAAAAATTAGGAAAAGGATGGAAACTGCTCGAAGTAGACAGAAAAGCTATGTAGACAAGCGGAGAACTTCGTTAGAATTCCAAGTAAGAGACATAGTTTTTCTCAAAATAGCACCAATAAAGGGAGTAATGTGGTTTGGAAAGAGAGGAAAATTGAGTCCAAGATACATTGGACCATTCGCAATTTTAGAACGTATTAGCAAACTAGTATATAAGTTGGCTTTACCGCATAAACTAGCATCTGTGCATAATGTGTTCCATGTATCCATACTAAAGAAATACATCTCAGATGCATCACATGTTTTGAAACATGAACCTGTTGAAGTTCACGAAGATTAACATACGAGGAGAAACCAGTGAAGATTTTGGCTCGTGAAAAAAAGACTCTTTGAAACAAAACCATACCTTTAGTTAAGGTATTGTGGTAAAACCATAAGATGGAAGAGGCTACTTGAGAACAAGAAGAAGAGATCGAGGAAAAGTGCCCAGAATTATTCTAATTTTCGAGGACAAAAATTTTATAAGTAGGGGAGATTGTAACCCCATAGGAATCCCTAGACTTGTAATATTAGTAGAATTATTATAAACTTAGTGTCAAATTTTAATAAGTTTATATTCGCAAATACTTGAAATTATGTGTGTAGTATTATTTTAATGTTAAATTTTATTACGTGAGAAAATCATAGCTAATCCTTGTTTTAACTTAGAAATTCTAAGTTAGTTTTCCTTAATAATAAATTGATTCTACAATAATTATATTATGTACATTAACATAACCTAATTAAAAAAGTGACATGTTTATGTCAAATTAAAAATTGTTACATTTATAACCTAAAGTTAATGATTGCACCAAAATAGTACCATACCATAATTTGAATGGCTAGGATTTAAGTATACAAAGAATTGAGTAGAAAAATCAATCTAATGGTGGAAAATAAGTTATAGAAAAAGACGAAGAGTAGTAAAGTTGTACCTTAGGAAGGTAATAACTTCAAATGGGTGAAATAGAAAAGAAAAGGGATAAAGTTAGTAGGTGATTCAAAAGGTCGAAAAAAAAGGAAAATGATAATGGAAATATTCTATAGAAATTAGTGGCCACAATTCAAAGTGGAAGACATAGACAAAACTAATTAGAAACTTTTGTCTCCAAAATAATTCAAAAGGCATTAAAAAGATTAATATAGTAGAGACTTTCTTTGGGAGCTAGTGTTATTCGATTCCAAATAATTAAAAAATAAGAAAGATTAGATACAAAAGTAGTGGATGAGTAAAAAAATAAAGTAAATGCTAAGGCAATGGAGTAGGAAAAGAAGATATATTGACAAATTGATAATAATGATGCTTGGATTATTTAATAGAATGTGAAAGTATGTATTATTAGATACCTTCCATGGATGGACTATAAATAGATCATTCATTTGGCAATTTAAATTCATGCTTAACCTTTCAATTACTTAGCCAAAACTATCTTCATATTTCCAATTATCCTTTCTCAAAAAAAAAAAAAACTATTTCTACCTCACTTTCTTCCAAATCCACAAGAGCTATAATATTTTACCCATCAACTCTAGAAATTAAGAATTATAATAAAGAGAAGAGAACACTTAGTTTTGTAGTGGAGACGTAAAAAAGAAGATACAAGCTTGGAAGGTAATTAGTGGTGGAGACATAAGAAAGAAGATTCAAGCTTAGAAGGTAATTAGTCCCTCACCTTGTTTGTTATGTGTTTAAATAGATTATATAACAGAATAAATAGGTAATAACATGTTTGACCTACTTTAGATGTTATATAATTTATATTACGTTTAGACTTATTTTGTTGATTTCTTAAGCCTCTAAATATGAATTCTTCATAATAATAAATGCTAAATAACGATAATAATATTAAAATCAAAATGACTAAATACAAAAAATGGAAGATTTTTAAGGGTAAGACCCTAAAATAAAATATGCATGAAAATGAACAAAGCTTAATGATTTAGACTTAGATCCTTAAGAACAGATTTTTACCCATTAGAAATTCTTTCCAAATATTAAAGATGTTTGCTCAAAAGTTGGAAGGACTAAAATGCAAAAGCTCTGAGTATTTGGGTCAAAAACGTAATTTTGACAAAATATGGGTCAAATATGTTAGAAAGTTATTTAGGCAGTTTTAAGACTATTTTAAAGTGTAAAAGTAAATAAAAGAAGAATCTTTAACAAAAAAATAAGATAAAACTCAATATTTATCATTAGAGGACATAAATTCTAGAAATCTTAAGATTATAGGCAAAAATGTAAATTATAAAACTTAAAAATTTTGGGTTGGAAACTTAGTATAAGAATAAATAAATAACATTATTTTCGATCTCTAATTGGGTAAGAAAAGATTTACTTAAATTTAAGACATGAAATCAATTATAGAAAATAAGTAATGTATGCCTCTAATTGTATTTTGCCTAAGTTTAGTGATAGGCCTAAAAAGCGCGATCAATACCAAATAATATTTAGTCGAAGTATGATTTTAGATTTTAAATTTGTATATCCCTTAGTGTGGTTGGCTCAATTTATCATATTATGAACCTTAATTATGAATAAAGAAATTAATCAAGAATAATTCAAAGTATTTGATGAAAAGAAATATAATTAAGGAAACTTAATTGATTGAGGATGATATTAATCAAATCAAAAACCAAATTATTGATAGATTAGAAAGATCACTACAATCAAGGTTAAGGAGAATCAAATCTCTTCCATTCAAGTGAAAGTATAAATTAGTCAACGAATATAACATGACATTATTTCCTAAATGTGAAGTTTTATGTTGGATCAAGATTGAGACTTAAATGTTTTAAGTCCACTAAGTAATTAGAAGTTTTAAAAAAAACAGTATAAGGCCACTTTAAATTTCTCTAACAAATAGAGTATGTATACATCAGGGCAAAATTCGATCTAGACGTACGTAATTAATGAGTGGAACTAGGAAAATCATATTACGAGGTAAGTACAATTTTACCTATGGCATGAATGGTTGAAAATGTTTCATGTTTGCAGTATGATATGTTTGAATTAATTTCATGTGTTAACTTGCCTTTATATTATTATTGTATGGCCTATGTATAATATATTGTTATAAAGATACTTTTCCTATGCCATAAAAAAATGATGTATGGTTACTTTATAATGTTATCATGAAAATACTTCAACATACTTTAACAAAGGAAATGCTATGATAGTTGAATATAAGTTTGAGTTCATTGAAGCATACCCACTAATATTAAGAAAAGACTAAATAAGGTAAAGAATTTAAAGGTGTCGTACCAACCTCTACTAGGTGAGGATATCCGAGGGAAAATAAGACCGACCTGCCCTAAGCGAGGATACCCGAGGAAAAGTATGTTAAGATTATGACCGTGGGTATTTTCAATTAGGTCGCTCCCCTGATTCCCTATTCGGTAGTGCGCACTTAGTATATACATCAGGGACCATAAGAAAGATAAGAGATTTTATAATCAAGAATGAGATAAAATTATGACATAATATTTCATAATAAAGCCTTAAGTAATGATTTCATAAAACATCATAACTGGACTTTCATAATAGAAAGAAAAAAGAGAATTGTTTGTTCGTAAGTAAAATGTTTTGTGAGAATTACATTGTACTTACTGAGTGAAAGCTCACATTTTAGGAGTTTTCATGCTATAGGTACCAAAGGAAAGAAACCTCTGATTTGATTGATGGATTAGCTGGAATTGAGGCGGGGATGAATGTGAGGCACGGGCAATTAAATATCGCCATTAAAATTACTTCCTCATATGTTCCTATTATTAGACAAATGATTTCAATTATGTAAACTTGATGTTGTTTGAAAACGTATTTATAACTTGGCATTTTATTTCGTAATGTATGGTTTAATCAAATTGAACTTGAAAATGTATTTCAATTTAATAGATGTTAAACAAATGTTTTTTTTTTAAAGATCTAAAAGAGAAAATGTTTTGATTTAAATAAATGCAAAACATAAGGGCTTCTGTCAAAAAGACCTAAACTGTCTAAGGAGAACTTAGGACTTAAGTGATCTGTATATGATCCCCCTCCTCACTTGGGAGCCCTTTATGGTTACGCATTATTTAAATCACCTTAATAAGAAGTTTATAATCAAATTTAAATAAAGAGTACTTAACCATTGAGAAGCATTTACTTGTTTTCAAAATTTAAGTAAATTGTTAGTTATGAGTATAAATCTCTCAAAAAGAAACAAAAGTATAAAAAAAAGATTGTCATGAATTTTTAATATCTAAATTTCGTAATTTTTAAATAAGCTAAGAAGATAAGTAGTTAGCAGTCCAAAAAGTCTAGTCGTTACAATACCAGGTGCTACGAGTTTGAATTGGATCCCATTGTCTATGAAATTAAGAGAATTCCCTAGAAAGGAATTCCTTACCTCGGTCAGATCAAAGGGTCTTTATGTTCTTTCCTAATTACTTTTCAGTTTGCACTTTGAATTCTCTGAACTTTTCAAAAGAATCCGAATTGCGCTGCATTAGGTAAATATAACCAAATTTGGAATAATCATCCATAAATGTAATGAAGTATTCAAAACCTCCTTGAGCTTGAATATTTATAGGCCTGTAGACATCAGTGTGTTAGTACTCAAGACATTCTTAAACTCCAAGATATTTTCTAATAAATGGTCTTTTAGTCCTTTTACTTTCTAGATAGGATTCACAAGTTGGCAATGGTTTGACTTCTAACGAACTTAGAGGCCCATCATTAACTAACTTTTGAATTCTATTTAGGTTGATATGACCGAGTCTGAAATGCCAAAGATAAGTTTCATCATTAGTACTCCCTTTCACTTTCTTATGTTTAGGTTCTACATGTTCAAAATCATTTTCAGGATTATGTAATAAGAAGCTTTTAGATTGAATAAAGAAAAGATTATTCCTATGAGTACTAGTGCAAATGAAACTTTTATTGTCAAAATAAATATAATAAACTTGTCTTATCATAAAGGAAAACATAAATCAAATTCTGTTTAAATGCCAAAATATAATAATAATTCTTTATTTCTATAAACCTAAAATCATCGAAATTCAAAATAGCGTCTCCCATGGCAAGAGCTTTAACTATTGAGCCATCTCACATTCGCAATGTGAACTCTTCAGTAACAAACTTCCTAGTTTCTTTGAACTCCTACAAAGTATTAAAAGCATGGATAGTGGCTCCTGAATCTACGATCCAAGAATCGATAGAATCAGCCATATCAATGAACAACAGATTATCATTACCTTGTTTTTCCTTGTTATTGTTCTTCTCCTTCTTAAGGGCTAGGTAAATTTTGTAGTTTCTCTTCCAATGCCCATTCTCACCACAGTGGAAACATTTTCCCTTTGGTTTAGCATCCTTCTTTGTCTTCTTTTTCTTTGGAGCAAGAGAAGTATGAGTCTTTTTCTTTCCTTTACCTTTGCCTTTCGGCTTAGGGTTAGAAGAACTAGCTTGAGCTACATTAGCCTCAGCTGACCTTAACTTATTCTTCTTAAGAATACTCTATGTAATTTGCAGATCTTTCATTAGGCTAGTAGGAGAATAGTCTTTCCGACGAATCTCATGATCAATATTAAATTGATTGAATGTGTCTGACAATGTGTTTAAAACCATGTCAATTTAGGTGTCACAGTCAATTTTAGCTTCAAGGATTTCCAGTTTATTAAGATATGAGATGACTTTCATCATATGTTCCCAAACTATAATACCTTTTTCTTGATGAAGATTCACGAATGCACTTATAGCCTTATTTCTTGCCTGACGACCGAGACTGGCAAACATTTTATTAACACTTAGCACCATAGTAGTAATAGTATCCATTCCACGATGTTATTGTTATAATAGATTGCTCATTGAACTATGTATATAGCATTTAGCCATCTCATCAGATTGCTTTCACTTATAATATAAGTTTCTTTCATTGTTAGTGGATTCCACAATTGGTTGGACAAAACATAGAGTGGTGAGAACCCACTTGTATTTATTAGCAGTAAGCATTATGTCAAGGTTACATTTCTAGACTACATAGTTTTCACCATCTAGCTTGTTTTGAGTGAGTAAAGTCGATAAAGGATTAAGTGCGATATTTATTGAAAACAAATAAATATTCAATGAATAAGCAAACATCATATAGCATGTTTTGAATAATTACACAATGTATTAAACATAAAATATGCAAGTGAAGTATACCTAAGACTATCACTTATATTTATGGTAATTTGACTTACCATTGATTACAAGTCTCCTACGAGGGGTCATGCAATCAACAAATCAAATTGAAACAATTTTAACTAGTAAATAGACAAATAACTCTTATCCCATGTTTCTAACTACCATTCTCTTTGATCTTCTAATCGTCTAATAAAAACTCCTACGGGATGATATTTATGTTACTAGTTGAGTGGTTAACTATTGTTTCGGTAACTAAGCTTTCTACATAAGACTGTCTCCTGCAGGCGATAGCCTTCTATAGTCTACTTAGTATCTTATCCTAAGAAGCTCATTTGTAGTGTTACCTAGACGAAAAACACTTCAATGGAAGCTCAACAAGATTCTGAGGTGATGCTCATCCTAATACAAAATGAACGAACAATAGAGACCATAGGTATCACATACCTTCTCCCACTCAATATTTTATAATTAGGGATTTATAGATTTTACCCAGTCATTTAACAAGCTTAGTAACCTAAAATCAATTATGTAAGTATGTTCATATATGCATAAGAGTAGCTCTAATTTTCTATATGACATGTTACTAAAGATCAGATAATAAGACTTAATTATTAGGCATGCATGCAACATTGCCCTAATAATACCAAAATAGTAAGCAGATAATTAATTAATTGTTAATAATTTATTAATTTCAGGTAATTTAAAAATTATTTAACATTTAAATAATTCTATCTAATAAAATAATATTTAATATTTAAATATGGAAGATAAGATTTAAAATTTAAATTTGAAAACATTTTCATAAAATCTATTCAGCTTATAAAAAAGATTTAACAAATTAAATCTCCTTAAATATCTCAAATTTAAATTTCAACTTTTGAAATCTTAATTTGAATTTATCTTCATTAAATATCTCTCATTATCTTATCCTTTAGATTTGAATTCAAAATTCAAATCACTATCTAATCTCCTTAAATATCTACTTTACATAAATTTAAATTTGAAAATTTAAAGATATTTTTATTTAAATTTAAATTTAAAATCTACACAAAATTCAAAATTTAAATGATAGAAGATTTTATAGGTAAAATCTCCTACAATATCCCTAATTTGGATCAAAGCAAATTTAAAATTCAAAATAGATAACTAACTATCATAAAATCAGTTTTTCAAAATATATATTCAAAATTTGAATTTTAAACTAAAAAATATTATCTCATAATATTAAATTTTAAAAATTTTCATCTTAAAAATATCTCTAATTATTTAAATAATAATTAAGATATTATGGATATCAACTATATCCATAATTCAAATTAAAATATCCTATCAATTCAAATTTCAAATATTAAAATTTAATAAGGATTTAAAATTTAAATTTAAATTTAAATTTTATTTTCGATTTTCATAAAACTAAGGATAAATTAAATTATTTCTAAAATAAAAATAATGAAAATTATGGCCAGAAATTCAAAACGGTCGAGACAAGCCGACAGATGGAACGGGAGGCTGTTATGTGAATGTCGACCTCGGGATGTTAGGCGACCATGCTCGGGACAACTACTAGGCGCCAACAGGCTCACATAACACTACACGACATTGCTTGGGAAAACTCCAAAGCCACAATGGGAGTTTTCATACGACAAGCGCACGAGGCAGTACCCCAAGTAGCCAAGGCAAAAGAGACCACCCGCACAACCGATGCGTAGGGGACCACCTACTGGCCATGCATAGATCATATCTGTGCCGCTAGCAAGACGAGCCTGCGTCGCATGCGCCGGGTGAAGCCATGCGGCATGTGCGGGCTGCCCACCTGTAGGCCATGCATGAATTGCATCTTTACAGCAAGTAGGACCATAGCCCCGCAGTATGCATGGGCTGGCTACCCATAGGTCATGCACAGATCATATTTGCACGGCCAGTGGCACCTTACCCACGCTGCCATATGCGGGGACGTGCCCGTGTGGCCTACACGACGCCTAGCCATGTACCACTCCGCTGTTTTGCCTTTTTTTTTTAAATTAAAAAATAGTTTCTTATAAAGAGTTAAGAAACAATTAAAGATCAAAACATTTCTATGCATAGTTTTATCAAGAACATAAAACATGAATACGTAGAAATCAGGAACATGTTTGAAACGAAGATCAAAAGACAACAATGATCGTCACCTCATAACAACATCTGATCAAATATTCATTCAAACTCATTGAATTTATTGACCATAAAAAAAACTAGAGTATACTCCTAACATGAACATGACTAGACATAATCAAACCTTTCTGAAAATCAAAAACATCAATCAACAAGAAAATAGATCGGAGTAAAATATGTTAGATCATCAATAAAACTATGCTCTGGTACCAATTGCTTGTATTCGTTGGAATAAAATTGTGGAAAATATTTTTATAAAATCATTTTCAAGAATACTATAATTTTGTAAATTCAGAAACATAGCGGAATTGGTCATTTAAAATTTTTTTCTTTAAAAGCCTTTTTGAATCGTGATCTAACATATATCAACTCTTGATCTAGACAAGAATAATACCCGAATTTGCTCCACAACCTTCTTGTCTTCCTGTCTATTCTCAAAAGTCATTTGATTGATTTGGTTGATAGTCATGTTCAGCAAAGAGACTTGTAGACAAAAAAAGAAGATAATCTTCTCAAACCAATTTCTCCAAGATGGCCAAAACACTAAGAATGGTGAATCTCCTAGTGTGGTCAATTTTCTCTGGTCTCCATCTCTATTTAGGAACTTTTCTTTTAATTATAAAGAGATTAGTAAACCCTAAAGGGCTTATTGGGCTTGTTGGTCTCAACTAATCATCAACTAATTATTGGACTTTAATTGAGCTAGATAGAGGACCAAATGGATCCATAAAGCCCAAGCTCTAATGGACCATATACTCACAATTATAATTAACTCATAATTATGATTGGGCCTTGTCTATTAATATTAGGGCACACTATTATAGACCCAATATTGAACTTTTGGACTAAATGTCATTTATTTTCTGTAAAGCGTATTATCAAATAATTAGCTTAATCCATTTAGCATATACTATACCTGTAGACGTACCCTGAATGCAATGCCATACCACAAGTGTAAAATTACTATATTACTTCTCTAGTACATATTTACCTTTTAGTTGCCATTTTTCATCTAATAGAAAATAGTTTACTATGGTGTTCGTATCTGTTTATACCAATATAATCAAATTCACGTAGTGAATATCGGGGCCGTAGTTTATTATCCAAGTCTTTGAAAAATCTCAAAATGATATTATATGCATGGTATCTATCATGAAAAATGTTCTACATATTTCATACACCTTATCTTCCAAGATATCTGAGTTCGAATAATAAATCGGAACTAGTCCTTTAGTAAGTCAAAAAGACAACATATGAAAGTAACTTCGTTAATCACTAGGATTAAGATTTTCTACAATACTGCTAGATTAGTAAAATTAGAAATGTAAGTTACAACACTTAACCTTAAATTCTAACTCACTTGGTCTTGTTCGATGCTGTTATGACTTCCTTATAACACACTAGTATTTCTATCCAAAGACACAATTTGATAATTAGAGACTTCATTATGAAAATAGCCAATACTATATTCCAGAGTATAGTAAAGTATTCCATCTTCAATATGTAGAATATGAACAATTTAATTTAAACATAATGAAATAAAGAATATAATGTCTCTCACATATGAACTCATCATATGAATAATTCTTTATTACTCTTAACATGTCTCAGAATCTTTAAATGTTTGTATAAGATAAACACACACATCAAATATATATCAATGAGACATAAATGAAATAGAAATTCATAACATAGTATTTTTTAACAACAAATAGATAACAAACAATCCGACAATAAGTTGTTTATAATGTCGAAATAATAAACTGCTTTGTAGGACATTATTCCAACAACAAGGACTTACTATGAAGACGTCCTTATCATGGACAACCTTAATGGATATAGGTTCAGAATTTCTATAGTGGGTAGTGTAACAAGGACTCTGATTGATACTACAGCAGGACATGCCTTCATGGGAAAGACATAAGATGGTAATGAATAATTATTAATGGCCTAAGGAGCGACATATGCCAAAGAAAGCTGCTAGTGTATATGAGTTAAATGCAGTGTCTGCTTTGTCTTCCTCTCTAACTGAACAGCTATAGTAATCTGGGATGATAGTCGACTTTATTTAGACTCCATCTCGACTATCTTGTGTATTTTATCAAGAAGCACATACCGGTGACCATTTCAAATGGGAAATCCTTTTTCACATTCTCAAGTGGAGCAAGCATAGTATGTTTTGAACTTCAACCGCCTAAATAACAAACCTTATAGCGATACATACAATCTTGGTTAGAGGAATCATCCTAACTTCTCTTGGAATAATCAAGCTACTGCACTGAGACCTTCTCAATCTAGCCCTTCTGTGGCACCTCCTGGTTTTCTGCCTCAAGGGAAGAAATCTAATTTAGAGAAAGCATTATTGCAGTTGACCAATAACACTAATCAGTTTATGAGTGAGACTAAGACTAGCTTCAAGTTCAAGGTACTATGATTTGAAACATAGAGCTCTAAGTTAGTCAGTTGGCCAACATTCTTGCTGAGAGACCACAAGGAAATCTACTGAGTATGACCAAAGTAAATCCCAAAGAGCACTATAATGCAATCACGCTAAAGAGTGGGAAGGAGTTGGAGGTTCCACTAAGAGTTGAGAAACCCCCCAAGATTGATCAAGAGGTAGTAACCCTAACAACACTAGTGGAGAAAAAAGATAAAGTGGCAACCAAAGAATCAAGTCCCTTGAGTTAACCTACACAAAATATTCCATTCCCTCAACATCTCTAGAAAAGCAAGCTTGATAAGCAGTTTTCGAAGTTCCTGGAGATTTTTAAAAAGCTACATATAAACATGTGATTTGCAGATGCTCTTGCTCAAATTCCAAGCTACATAAAATTTATGAAGCACATCCTATCAAATAATAGGAAGTTATAGGAGTATGAGACGATTGCATTTACTGAGGATTATAGTGTTATCTTGCAAAATAAGATGCCTCCAAAGCTTAAAGATTCAGCGAGTTCCATTATTCCTTGTTCAATTGGCAACTCTGTGATTGTAAAGGCATTATGTGACTTAGGAGCAAGCATAAATCTAATGCCTATTTCTGTATGCAAAAAACTAGGTTTAGGGGAGGCGAGGCCAACTACAGTGTCACTTTAGCTGGTAGACCAGTCATTCAAGTACCCTAGGTGTAATGACCCAACTTATTGGACCATTAACTACCTATATTCTTAGCTTACTTATTTAAAAAAAATAGAAGTTTAGTTGCTTAAAATTCATAACAATTTTTTTTAAATACTTTTATTTCTTTTTAAGATATTTATATTCATAACTAACCATTTACTTAAATTTTGAAAATAAGTAAAATGCTTTTTAATGGTTAAGTAACCATTATTTATATTTGTTTAAAAACTTATTATTAGGGTGATTTAAATAATGCGTAACCATAAAAGGGTCCCAGGTGAGGATGGGGAAAACATACGGATCACTTAAGTCTCAAGCTCTCCTTAAACAGTTTAGGCCTTTTTGACAGAACCCATTATGTTTTGTATTTACTTAAATCAAAGCATTTTCACTTTTAGATCTTTTGAAAAACATTCGTTTAAAATTTATTCAATCGCAATACATTTTCAAGTTCAATTTAATGAAAAAAAGCATAGATTGTAAAATAAAATACCAAGTTATAAGTGCGTTTTCAACAACATCAAGCTTACATAATTGAAATCCTTTGTCTTATAATAATAACATATGCGGAAGTAATTTTTATGGTAGTATTCTATTGCCTATGCCTCGCATTCATCTCTGCTTCGATTCTAGTTAACCTATTAATCAAATCAGAGGTTTCTTTCCTTTGGTACCAATTACATGGATACTCATAAAATGTGAGCTTTCGCTCAGCAAGTACAATGTAATTCTCACAAAACATTTTACTTATAAACAAATAATCTTTTATGAAAGTCTAGTTATGCTGTTTTATGAAATCATTACGTTATGCTTTATTATAAGATATTGTATCATAATTTTATCTCATTCTTGATCATAAAGTCATTTATCTTTCTTATGAGCCTTGGTGTAAGTACCGAGTGTGCACTACTGAATGGGAAACTAAGGGAGTGACCCTACCGAAAACACCCATGGATATAATCTTAACATACTTTTCCTCAAGAATCCTCGCTTACAGGAGATCAATCTTATTTTTCCTCGGATATCCTCACGTAGTGGAGGTTTGTATGACACGTTTAATTCTTTATCCTATTTAGTCTTTCCTTAATATGAGTGGGTCCACTTCAATGAACCCAAACTTATATTCCACTATCATAGCATTTCTTTTGTTAAAGTATACTGAGTATTTCTACATAATAACATTGTAAAGTAAGCATACGTTATTTTTATGGCACAGAAAATGTATCTTTATAAACATACATTGTACATAGCCCATATAATAATAATATAAAGGCAAGTTAATATATGAAATAATTTCAAACATATCATACTACAAACATGAAAAAATTTCAAAATATCCATACCAGATATGAAATTATCCTTACCTCATAATATAATTGTCCTAGCTCCACTCGTTAATTATGCACGTCTAGGTCCAAGTTTTTCCCTGACGTATGCATACTCTATTTGTTAGAATAATTTAAAGTGGCCTTATATTTTCTTTTAAAATTTTTTTTAATTATTTAGTGGGCTTAAAATATTTAAGACTCAGTCTTGATCAGACATAAATCTTCACATTTGAGAAACAATGTCATGTTATATTCATTGACTAATTTATACTTTTAACTTAGATAGATAAGATTTAATTCTCCGTAGCCTTGATCATAGTAATCTTTTTAATCTATCAATAATTTTGTTATTGATTTGACTAATATCATCCTAAATCAGTTAAGTTTCCTTAATTATATTTATTTTCATCAAATACTTTGAATTATTCTTGATTAATTTCTATATTCGTAATTAAGGGTCATAATATGAAAAATGAGTCAAACATACTAATGGCTACACAGATTTAAAATCTAAAATCATACTTTGACAAAATATTATTAGGCATTGATCATGCTTTCTAGGCCCATCACTAAACTTAGGCAAAATATAATTAGATGCATACATTATTTATTTCCTACAATTGATTTCATGTCTTAAATTTAAGTAAATATTTTCTTATTCCAATTAGAGATCTAAAATAAAGTTTTCTATTTATTCTTATATCAAATTTCCAACCCAAAATTTCAAGTTTTATAATTTATATTTTTGCCCATAATCTTAAGATTTCCAACATTTATACCTTCTAATGATAAATATTGAGTTATAGCTTATCCTTTTGTAAAATATTCTTCCTTTATTTAGTTTTACACTTTAATATGGTCTTAAAACTACCTGAAATATCTTTCTTATATTTTTGACCCATATTTTGTCAAAATTACACTTTTAACTAAAATACTCAAAGTTTTTGCATTTTAGCCCTTTCAACTTTTGAGCAAACATCTTTAATTTTTGGAAAGCGTTTTTAATGGATAAAAATATTTTTTGAAGGATCTAAGTCGAAATCATTAAGTTTGGTTCATTTTCATGGATATTTTACTTTAAGGCCTTACACTTAAAAATCTTCTACTTTTTTTGATTTCTTATTTTGATTTTACCAATATTATTATTTTTTAGCCTTTATTATTATGAAGATTCTTATTTAGAGGCTTAATAAATCAACAATATAAGTCTCAACATAATAGAAATTATGTAACATTTAAAGTAGATAAAATATGTTATTACCATTTATATTATATAACATTTAAAATAGATCAAATATGTTATTACCCATTTATTCTTTTATAGAATCTATTTAAACACATAACAAGCAAGGTGAGAGAATATTTACCTTCCAAGCTTGAATCTTCTTTCTTAAGTCTCTACCATAAAACTAGGTGCTCTTTTCTTTTGATTATAATTCTTAATTTCTAGAGACGATGGGTAAAATATTATTGCTCTTGTGGATTTGGAAAAAAGTGAGGTAAGGTAAAAAGAGTTTTCATTTTTTTAGAAAGGATAATTGGAAAAAAGAAGATAATTTTAGCTAAGTAATTGGAAGGTTAAGTGTAGATTTGAATTTCTAAATGAAGGATCGATTTATTGGCCATCCATAGGAGGTATCCAATAACAAACTTTCACATTATATCAAATAATCCAAGCACTATTATTACTAATTTTTCAATACATCTTCTTTTCGTACTTCATTACCTTATCTTTTACTTTATTTTTCACTAATCTACCACTTTTGTCTTTAATCATTCTTCTTTTTCAATTATTTGGAACCCAATGCCACGAGCTCGTAAAGAAAATTTCCACTATATTAATCTTTTTCATACCTTTTAAATTATTTCGGAGACAAAACTACTAATTAGTTTTGTCTATGTCTTCGACTTTGAATTATGGCCACTAATTTCCAAAGAACATTTCCATTATCATTTTCCGTTTTCCTACCTTTTGAATTATTTTAGAGACAAAAGCTATCAATTAGTCTTGTCTACATTTTTCTTTTTTAGAATTACCTACTAACTTTATCCTTTTCCTTTTCTATTCTACTAATTTAAAGTTATTATCTTCCTAAGGTAAAACTTTACTACTCTTCATCTTTTTCTACAACTTATTTTCTACCCTTAGATTGATTTGTTTACTTAATTCTTTATATTCTTAAATCTAGTTATTAAAATAATGACATGGTACTATTTTGGTTCTACCATTAACTTTAGGTTATAAAATGTAATAATTTTTAATGTGACATAAACATGTAACATTCTTAATTAAGTTATATTAATGTACATAATAAAATCATTGTAGAATCAATTTATTATTAAGGAAAACTAACTTAGAATTTCTAAGTTAAAGCACGGAATGACTATGGTTTTCTCATATAATAAAATTTAACATTAAAAAAATAGTACACACATAATTTCAAGAATTTTTGAATGTAAACTTATTAAAATTCGACACTAAGTTTGTTAATATTCTACTTATTTTGCAAGTCTAGGGATTCATAGTGGGTTACAAAGTAATATGTAATTCTCACAAAGAATCCTATTTATAAACAAACTATAACCCCCTAGGAATCCTTAGACTTGCAATATTAGTAGAATTATTATAAACTTAGTGTCGAATTTTAATAAGTTTCCATTTGCAAATACTTGAAATTATGTATGTAGTATTATTTTAATATTAAATTTTATTACATGAGAAAACCATAGTTAATCCTTGTTTTAACTTAGAAATTCTATGTTAGTTTTCCTTAATAATAAATTGATTCTACAATAATTATATTATGTACATCCATATAACCTAATTAAAAATGTGACATATTTATGTCATATAAAAAATTGTTACATTTTATAACCTAAAGTTAACGGTCGCACCAAAATAGTGCCACGCCATAATTTGTATGGCTAGGATTTAAGCATACAAAGAATTAAGTAGACAAATCAATCTAAGGGTAGAAAATAAGTTATAGAAAAAGATGAAGAGTAATAAAGTTTTACCTTAGGAAGGTAATAACTTTAAATAAGTGCAATAGAAAAGGAAAGGAATAAAATTAGAAGATAATTCAAAATGTAGGAAAAAAAGAAAATCATAATAGAAAAGTTCTTTTGAAATTAGTGGCCATAATTCAAAGTGGAAGACATAGACAAAACTAATTATTAACTTTATCTCCAAAATAATTCAAAAAGTATAAAAAAGAATAATATAGTGGAGACTTTCTTTGGGAGCTAGTTGTTACGACCCAAAACCCATGCCAGTGGCAGAAGGGGAATTTCACAAAGGTGGGAAATTCCTTGATTTATTTTAAAAGTGTCAAAAGTTCTAGTTCTTATAAAAACGGTCCATTTAAATAAAATAATCAGAATTTCATCCCGTGAACCACTTCCATGGTTCGTATACACCATTAAACATAGACTAAATAATAATTAAAAATCACAAGTCACATAAAAGCCCAAGCATCACCATCATCCACAACAAAAGTCAAATGTCATAATTGCATACATAAGTTCACAGACAAAAATAGAAAGCAGTAATCTTGGTTCAATGCTAATACAAGATCCAAACAATCAAAACACCAAGATGACAAACTTCTAGCATTACCAAGAGATGAACTGCAATCAAGATGACGTCTTACTCCTCTTGATCACCGAGATGGCACTGGACACCACCTGAGGAATAAGGTAGGGGGTGAGCATAAAATGCCCAGTAGGAAAAACAATTACCTCAATCGAAAACATTTTAGTAATTGAGAATTCCTGCATGGTTAGTTTAATCCAAAACATACATATATATATAACCCAAACCGGAAATTCATATATATATATATATAAAGTAGCGTAATCAAAACCATTCAATTCATATGCACATGATACAAATCAACCCATACCCATGAGCTCTCATCCTCTCATTTGTGGAAACCCAGGATGATGGCACTAAGTATGCCTAACAGCCTGCCTGATACCTAAGCCCAAACCCGGAGGGGACACCCGTGTGTCGCTTACCAAACCTGGAGGGGCAACCGAATTGCCTACGCCTACCAAATGGGGTGGTAATCAGAAGTAATAAAATCCTGTGCCCAGTTTACGAACTTTCACCGACGGTAGGGCACGCAGTGCCCCACTGTAACCCACAATGCTAACATAGTGCTCATGTATGATCCTATGACACGTGCAATATAGAACTGAAGTGTGAAAATAATCGTGCTTTGGTTTTTTAGTAAAATCAGCATACTTGGTTTTTATAGAAATACGGCAGCATAACGGCCCTATTTTTAATATACCCAAAATAGCCTGCACTCAGAAAATTCCCAAATCAATATAGTATATATCTCATACAACCAATTCCCATCACAAATATTCGAGTAACCAAAAATCACATTTGTTCTCATATGTAGCAGAAAATAAGTTTTATTCAAAACGATATAAAACAGAGGTAATTAAGACTCTATCTCGCTCGAATAGTAATACCACGCTATCGAATCCTCAAGGTATCATTGACGATCGCTCGGAGAGTCGGGAACCAATTCCAAGCCCTCGATTGTCCTCTTCCGAAAAACCAACTTCTCACCAGAGCTTTAATTCCACCAACAGACCTTTTCGCTGAATTCCTAGCTCCCAAAGTAGCTAAGTTAGAATTATAACTTGTCCAATTCAGGTCTGTGCCCACACAGGGTCGGTGGCATACAAAACGAGACAAATCTTGACCGTCTGATCTCGATTTCTGTGTCGATCACCAAATATAGGCAATATATATATCAAACTTCTCCATTTTCTGAGTACAATCCAAAAATGACAACAAAAACTCAATCCAACGGCCGGATCAAAAAGTCAAAC
>JXTB01000020.1:634365-647532 GCA_002914805.1 Parasponia andersonii | reverse complement strand
TTTATGTCTTAATGAGCTATGCAAATTTTTAGGATAAACCGAATTATATTGTTGAATCGAAAGTTATTTAAGTATGCCTAGGTTGTTGAATGTTTATAGATTTGGTTTTTTATGAAAATTATTATATTATTTTATGTTATGGATATTTTTCAAACATATAAAATATCTTTCTTAAGAGCAATTATAGCATGTGTTAATATTTTTTTATAATGAATGTTTTTTTTGGCATAAATAATAAAAAATAAAGGATAAAGAAGAGACACGTGGTTTCAACACGGTTGGTTGTTTGGTATTTCACTACAAAGTTTTTCTAAGGACTTAATGTAAGTAAATCACACCCTATGTGTTTATTTGTAAATTTACATGCTATTATGTGATGTTATTATGATCATTATGATATGTTGTTATATGCTATGCTATATTAGTTTACATATTAATTATGACATGAGTATGCATAAGTATTGCATAAATTGCACAAGAGATTATGATTTTCAAAGAATGATTTTTCTAAAGTACTATGCAACCAGCTTTTGTTCAAAGAAGAATGTCTTTATTTAAGTGTATATCAAGTTCTTGAAAGGAGTATGTGCACCTGACTGAAAGACCTACAGTCACCATGTTAAGAATAATTATTTAAACTGTGATACTAGCCATTGTAGTATGATAGTTATATGGGATCCGAATAGCTACAAGGTCATATGCTTGTCATGACACTATTTTTATGGCTCATCACTTCTGATAGGCTTGGCACTACACTATGTTGAGCTCAAATACGAAAGTTTTATGATAGTAACGTTTATGATTAAGATATTTTTCAAAGAAGGGGTTTCATAGTTATGATTCTTAAAATGCATTATTCATAAAATACGATATTCATTGCATGCATGAGATTTACTTACTGGGCGCAAGGTCATTCCATTTTTTTAAAATTTTCAGACGAGCAATAGATCTTTGGAGGTTGGCTAGGGGCAGCGGTGGAATATCTAAATGGTGTTAGGACGTTTTTAATCGACTTTAAGTTTTATTTTCTTGTATTTGGCTTTTGGATTAAAAATTAAGTTTTTTTATTTCATAGGTTATTTTGAGTATTAAGTTTTTGTTTCTAATGTTTTAATAAGAGGTTTTTCTTTTTAGCTTAAATATTTCTTTTTATTTAAAAAAAAATTATTTCCAGATCTTTTTTCCACTTTATTTTAGAAGATGAATACAAAAATTAAACATTTTGTAGCTTAGGTATATACCTAAATTAGGGGATGTGACAGTTGGTATCAGAGCAAGAGTTTAGTCGATTCTGTAGACTTCTTTTTTCAGAAAAAAAAAATAGAGGGTAAAATTAGGTTATTGCCATGGGAAGCCCGCTTTCAGCCAACTAGTAAGTGAAAAAAAAAATGAAATGGAATTATTTATATTTCCTTTATATATATATGATTTTTCTCATACTTATTTGTTATTATTTTTATTTAGAACTCTAGAACGAGACTTTAGTAAGATTTTTCTTTTTAGAGATGTCGCCATGACAAAACATTCCATGAAATGCCTCTATGGAAGGAGCGGGTAATCAGCCCCAACGTCAAGCTAGGAATTAGACTCAGAATGTGTAAATAAATGTGGACAACCTGGTGCAGCTCATAACAAATTCTGTTAACCAAGTTTTACAGCACCAACAACAACAACCACATGCACAAGTTGCTCAAGTTCCTCATCCTTGTGGAGTAACACTCCCTATTTATGGGCAATTCAGGAGGATGACACCTTCAAGTTTCCATGGAGGCATAGACCCACTTATCGCAGAGGGATGGATCAAAGAATTGGAACATGTCTTTCGTTTATTGATGTGCACCGATCAACAACATGTTGAGTGTGCTATTTTTATGATGAAAGGCGAGGCAGCACACTGGTGGGAGACGAGTGATCGTATCCACAATACTCAAGCCAACCCTATCACATGGAATCATTTCAAAGAAATCTTCTTTGAGAAGTACTTTCCATATTCTATGAGACAAACTAAAGAGATAGAGTTCATCAACTTAGTGCAAGGGTCCATGACTGTTTCATAATACGAACATCGATTCGAACAACTCTCCCATTTTACACCAAATCTAGTAGACACTAAGGAGCATAAGGCGAGGAAGTTTGAAATGGGATTGAAACCTGACTTAAGGCGCTCGATCAAAGTTCTGAAGTTAACCACCTATGCTGAGGTTTTGATCGAGCTCAGATTTTAGCTGAAGATGATGAGAAGTCCCATCAAGTGGATAGTCAAAAATTAGGCATAAATCAGAAAGGAAAGCCCTGGAATTGAAACAATCAAAAGAGGAAAGGAAGTTATAGCAGAGGCAACAAAGATGGTAACAACAATAATAAAATGGCTCACTCAGGCGAATGTCGTATGGGTTCTAATTTATGCTTTAAATATGGGAAGTCAGGGCACTTTATCAAAGACTACAAGGAGAACCAGACCATTGGTGGCAACAGTGGGCAAAAGAAAACTCAAGGGCACATTTATGCTATGACATATAAAGAGGCTGATGCTTCGAATGATATTATTTCGGGTAAATTCTACAAACTAGATCTTTTAGTAATAATCATGGTATTGATTTCGTATAATACATGTTGTAGGTATTATGAATGTTTCTGGTGTTCCTGCTTCTGTTTTATTTGATTCGGGAGCTACTCATTCTTTTGTCAACTTATCCTTTGTTGAAAAGTTAGGAGCTATACCAGAACCTTTACATAAACGGTTTAGTATTTCCACACCTTCAAGAGTTATTCCTGAATCTTATTGTAAGCTCAAAGGGTGCAAAATCCCAGTTGATGGACGAGAAGTATTTGTTAACCTTGTTCTTCTAGACATTCGTGATTTCGACATCATACTAGGTATGGATTGGTTAAGTGCAAATCACATAATCACTGATTATAGTAAAAAGGAAGTGACCTTTCAACTGCCGACTAGACCAAGTTTTTCTTTCCTTGGAGTTAAGAGTGTACCCCGAGTACCTATTATTACTACAATCAGCACATGCTAAACAAAGGTTGTGTTGGTTACCTTGCATCGGTATTTGAGGTTCCAAAGAAAAAGATCACAGTATGCCAAGTATCAGTAGTTCAGGACTTCATAGATGTTTTTCCCGAAGATTTTCCTGGTTTACCCCCGAATCATGAGATCAAGTTTGTGATATTTTTGGTCCCCGGTATGGTGCCTTTTTCTAAGGCACCTTATTGCATGGCTCCAGCTGAATTAAAAGAGCTTAAAGAACAACTTCAAGATCTTTTAGATAAGAAGTTTATCAGACCTAGTCATTCACCATGGGGAGCTTCAGTGCTTTTTGTTAAGAAGAATGATGGTTCAATAAGACTGTGTATCGATTACACGGAATGTAATAAAGTAACAATAAAGAATAAGTATTTGTTGCTCAGATTGAAGACTTGTTCGATCAACTACAAGGAGCTGGACACTTCTCAAAAATTGAATTAAAATCAGGATATCATCAATTGAAAGTCAAGGAAGTTGATGTATCAAAGACTGCTTTCAGAACGAGATACGGGCATTACGAATTTTTGGTCATACCTTTTGGCCTAATGAATGCCCCTGCAGCTTTTATGGAGTTGATGAATCGAGTATTTAAAGATTATTTAGATCAATTTGTTATCGTCTTTAAAGATGACATCTTAATATACTCTCGGTCTGAAGAAGAACATGAATAACATTTATACACTATCTTACAGATTCTTCGAGAGAATAAGCTTTATGCCAAATTTACAAAGTGCAAATTCTGGATGAAGCAAATTTCTTTTCTAGGACATATTTATTCTAAAGATAGTGTATCTATTGGCCCTAGTAAGGTGGAAGTGGTTCAACAATGACCAACGCCGACCGGTTTAAAAGAAGTTAGAAGTTTCCTTGGCCTTGCAGGGTATTATAGAAGGTTTGTGGAGGGTTTTTCAAAGATTGCATCTTTACTAACCCAGCTGACCCGAAAGAATGTGAAATTCCTATGGTCAAATAATTGTGAGAAAAGTTTTAAGGAGCTAAAGCAACGATTAACTACTGCTCCCATTTTCGCCATTCCTGAAGGAGTTGAACGGTTTGTCATCTATTGTGATGCGTCCAAAAATGGTTTGGGATGTGTTCTCATGCAACATGGAAGAGTAATAACTTATGCCTCACGACAACTAAAAGAGTATGAGAAAAATTACCCAACACATGACCTCAAGCTTTCTGCAGTGGTGTTTGCTTTAAAAATTTGGCGACACTATCTATGTGGGGTTAAGTGTGCAATCTATACCGACCATAAAAGTTTGAAATATTTCTTCACACAGAAAGAACTTAATATGAGACAACGGCGATGGCTTAAATTAGTGAAAGCTTATGATTATATGATCAACTATCATCCAGGAAAGGCAAATGTGGTTGCGGATGCATTAAGTCGAAAATCTTCTAACTCTGTTGCTTCTATACGTGAAATTCTACCGCTAATTTTGGATATGCAATGTTTGAGAATAGAACTAGAAGATCAAGGGAATTCTACCTACATGGCTACTTTGAAAGTAAAATCAACTAGAAAATATAAAGACTTTGTAGTCACCTTAGACAATGCATTGAGGTTTATCGATCGTTTATGTGTTTCCGATATTCCTGAACTCAAGAAGGAAATCATGCGAAAGGCATATGAGACCCCTTATTCTGTACATCTAGGAAGTACGAAAATGTATCGTGATTTAAGAAAGCGCTTCTGGTGGGTCAATATGCCTAGAGATATTGCACAGTTCGTCGAGCATTGTCTCATTTGTCAACAAGTAAAAGCACAATCAGGTTTATTGCAACCACTAATGGTGCCTGAGTGGAAATGGGAGCATATTGCCATGGATTTTGTCCTTGGATTACCAAGAACAAGGAAAGGTGTAAATTCTATATGGGTGATTGTGGATAGACTTACAAAGTCTGCACACTTTCTTCCGACGTGTAATACTTATTCTATGGACAAGTATGCTGATCTTTACATAAATGAAATTGTGAGATTGCATGAAATTCCAGTATCAATTGTGTCTGATCGAGATCCGAAGTTTACCTCCAAATTTTGGAAAAGTCTACACAAAACTATGGGTACATAATTAAGATTTAGCACAGCTTTCCATCCACAGACTGATGGAAAATCTAAAAGGATGATCCAAATACTTGAAGATATGTTGAGAGCCTGTATTCTGGATTTTGGTGTTATGTGGGAAAACTATCTACCATTGATAGAGTTTTCTTATAATAACAGCTACCATGCCATGATTGATATGGCACCTTATCAGGAACTTTATGGTAGGAAGTGTCATTCCCCAATTCATTGCGATGAAGTTGGTGAGAGAAAATTTCTAGGTCTAGAAATTGTGCAGCAAACAGCTGATGTTGTGGGAAGAATCAGGAAAAAGATGAAAACAGCCCAAAGTCATCAAAAGCGTTATGCAGATAAGAGACTAAAGGAGTTAGCATTTTCAGTTGGAGACATGGTATTTCTTAAAGTTGTACCAATGAAGGGAGTTATGAGGTTTGGTGTAAAACGAAAGCTAAGTCCACGTTTCATTGGACCATTTGAGATTTTAGAACGAGTTGGGGACATGGCCTATAGATTGGCCTTACTGCCGAGACTTTCTGAGGTACATAATGTATTTCATGTCTCGATGTTGAGAAAATATTTGGCTGATTCATCACATGTTTTAAGTTATGAACCTCTCCAATTGCGAAAAGACCTGACATATGTAGAAGTTCCTATTCGAATTTTGGAAAGAGAGGAAAAGGAGCTTCGCAATAAGAAAATTAAATTGGTCAAGGTTCTTTGGGGCTATCATGCGAGGGAAGAGGCAACTTGGGAATGTGAAGATGAGATTAGAGCTAAATATCCGAACTTATTTGGTAAGTTATAATTTTGAGGACGAAATTATTTTAAGGGGGTAGGAAATTATAATATCAAGTCTATCCTATAATATGATTTTTGTTTTTTCATGTGTTTTAAATCTATGGTTATGATAAGTGAAACAGTTATGCACTAACAAAATTTTTGATGAATATGGTTGCAGTGGAATACGCACATAAAAGCCAAGTTAGACTACGTGCCTAATGAGAAATAAATTTTCATACATTTGCATTTATATGTGATTGTTATAATAATGTGATTAATTTGTATCTATTTTTGAGTTAAGTGACTTATTCTAGTAATTATTGTTTTTTAAATCTTAGTCTAGTTGTTTTTAGAGTCCAAATAATTTGATAAGAAACTTATATATATATGCCTAAGTATTAATAAAGCACACATAATCTATATGATTAAGTATGTCTATTGTTATTATTATTATTAGCACTGTCGTTATTATTACTACAATGATAAAATAAGTGTGTCGTGGGTGAAGTTTTGATTCCACAATTTTGTTTTTTTATGTATGTATTAATATATAGATTTTATTTTATTATGTTACTTGTTTATGGATTTGGTTAGTATTTACTTATTATTAAAAAATAAATAAATAAATTCTAATTTAGTCAAAAAAGGAGAAAAGGGAAGTTTCCCACAACTTGATGAAACCTAGTAATAGGTTAATACGTTAGTTTAAAAAAAAAAAGAAGGAAGTGATCTGATTAAAAAAAGTTATTTGATTTAAAAAAAAAAAACCCTAAGCCGAAAACCTATATATATATATATATATATATATCTTTCTCATAAGAATACAATTAAGCCTCCTTCTAAATTTTTCTACCTTTTCTCTCGTAGTTCTTTGGAGTATCTGTGATTTCAAGAGCTTTTGCTTAGTTTTCTTTAATTTTCAAGAAGAAGGTAAATATTTAAAAACACACTTTTCTTTGAGTTTATTGTTTTTGTTGTTATTAAATCAAAATTCAACCAATGATATCTAGGGTTAGAATTTTTTTTATAATCTTAAATTTTAACTACTTGTTTACTTATATGTTAGATTATATTCTGGAAATTTTTATGATCATAAAGGTTTATTTGTATTCGTTATTAAATTTTTTATTTATATTGTCCTTAACATCAGTGAATCTGACAGACTTAATATTTCCATATATTAACGTTCAAAACCCATATTATTATTATATTTTCGACTTGAAATTTTTACTGAACGTTTATCAATGTGTGTTTAGGTTCTCGAAATATTTTCACGATTTTTTGAAATTTTTACAATTAAATATGATTTTCAATATCTTTATTATTTTGCTGATTTTGGTACTTATATGAATCCTAATATAGAATTTTATGAATTTAAAGTGCTATCTAATGGTCTATTTTGGAGTCTATAATTTTTATACATGTTTTATATTATGTTAAAATACTTCCATAATGTTTTAGATTATTTTGATTCAAGAAAAAATCTATAAAATTCTATCATTGTACACTGGTTTTTCATTTTAATAATTATATTGGGTTACAATATTTGGATTCAAAATTTGGAGAAATATAATAAATATTTTTTTATAACTTCTGATAATTTTTTAGGATCTTTTTTTATATGTTTTAATGAGCTATGCAAAGTTTTAGGATAAACCGAATTATATTGTCAAATTTAAAATTATTTAAGTATGCCAAGGTTGCTGAATGTTAATAGATTTGGTTTTGTTATGAAAATTATTATGTTATTTTGTGTTATGGATATTTTTCAAACATATAAAATATGTTTCTTAAGAGCAATGATAGCATACGTTAATACTTTTTATAATGAAAGTTTTTTTTCTTTTTTGGCTTAAATAATAAAAAATAAAAGATAAAGAAGAGACACGTGGTTTCAACAAGGTTGGTTGTGCGGTATTTCACTACAAAGTTTTTCTTAAGACTTGAAGTAATTAAATCTCACCCTATGTATTTATATGTAAATTTACATGCTATTAAGTGATGTTATAATGATCATTATGATATCTTATTATATACTATGCTATATCAATTTGCATATTAATTATGACATGAGTATGCACAAGTATTGTATAAATGGCACAAGAGATTATGATTTTCAAAGAATGATTTTTTCTAAAGCGCTATGCAACCAGATTTTGTTCAAAAAAGAATGTTTTTATTTAAACGTGTGTCAAGTTCTTGAAAGAAGTATGTGCACCTGACTGAAAGACCTACAGTCACCATGTTAAGAACAAATGTTTAAACTGCGATGCTAGCCATTGTAGTATGATAGATATATGGGATCCGAATAGCTACAAAGTCATATACTTGTTATGACACTATTTTTATGGCTCATCACTTCTGATAGACTTGGCATTACACTATGTTGAGCTCAATTACGAAAGTTTTATTATAGTAACATTTATGATTAAGATGTTTTTCAAAGATGGGTTTCATAGTTATGATTCTTAAAATGCATTATTCATAATACCCGATATTCATGACATGTATGAGATTTACTTACTAGGTACAAGCTCATCCCATTCTTTTAAAATTTTTAGATGAGCAATAGATCTTTAGAAGTTGGTTGGTGGTAGCTGTGGAATCCCTAAATTGCGTTAGGACGTTTTTAATCAGTTTTAAGTTTTATTTTTTTGTATTTGGCTTTTAGATTAAAAATTAAGTGTTTTTATTTCATAGGTTATTTTGAGTATTAATTTTTTGTTTCCAATGATTATTAAGAGGTTGTTTTTTTTAGTTTAAATATTTCTTTTTTTTTAACTTTAAAAAAAAATTATTACTGGATCTTTTTTCCATTTTATATTAGAAGACGAATACAAAATAAAATTAAATATTTTTTAGCTTAGCTGCATATTTAAATTAGGGGATGTGACAGTTAGTATCAGAGCACGAGTTTAGTCGATTCTGCAAACTTTTTTTTTCTGGAGGGTAAAATTAGGATATTGCATAGGAAGCCTGCTTTCAGCCAACTGGTAAGTGAAAAAAAAAAGATGAAATGGAATTATTTATATTTCCTCTATATATATGATTTTTGTCATACATATTTATTATTATTTTTATTTAGAACTCTAGAACGAGACTTTAGTAAGATTTTTCTTTTTAGAGATGTCGCTACGACAAAACATTCTATCAAATGCCTCTACGGAAGAAGCGGGTAATCAGCCCCAACGTCAAGCTAGGAATCAGACTCAGAATGTGCAAATAAATGTGGACAATCTGGTGCAGCTCATAACAAATTCTGTTAACCAAGTTTTACAGCACCAACAACAATAACCATATGAACAAGTTGCTCAAGCTCCTCATCCTGGTGGAGTACACTCCCTGTTTCTGAGCAATTCAGGAGGATGAAACCTTCAAGTTTCTAGGGAGGCACAAACTCACTTATCACAGAGGGCTGGATCAAAGAATTGGAACATGCCTTTCGTTTATTGACGTGCACCGAGCAACAACGTGTTGAGTGTGCTATTTTTATGATGAAAGTCGAGGCAGCACACTGGTTGGAGACAACTGATCGTATCCACAATACTCAAGCCAACCCTATCACATGGAATCGTTTCAAAGAAATCTTCTTTGAGAAGTACTTTCCATACTCTATGAGACAATCTAAAGAGATAGAGTTCATCAACTTAGTGCAAGGGTCTATGACTGTTTTACAATATGAACGTCGATTCGAACAACTATCCATTTCGCACCACATCTAGTAGACACTGAGGAGCGTAAGGCGAGGAAGTTTGAAATGGGATTGAAACCTAACTTAAGGCACTCGATCAAAGTTCTGAAGTTAACCACCTATGCTGAGGTTTTGAATCGAGCTCATATTTTAGCTGAAGATGATGAGAAATCCCATCAACTGGATAGTAAAAAATCAGGCATAAATAAAAAAGGAAAGCCCTGGAATAGAAACAACCAAAAGAGGAAAGGAAGTTATAGTGGAGATGACAAAGGTGGTAACAACAATAAAGAAATGGCGACAACTTGTGAAAAGTATGGAAAGGCTCACTCAGGTGAATTTCGTATGGGTTCTAATTTATGCTTTAAATATGGGAAGTCAGGGCACTTTATCAAAGACTGCAAGGAGAACCAGACCATTAGTGGCAACAGTGGGTAAAAGAAAGCTCAAGGGCGCATTTATGCTATGACATATAAAGAGGCTGAAGCTTCGAATGACGTTATTTCAGGTAAGCTCTACTAACTAGATCTTTTAGTAATAATTATGGTATTGATTTCGTATATTATGTGTTATAGGTATTATGATTGTTTCTGGTGTTCCTACTTCTATTTTATTTGACTCGGGAGCTACTCATTCTTTTGTCAACTTATCCTTTGCTGAGAAGTTAGAAGCTACACCAGAACCTTTACATAAACGGTTTAGTGTTTCCACACCTTCAGGAGCTATTCTAGAATCTTATTGTAAGCTCAAAGGGTGAAAAATCCTAGTTAATGGATGAGAAATATTTGTAGACCTTGTTTTTCTAGACATTCGTGATTTCAACATCATACTGGGCATGGATTGGTTGAGTGCAAATCACACAACCATTGATTGTAGTGAAAAGGAAGTGGCCTTTCAACTGCCGACTATACCAAGTTTTTCTTTCCATGGAGTTAGGAGTGTACCCCGAGAACCAATTATTATACAATGAAGGCTTAGCATATGCTAAACAAAGGTTGTATTGGTTACCTTGCATCAGTATTTGAGGTGCCAAAGAAAGAGATCACAGTAAGCCAAGTACCAGTAGTTCAGGACTTCGTAGATGTTTTTCTCGAATATTTGTCTGGTCTACCCCCGGATCGTGAGATCGAGTTTGTGATATTTTTGGTCCCCGGTACGGCGCCTATTTCTAAGATACCTTATCGCATGGCTCCAGCTGAATTAAAAGAGCTTAAAGAACAACTTCAAAATCTTTTAGATAAGAAGTTTATCAGACCTAGTCATTTACCATGGGGAGCTCTAGTGCTTTTTGTTAGAAGAATGATGGTTCAATGAGACTGTGTATCGATTGCAAAGAATTTAATAAAGTAACAATAAAGAATAAGTATTTGTTGCCTCAGATTGAAGACTTGTTCGATCAACTATAAGGAGCTAGAAACTTCTTAAAAATTGATTTAAGATCAAGATATCATCAATTGAAAGTCAAGAAAGATGATGTATCAAAGACTGCTTTCAGAACAAGATACGGGCATTATGAATTTTTTGGCATACCTTTTGGCCTAAGGAATGCCCCTGCAGCTTTTATGGAGTTGATGAATCGAGTATTTAAATATTATTTAGATCAATTTGTTATCGTCTTTGAAGATGACATCTTGATATACTCTCGGTCTAAAGAAGAACATGAATAACATTTACACACTATCATACAAATTCTTCGAGAGAATAAGCTTTATGCCAAATTTACGAAGTGCAAATTCTAGATGAAGCAAATTTCTTTTCTAGGACATATTATTTCTAAAGATGGTGTATCTGTTGACCCTAGTAAGGTGGAAGTAGTTCAACAATGGCCAACGCCGACCAGTATAAAAGAAGTTAGAAGTTTCCTTAGTCTTGCAGGGTATTATAGAAGGTTTATGGAGGGTTTTTAAAAAATTGTATCTCTACTAACCCAGCTGACCAGAAAGAATGTGAAATTCCTATGGTCAGATAGTTGTGAGAAAAGTTTTAAGGAGCTGAAGCAACAATTGACTACTGCTCCCATTTTGGCTATTCCTGAAGGAGTTGAAGGGTTTGTTATCTATAGTGATGCATCCAAAAATTTTTTGGGATGTGTTTTCATGCAACACGGAAGAGTAATAGCTTATGCCTTACGACAACTGAAAGAGTATGAAAAGAATTACCCAACATATGACCTCGAGCTTGTTGCAGTGGCCACACAATGTAATAATCCTGCATTGACGAAGTTCGTGAAGGAGCAGAAGCTGGAAAATATAAAGACTTTGTAGTCACCTCAGACAATGCATTGAGGTTTATCGATCGTTTATGTGTTTCTGATGTTCCTGAACTCAAGAAGGAAATCATGCGAGAGGCACATGAGTCCCCTTATTCTGTACATCCAGGAAGTACAAAAATGTATCGTGATTTAAGGAAGCATTTCTGGTGAGTCAATATGCCTAGAGATATTGCACCGTTCATTGAGCATTGTCTCATTTATCAACAAGTGAAAGCAGAGTATCAATGATGTGACATCCCCCGATCCTACACACATACGTAAGGATATTTGTATAAATATTTAGTTAGATCGGGAGATGCTACTCGACTTAGAACTGATAAAATAAGGGAAAATTAAAACTTTTGACTTTCTAGAAAGAGAAAGAAAAACTCCACTTATTTTTATATATAGTATAATTTATACATACATACTCCCAAAGTGGACCTCTCATAAAAATATACATAATGTACACACACTAAAAACAGATACAAAATTCTCAGTCAGGAAATCACAGCATCAAAATTCTCATATACACAAGCCACGGTCGGAAAGTCAGCACTCCTCCTCTTGACTCACATATGAGCAGTATCATCTGTATTGTAAGAATATTTGTGAGTATAAAACTCAGTAAGTAATGAGTGCAAATGCAACGTGCATATTCTAGAAAATAGATAATGGTATGATTGGGATCCCTGTGTATATTGTATTGCTTGACAAGACCATGAATCGCATACTGAGCCAGTCAGATAACTAATAACTAATCATAAGCCGTCGTATGGACGTCTCGAGTCTCAAATACATTTCAAACCCCTTTGTGTACTGCAGAAGTCCTCCCCATACCACTATCAGAGTGTTCCTAAAAGAACTAAATATTGTCCTCAAAGGAACCTAATAATGTCCAAGAAGGAACCAGATAATGTTCCCGAAGGAACCAGATAATTGGGCACTAGCCCGCCACACCCTATTCACTAATACTCGTCACGCAATATAAATACATCACATGTTCATGCCTCATGTATGTCAGAATAATAGATTTAGATATTTATGCTTTAGGTATAATAGAAAAACAAATACAACTTTTCATATAATTCAAGGATTCCATAAGTTCACAGAACAAATAATTTCTTACATTGTAGGTGTAACGTTACTTACCTTGTGTCCGACAGAAAAGATAGTGAAAAGGGTCAGTATCCTCTATGATAAGGTGTGTGGAAGACCTGATATCAATTTCATTACTAGAATGATTACTACAATGTAAAATGCTTAAAGAAAGCAACCATAAGCATAAATCACATCTTTCACAAAATCAGGAAATCTAATCACAAAATGAACCAAAATGG
>JXTB01000020.1:537111-630463 GCA_002914805.1 Parasponia andersonii | reverse complement strand
CTATATTAGTTTGCATATTAATTATGACATGAGTATGCACAAGTATTGCATAAATTGTACAAGAGATTATGATTTTCAAAGAATGATTTTTCTAAAGCACTATGCAAACAGATTTGGTTCAAAGAAGAATGTTTTTATTTAAGCGTGTGTTCTTGAAAGGAGTATGTGCACCTGACTGAAAGACCTACAGTCACCATGTTAAGAACAAATGTTTAAACTACGATGCTAGTCATTGTAGTATGATAGCTATATAGGATCCGAATAGCTACAAGGTTATATGCTTGTCATGATACTATGTTTATGGCTCATCACTTCTGATAGACTTGGCATTACACTATGTTGAGCTCAAATATGAAAGTTTTATGATAGTAACGTTCATGATTAAGATGTTTTTCAAAGAAGGGGTTTCATAATTATGATTCTTAAAATGCATTATTCATAAAACACGACATTCATTGCATGCATGAGATTTACTTACTGGGCGCAAGCTTTTCCCATTCTTTTAAAATTTTCAGATGAGCAATAGATCTTTGGAGGTTGGCTGGTGACAGTGGTGGAATCCCTAAACGGCGTTAGGATATTTTTAATCGACTTTAAGTTTTATTTTCTTGTATTTAGCTTTTGAATTAAAAATTAAATGTTTTTATTTCATAGGTTATTTTGAGTATTAAGTTTTTGTTTCCGATGTTTTAATAAGAGGACATTTTTTTTAGTTTAAATATTTTTTTCAATTTAAAAAAAATATATTACCGGATCTTATTTCCATTTTATTTTAGAATATGAATACAAAAAAAAAATTAACATTTTATAGCTTAGGTGCATATTTAAATTAGGGGATGTTACAAATCTTGTCTCTTTCGTAAGCAGCTTATCTATTCTAGATTATTGGAAACCTAACTATCAATTTTCATTCAAAATATTTTCTTTCATTATATTGTTTATCATCAAAAGTTCACACTACTAAGTACATTAATCAGTAGCTTAACTTATTTCAATTGTACAAAACCTAACAGCAAAATCTATCTCGTAAAATGTAAAATTATATTTACTAGGATCATTATGATCTTACAAAATTATTAAACTCCTCATTGACCAACTTAACTCCTCTACTTAATTTAGAACTAGACAAAGCACCATTACACATAACATGTATCTATACACATGAATCAGGATATGACAAACTCCCCTCCTTATAAAAATTTCAAGGACGAAATTTGTAAACATTTTAAATTATGAACATATAATAAGTTCACATGCAAATACATAGTCAAATAATAGTATAGATAAAATGAACCTAACAGTTGACTGAGTTCTATCCCATGACCCACTCAAAAAGATATTTTTTTCTACAAAATCGTAATACTCTAATACCAAAATTGTAATGCCCCCCAACCTAGTTAGTCGGACTTTGCTTGTAAGGGTAACTAGTTAGGCCAAGGTACGTTTAGCCTTTGTAAATTTCTTTGAAAACTGAGCATTTGAAAGCAAAAGAACTAAAAATGTCTTGAGACATCATTTTTACAATTAAAATTTTTGGAAAAAAAATATAAACCTATCATGGGATGAATGAAACTGCAGCTCAGCCAACTTTCAAGAATCTACTGATGCAACTAAAACCTGCATTACAAGAACTATAATGAGCTAATGCTCAGTAGTAAAGACGGCGTATGCATATCAATGATGAAGTACTATAAAAATATTTGATGCCCATTGTACAACTTTCTTTGGAAAATATTATTTCTTTAAACATCGTTTTGGGCCCTATTTTAAGCATAACTTCTAACTTAGCATCATAGTAGACCTCTTAATCCATATTATTTGAGGCTTACCCTATCTTGGCCCTTTTGCCTCAAGGGGTTTTGCCACCTCTTTTCTACACAATGACTAAGCCAGGTGCCAAACTTCATAAACAACGTAACTTAGAAACTTAAGTACAATGGTAATATTTTCATAAAAATATGAACTTCCTAAAATCATTTTAATTTTTCCTTTCATAAGTATGCCTTATCCATATGCCATGAATACCATTCTAAATATAGTATAGTAGTATATATAGGTACATATAAATAAGCACGTACCTTACATAATATTTAGAAAATACTTCTACTTTTATACTCTTGTAACGCAATAAACATATATATCTTTTCTTACCTCTAGTTGATATTCCTTTTAATCTTTGTGTTTATCTCCAAATCTCTCTCTATCTCTCTTTCATTTTCTTTGTTCTTTTCTTTTCTTTTCTTCTCTCTAAACTTTACTAGAAATATAGGTGGACCAGCAAATGTCTAAAACTTATTTGCGAGCCCCATTTATAGATTTCACCAAGCTCCTCAAGCTAGTAGTTTATTCATCACCTAAAGCTTCCTCTGTTGTGACACCTAATGCCACATCTCCTATCCACATCAAGTAACTTAACTCGGCCAAAATATTGACACATAATTGTCACTAACCTTATCTACATGTTTGGTACCCAGCTTGCCAAAATATTGATACTTAGTTTCTACTAACCTTATCTACATGCTTGACACCTAGCTTTTCGTATTCCATACTTCGAACTGACAACTCATGCTATCAAACTTTACACCTTGTGCTCTAATTCAACACCTCGTGCTTACAGTGGCACCTCATGCTTATAGGCACATAACGCTTAGAATACCTCGTGCTTCAATTTTTGACTTATCATATAAAGATCTTGATTTATAGAACTGTCTAGCATGGAAATCAAGAAATACTAATTTCTCCTTAGAAATTGATGACAACATTAGAGATAATCTTGTCTTTTACATCAGCAGGTTATCTATTCTAGATTGTTGGAAGCTTAACTGTCAGTTTTCAATGAAAATATTTTCTTTCATCATATTGTCTATTGTCAAATATTTACATTGTTAAGCACCTCATTTAGTAGCTTAACTTATTTCAATTGTATAAAACATAACAAAAAAAGTCTACCTTGTAAAATGTGAAATACTTTTTACTAGTATCTATATGAACTTACAAAATTATTAAGCTCCTCATTGACTAGCTTAACTCTTCTACTTAACTTAGAACTAGACAAAACTCTATTACACATAACACATAGCTATGCATGTGAATCGGGGAATGACACATTTCGAGGGGTCTTTTTATCAATCAGGAGGTTTGGCTTTTTTCTTCAGCTATTCCATTATCTAATTATCTGAATTTCTTATCAGGATAAATTTTATTTTCGTACTAATAGTAAGTGTTGATGATGATAATCTATATAAAGCAAAGACATGTATTGCTAATCATTATTAATTCTATGTAATTGTTATTTGTGCTTCTCATATATGAAATTTTATGCTTTCTTGAGTAGTGTTTGGAACCATAAATTTTATAGCATGCATTTTTGTCATATGAGTCAATTATTTAGTAAAAATAATAGGGACACGACCATTATACCTAGAATAAAAAGCATTTCACAAGAAATCCTATAAAAACTTGGAATTAAGGTAAGTAATGTCACATCTTTAAAGTAAGAAAGTCTTTGTTTATGTGAATCTATGGAATTTGTGAATATGTATACATATGTATCTATCAGTCTACTTTGTATGATACATGAACTCGTAGTATATTTATATAATCTGATGAGTATTGGTAAATAGGGTGTGACAGGCCAGTACCTAAATATGTGATATGGTTCCTTTGGGAACACTCTGGTCCTTTTATGAATACTATAGTTTCTTCTGGAACACTTTAATGACGGTATAGGGTCGCCCTCTGCTGTACACAGAGGGGGTTTTATGGGGCTCGATTGCACCATATAGCTCATGATATGTTATATGTTCTCTGAGTGGCTCACTATGTGATTCACGGTCTTGTCAGGTAATATAATATATATAAAGATCCGAATCATATGAATTTTGTTCTTTGTTACATACACCTTGCATCTGCTTATGTTACTTACTGAGTTTCATACTCACAAATATTCGTACATTACAGAAGCTATTGATGAAACGTGAATTTAGGGGAAGAGTGCCAACATTCTAACCACGGCTTATGTATATGAATATTTTGACATTGTAATTTTTTGATAGAGGATTTTATACCTATTTTGAGTGTGTGTATATTATATATATCTGTACGAGTGATCCACTTTGTCAGTATGTTTATATGTATATATTACACTACGTAAACTTATAAATAGAGATTTTTTTGTGTTTCTAGAGAGCCGAAAGAGTTTTAATTTTTTACTATTTTATTTGTTCTAAATTAAGTAGAATCTTTTGATCTCACTAATTATTTATACAAATATTTATACGTACGTGTATGATATTAGTAGATGTTACATTTCTAGTATTCAGCTAGTGTATAAATTATTGTATAATAAGTGGCTTTCTATAAAGTAAAATGTTGATTTTCATTTGTGCCCACCTGAAGTTAATTTCTAGTTTCACCACTGTCCCTAACATTAGTGAACCTCAAATTAAATATACAAAGAAATAATAGAAATTAAATAGAAGAGGCCCTCTCTCCTGTCAAAAAAAAAAAAAAAACAGAAGTAGAAGAGTTAATGAAATGGATGAGGAGACAGAGAGGAGGAAAAATGGGTTGCTTACAATAATGAGTTGGTGATTGACCTGATAATTACACAAACGTAGTCGCCTTCCTTCATGGACCAATAACTAGTTAAGACAAAGGTCAAATGCGAGAGGTTGACTTGAAAATTATATAAATCTCCATTCAAAATATTTACTTTCTATTCCATCCAATAATTTTCTAAAAAAAAAATAAATTTAAAACCCATTTTCTACATCAATAACAATCCAAATAAAAGTTGGTAGGATTCCTAATAAAAGTTGAAATAGAATAAAAAATTAAAAATTAACTTGCGATCATTTTCAATTTAATCAAATTTATTCGAAAAACAAAAATATCTATTAAAACTGTCTCAATAAATATACACACAAATATAACAAAAGCTTGGTTATCCTTTACTAATTGACACAATTAAATTTAATGCTTATTGATCCTACATAAAATCTAAGTATCAAGTTTTCAATTAGTCAATCTTCAAATGTGCATATCGACCACTAAACTCTTTAACTAAAGTATTCGTATTGTCAAAGGATAAAATCTATCATTGATTTCATATAATACCAACCCAATATAAGATAGAATTGTCTCCCACTTTATCATAAAATATTAAGACAAATTAAGTAATATGTGGAACAAAATGTCAAGGCAATCAACCGAAGAGAAAAATAAAAGAAAAAAAAAAATAAACTCCAACAACTGCAAACCTTCTAAAATTATTTACTACTCCCTATTTTGTCTAAGATTTCTGCCATATTTTTCTCTCAAACTGAACTTGAATTCACATTACGAGTCCAAGACTCGTGAGAGAAGAAAGGTAGTCAAAGTAAGTCATCTGGAAGGAAGGTTAGGTCAACAAATTTTTAGGAACTATTGTTTTTTATTATTATTATTTTTTGATAAACAGGAACTATTGTTAATACAAGAAGAAATCTGATAATTGTCCTAGCAGAAGTTGATGAGACCAAACATAGACCTTCGGTACTTTCGAGTTGGCTTTGGCCTAATAATTTTTCTTTCTTCGAGGAAAAATGATGGACTTTATTAGCTCAAATAGTGAAGGAAATAAACAGATAGAATCAACCTAGTACATGTCACTAGGGATATTCTCATGCCAGGAAGTAGCGACGAGTATTAGAATTATCACTCCTCGTAAAGAATCCAACGCCACGTAAAAGTAAGGGTAAATGGCACTATTTGTCTCCAATATTGTACCATTTTAGCATATTGGCCCGAATTGTTTTTACTTTTTGATGGCATTCAATTATGTAATGTTTCTCTCTGACATCGTTAGTCCTTTTAGTATATTCCCTCCAAAATTATGCTAGAATTCAATGCGAAAAATTTTGGTGTAATATTTAGCAATTTGATTTCTTGTTTTTTTTTTGCATTAATATCTTCAATTAATAATATTTTTTTGTGCTCAATCTTATTAAAATTATAGTAATATCTTCTAAAATGAAAAATAATTATAGTGAAAATACTTAGAAAAAATGAAAAAAAATCTATGAAATCTCTTGGCTTAATTATATTACATTTTACCCATAAACAAGTAGCTATTTTTGAGAATAACACTAAAAAAAGGAAAAATTTATAAAAATTTTCAGGCTTATTTGATATATTATTTAGGTAAATAATTAATTAATTTCTTAATATAACCATTTATATATAGATGAAAATTTAATAGATATATACTACTACTGAAAGAGGCTAAGACGTCACTAAGTTTCAAATAGTCTTTTGATGTCTGTGCGAGGTAAAAAAAAAGACGTCGCTTAAAAAGTAACGTCATAAATGAAGATAAGACTTCGCTATTTTAGGCGACGTCATATGTTTTGAAGCTAAGGCTTCCTACTTCATAAGCACTCATTTCTTTCTTTGCAAACACAATAGTAACGGCTCTCCGTGATAGATATCTATTTTTTTTGATCGTTTGAGATACGTTTAATCATTTTAAGTTACTTTTTCACTAGAATTGGATTATTCATGTATTAGACTTAGTTTTTTTTACTGATTATTGATCAAAAACTATTGTTTTTCATTAAGTTTGTAGATTTTTTGTATTTTGAAAAATATCTTCTTTTATTGTGTGGAGTTTGTTTTTTTTAACTGATTATTGATCAAAAACTATTGTTTTTCATTAAGTTTGTAGATTTTTTGTATTTTGAAAAATATCTTCTTTTATTGTGTGGAGTTTGTTGTTCTACTTGTAATTTTTCACAGTTGAAAGTGATGAATTTGTTGGATATTTGAAATACTAATATTTAAATATTAAATTTGATATACTTTATTGTTCTTATATTTTAATTAAAACTCGGTGTTGATCATTAGTTCAAACTTAGTGATTTGTACAAAATTTTCATTTAGTTGTGGTATATGTTCTCAGATTTATTGTTTATTAATTAATATATGTGTTTCTCTTATTATTTTTCTCAACAATAATTTTAATTCCGATTTATTGTTATTGTTCGTATAATGATATTTAAATATTATTGTTTGATATATTTTTATTGTTAATTTTTTTATTTAAGTTTAATGTTGATAACTATTTCAAGTTTGGTGTTCTTACATAAGCTTCAAATTAATTATTTCAGGTATGTTCTCAAATATTTATTCATTAAAAAATAATATTATATATATTTAAGTTTTGAAAAGTTTGATATATAGGAGATTAAGTTTTGGAAAAATATATTTTGGTAATATAATGATGAAATAATTGTGTGCGATTGATTATACTGATATTATTTTGATTTTTTTTTTTGTGTACAAAACATTTGATAGGAGATAGAAACAAGGGAGAGTTATACTTTTTCAAGCTCTAAATTTAGTTAGGTTTAGCAATTAGTTGGTCTATGTTAGTTTAAGTTTTACTTTTCATGGAACTTACTTTAGGTTAATTGTTTCCTCTTTTCTATTATGTTTAGAATGAATAAGAAATAGACTACTGAGTAAATTATCAATTGAGCATAGGAAGAGACTTGAGAAGTTTTTGGTATTTAATATGAAGAAGCAAAGATGATAATGTCATCATGTACCCTTGTGTCAAGGGTGGAGATTTAGTAAGTTTAGTATTAATAGGACAAGAGATCACTTATTTCTAATGGATTTAATAGAAGTTATAAGAAATGAGTTTAGCATGGTCATGAGGTTTAAAACACCCTAATTTCATAAAAAAAAAGTATTAATGGATTTGATCAAAGTTATAAGTATTCAATAATATATTAGGTATTTAGAGCTTTTGAATTTGAACTTTCGTGAGAAAATTGCCTCACTTTCCTCATGATGAAAGAGTAATATTTTTAGATTAGCTAGTTATTGCTAATATTTTGCATAAGTCAATATTACTATTTATATTTTTTATTTCATTTCCTTATTAATTTTAATCAAAAGGGAAATTTGAATATATAATGCATCTGAAATGTTAAATGGATATAGACAAAATAGGTTAGTTTATTAAGAACACAAGACACATAAAAGGACTATTATTATATTTGTTGATTATAGACTATTTATTCTAACATATTATGTGCTTTTCTCCATTTGCATATAATATCCCATACAACCAACACGTATAGATTGCGGTTTTTATATATATAAATATTTAAGTGAGATCATTGAATAAGCTAACATTCATACATTTCTCATTGCAAGGGTACCAATTTTATGTATAAGTCAAATTTTAACATATAATATTGTATATTTTAAAATAAAATTCTATATGCTAACAAACTTATTATTCTTTGAATGCATAGATATGTATGTAGCTTTTAGGTAGATGTTCTTATTTTTCACTAAGTTTGTTAACTTAAATTATGTAACTTGCTAGCTAGTAGTTCTAGATTAATAATGCCTTACTATTAGTAGTTTAATTTGTAACTAAACTTTAATTAAAAATTCTTAAACTTTTACACATATGGATCTAGTGATATATATATATATATAAATATACATATATGCATTCTATTTATTGTAAATGAAATCTAGGGGGTTTAAATGAATTTTAAATAAAATCTCCTATAAAATATTTACGAATTACCAGAAAAATGAAGTGACATATATATATATATACCACATTGCCAAAAAAGTGATGTCGCAAGCATTCAACATCACCAGAAAAGCAGCATCGTATGTCTACTACGTTAGAAAAAAAGTGACATCGTAGTCATACGATATCACTTTTCTGGTAACGTAGAATATTAGACTTTTAACGACACTTAGATAGACGTCACTTCAGTGGGCGACCTCATATGCCTTTGACGTCACCGAAAAAGTAACGTAAAATCCTTTTTTTCTTGTATTGATAGTAAATTTTCTATCGAATTTGACGAGTAGAAAATGTTGTATAAGAAATCTTTTTAGTTTTAAAAATGTAAGGCAATCATTTTTTGTCTATAGTAGTTACTATAGTTTAAAATAAACTAGGGTTTGTTAATATGATATATATTTTTAATTTGATTCTTAAGTGGACTGATTTTTTATATCCCCCTTTCAAAATTATTTTTCTAAAAAAATGGTGGATGCAACATTGTTAATCAGAAATATGAATGCTTAAGAAAATATTAAGGTCCAAATAGCTAAATAATTGAAATAATAAGGATCAATATGGAAAAATTTCTTCCATTCAAATGAATTCTAATAGAATATTAGATAGAATTTACTGAATGAACTAATGGTATCAAAAGAGAAATGATAGATATTGGAATGCCATTAAAAAAACAAAAAAAAAAGGTTATGGACTAATATAATAAAGTGGTAATATGTTGGGGACGAACGGTACCATTAACTCCCAAAACTAAACTAGACTCTTCTAATGATTAAGTTCTAACAAACTAAATTACTTTCAAAGATCACCATTCACACTGAAATACTAAAATTTAATCTTTTAGCAAGTAGAAGATGTATAAAAATAGGGACGGAAGGAGGTTGGCCTTGTAGGGCTTAAGCCTCCTCACTTTAATTTTTTCTCGAAAATGACCAAAACTTTATATGAAATGCTTTATGCTGTAAATTGAAAAGTGAAAAATATAACATTCTGGACTATAATTTAATTTTAAAGTTAAGTTTGGATTGTCATATTATAAGATTGTTACTAATTCTTAATTATGACTTTAATTTCCAAGTGCCACCCTTAAAAGCCGCTTATTAAAGACTATTATCAGTATTTAGAACATGCCTTAGATCCCACTTCATATCTTACTTTTTTAAACCACCTAATGTAATATATGATTTTTCATGGTTTAGTTGGGAAATTTACACTTGCCACTAATAAGTCTAGTAATATTCACCGATTAAATATTTATAAATTACACATCGGGTGATATTAAAAAAGTGGGATAAGAAGTAGGATCCCAAGCATTATTGACAACGGTTATTAATACAATCAAATTAAAATTTGTAAACCTTACTATCTCTATCCTAGTTTTACCTAGGACAGTAGTGGCAAGGGTCGATTCCACGAAAAAATTGATTTATTAATATGAGAATACCGATAAAGAATAGTAATTGTAGTTGTAAATAGTACTATATACGTAGATAATGCTGTATAGGTGAATAGTATTTAGTGATATTACTTAGATGGTGAAATAAATATAAACAAAATAAGACATAGAGATTTTAGCATAGTTTAGATATATATGATAGCCTATGCCCACAATCGAAGAGTAATGAGGAAATTTCACTATAAAAAAGTAGTTACAAAAGCCATTGAGAAATTTTACTCACAACCTAAAGCCCAATTACCCTCAAAAATACTCTCACCGAAAATCTCTGTCACTACTCAATACTCTTTTTCCCGCTGAAGAACCTTTTTCTCACCTATTGAAACAAGAGAAACTAGGAGAGAGAAGATAACAATCCTTAGAAGCTTGGAGTTAAGATAACAATACTCTTAATGATGAATGTTGTTTAAGCTGCCAATGTGGCTCTGAATTCTTCAGAAGATATAGCCATTTAATACTTTTGTGTAAGTATGAAGCATAATGGCCATCTATTAATGAGGCTATTTATCTTGTCAAAAACTACAGCATCATTTTAGCTATAAATTTGGCATCAGTTAATTAGTTTGTCCTTTAGTCATTTATTATAATATAGTCTAATCACTAAGCTATCGATCCCTATTATTTTTAGGGGTTTTTTTATTTATAAAAAAAACTAAAAATAAATAAAAATAAATAAAATAACAAAAAAAAGATAAGATAGGCTAAAGGATCGTTCTTCACAATTAAATGATCAATCAAACCAATTACCAACTCTTATATTTAATTATTCATCAAAATTATCAACCATAGATAGCACATAGGCTCATACTACCCTAATCTTTTCTTAGGTTGTTTTACCTAGATTCTATCAATTAGAATATTCTCAAACAAACTCTCTTAATTATATCTAATTAATGTATTAAGTAGAGAAAAATAGGTTGATTGTAAGTAATAATCACATAAGTTCGGATTATCTTTAAACTATAGTATACTCTTCACTAATACTAAACTAGTTATAATTTACTAGATAATTACAGATTTAGTAATCTAGCCTAGCAATAGATTTCGAACATGTATCATTCAAGTGACCTTCCCAAACAATATAATATAGAAGTCATGAATTAACTAAGCATAGAAGAATATGACAACTTTGAATGAACAATTGACATATATATATATATAATCTAAATAATGAATTCAACTTCATATTTAGGGCTTTGAAATCACCCTCAACCAAATAAAAACTTAGCTTAGCATTCTTAGATAATTAAAAATGAGTTCATCATACTAAATAGATAAACAATGGAGAAAAAAGAAAGATAAAAGAAGAAGAAGAAGAAAGCAAATTGGAGTGAAGCTTTTCTACGCAGAATGATCTCTGATCTCCAAACACTCTAATTTTCTTTTTGACTCTCTCCCTTTCAACATTTAATGTATTTCTGAGCAACAAAGGCCTTTTTATGGTGTAGGAGGGCTTAGAGACATCCTAGAGTAGTTTTCCATTGTCCAAAGTCGGCAAAAGTACTGAAAAAGTTAGCTTCCCACTTTCTCTGGTACCGTGGTGCTAGTGATCTGGCATTGCATTGCCAAAACTAAACAATGAATGCTCTAACTACATAAGAACTAGCTCTATGGTGCCTGTCACTACTCAATACTCTCTCTCCCATAGAAGAACCTTTCTCTCACTTATTGAAAGAAAAGAAAGTAGGAGAGAGAAAATAAAACCCCTTAGAGGCTTGGAATTTTGGTGTGCCTTTGATGCTTGAGCTGATGGCTATTTATAGCCAAAGTTCTTAACGACACATGGTGTAGAAGCCACAAACGTGGCTCTTAATTCTTCAGAAGACATGGCCATTTAATGCTTTTATGTAGGTATGAAGCATAATTGTCATATCCCCTAATTTAGGCAGTGGCTCTTAATTCTTCAGAAGACATGGCCATTTAATGCTTTTATGTAGGTACGAAGCATAATTGTCACATCCCCTAATTTAGGCAGTGGCTCTTAAGCTAAAAAATATTTAATTTTTGTATTCATCTTCTAAAATAAAATGGAAAAAAAGATTCGGTAATAATTTTTTTTAAATAAAAAGGAATATTTAAACTAAAAAAAATAACCTCTTATTAAAATATCGGAAACAAAAACTTAATATTCAAAATAACCTATGAAATAAAAACACTTAATTTTAATCCAAACTCTAAATACAAAAAAATAAAACTTAAAGTCGATTAAAAACGTCCTAACGCCATTTAGGGATTCCACCGCTGCCGCCAGCCAACCTCCGAAAATCTATTGCTCATCTGAAAATTTTAAAAGAATAGGATGAGCTTGCACCCAGTAAGTAAATCTCATACATGCAATGAATGTCGTATTTTATGAATAATGTATTTTAAGAGTCATAACTATGAAACCCTTCTTTGAAAAACATCTTAATCATAAACATTACTATTTCATAAAACTTTCGTATTTGAGCTCAACATAGTGTAATGCCAAGTCTATCAGAAATGATAAGCTATAAACATAGTGTCATGACAAGTATATGACCTTGCAGCTATTCGGATCCCATATAGCTATCATACTACAATGGCTAGCACCGCAGTTTAAACATTTGTTCTTAACATGGTGACTGTAGGTCTTTCAGTCAGGTGCACATACTCCTTTCAAAAACTTGATACACACTTAAATAAAAACATTTTTCTTTGAACAAAATCTGGTTGCATAGTGCTTTAGAAAAATCATTCTTTGAAAATCATAATCTCTTGTGCAATTTATGCAATACTTGTGCATACTCATGTCATAATTAATATGCAAACTAATATAGCATAGCATATAACAACATATCATAACGATCATAATAACATCACATAATAGTATGAAAATTTACATATAAATATATAGAGTGAGATTTACTTAATTACAGTCCTTAGAAAAACTTTGTAGTGAAATACCACACAACCAACTTTGTTGAAACTACATGCCTCCTCTTTATCCTTTATTTTTTTTTATTTATGCCAAAAAAAAGAAAAAAAAACATTCATTATAAAAATATTAACACATGCTATCATTACTCTTAAGAAACATATTTTATATGTTTGAAAAAATATCCATAACCTAAAATAACATAATAATTTTCATAACAAAACTAAATCTGTAAACATTCAACAACCTTGGTATACTTAAATAATTTTAGATTCAATAATATAATTCGGTTTATCCTACAAATTTGCATAACTCATTAAAACTATAAACAAAGATCCAAAAAAATTATTGGAATTTATAAAAAAGATTTAGTATATTTTTCATAATTTTGAATCCAAATATTGTAACCCAGTAAAACTGTTAAACTGAAAATCAGTGTATAATAATAGAATTTTATAGATTTTTTCTTAAATTAAAATATTCTGAAACTTTATGAAAGTATTTTTAACACAATATAAAGTATGTATAAAAATTATAGATAAGTATGTATAAAAATTATAGACTCCAAAATAGACCATTAGATAGTACTTTAAATTCATAAAATTCTATATCAGGATTTATATTAGCACAAAAATCAGCAAAATAATAAAGATTTAGAAAATCATATTTAATTGTAGAAATTTCCAAAACTCGTGAAAATATTTGGAGAACCTATCACACATTGATAAATGTCCATTAAAAATTCCAAGTCGAAAAGATATCAATAGCTGAGTTTTGAACGTTAATAAACGGGAATGTTAAGTCTGTTAGATTCACTGATGTTAAGGACAATATAAATAAAAAATTTAATAACGAATACAAATAAACCCCTATGATCATAAAAATTTTCAAAATATAATATAACATATAAACAAACAAGTTTTTAAAATTTCAGATTATAAAAAAAATTCTATCCCTAGATATCATAGGTTAAATTTTGCTTTAACAGCAGCAAAAATAATAAACTCAAAGAAAAGTGTTTTTAAATATTTACCTTCTTCTTGAAAATTGAAGAAAACTAAGCAAAAACTCTTGAAATCACAAATACTCTAAGAAACTATAAGAGAAAGATAGGTAGAAAAATTTAGGAAGAGACTTAATTGTATTCTTACGAGAAAGATATATATATATATATATAGGCTTTTGGCTTAGGGTTATTTTTTTCTTTTTTTTTTTAAATCAAACAACGTTTTTTTTTTATTTTTTATTTTTTAATCAAATCACTTCCTTCTTTTTTTTTTTTAATCATATCACTTCCTTCTTCTTCTTTTTTTTAAACTAACGTATTAATCTATTACTAGGTTTCATCAAGTTGTGGGAAACTTCCTTTTTCTCCTTTTTTTTGACTAAATTAGAGTTTTATTTATTTATTTTGTAATAATAAGTAAATACTAATCAAAATCTATAAACAAGTAACATAATAAAATAAAATCTATATGTTAATACATACATAAAAAAACAAAATTGTGGAATCAAAACTTCACGCACAACACACTTATTTTATCATTATAATAATAATAACGACACTACTAATAATAACAAAACAATAGACATATTTAATCACATTATTATAACAATCACATATAAATACAAATGCATGAAAATTTATTTCTCATCAGGCACGTAGTCCAACTTGACTTTCATGTGCGTATTCCATTGCAACTGTATTCACAAAAATTTTGTTAGTACATAACCGTTTCACTTATCATAAGCATAGATTTAAAACACATGAAAAATAAAAATCATATTATAAGATAGACTTGATATTACAATAATGGCATAGCCATTAACGAGGCTCTTTCTCTTGCCAATTCCAGAGTATCATTTTTGCCATAAATTTGGCATCAATTAACTAGTTTTTGTCTTTTAGTCATTTATTATAACATAGTCTAATCTATCAATCCCTATTGTTTTGGGAGGATTTTCTATTTATAAACAGAACTAAAAACGAAGACAAATGAGTAAAATAAACAAACAATAATATAGAATAGGTTAAAGGAATATTCCCTATCACTAAACGATCAATCAAAACCAATTACCAAATCTAATTCAATCATTCATCAAAATTATCAACGGAAAGCACGTAAGCTCGTACTAGCCTAATCTTTCTTTAGGTTGCTTTAGCTAGAATCTATCAATTAGACTAATCTCGAATAAGTTCTCTTAACTGTATCTAATTAATGCATTAAGAAAAGAAAGACAGATTGATTTTAGGTGATAATAACATGAGCTCGGATTATTTTGACCTAGAGTATATTCTTCACCATTACAAAACTAGTCATAATTTTCTACCAATGAAATATTAACAAGATACTTACAGATCTAGTAATCTAACCTAGTAATAGATTTCTAACGTGTATCATTCAAGTTGCCGTTCAAAATAAGACAATATAGAAATAATGAATTAAGCATAGAAAATATGACAACTTTGAATGAACAATTGAAATATATATTAAATCTAAATAATCAATTAAACTTCATGCCTAGAGTTTTAAAATCATCCTTAACCAAATGAAAACATAGATTATCATTCTTAAGTAAATAAAAAAATGAATTCATCAAGCTAAATAGACAAACAATGGAGACAAAATAAAGATAAAAGAACATGAAAGCAAATCAGCATGAAGCTCTTCTATGTGGAATGATCTTCGACCTCCAAACACTTGAATTCATCTCTTGTGTGTCAAATGATTATTTCTGAGTAAGATAGGCCTCTTATGGTGTAGGAGTGCTTAGAGACATCCCAGATTTTTCATTGTCCAAAGTCGGCTAAAGTACTAAAAAAACTAATTTCCCTTTTCCTTTGGTGAGCTAGCACCGCAGTGTTAGAAATTAATCACAAATATTCTGATTACCTGAGAGCTGGCTCTGCGGTGCCAATTGGCACCCCGAAGCTAAGCAATGTTGCTCCAATTTTTAGTTTTACCCAAATATCGTTGTTTTTGCCCGATTTGGTCTCATATTCATTTTTTCTCCTTCAAAACGCCTAAAAACACAAAAATAATATTAAAATCCTAATAATTACAAGAAACCAACCAAAGTTAATATAGAGGATTAATCAAATAATAGCTCAATTATGTACTTATCAACTATCCTAAGATTAATACAAGAAAACATCGTAAAATAAGCTTGTATTTGGTTTCATAATTATTTTACAAAACTTCCAGTGTGTTAAAAAATATAGAAAGAAAAGCCTTGTTAATTAGATATTTTTCAAATTCAATCTTCTTATGTCGTCAAAATTAAGTAAATTGATAGACATGACAAAATTATTCCGAGTAAATGATTATTTAGGTTTAAGATGATTAGAAGAATTCTCTATAATAGTTCTCAAAGAATATTTTGATTTATCAAATGACTTTGTATGTGATAAAATAGTTTCTAAATAATTATTTATGTATCCCTACACAAAGTAAAAATATAATATAAACCTAAATCTATGATCCACTAAGGATAATTTTTTCATTTCATAGTAATTTTTTCATTTTAGTTTATATAAGAAGGTAGGGTGTCCAAAATAAAATAAAATTACAAGGCTTTTTAAAATAAAAAAAATCAAATTAAAGGGAGTTATTTCATATTTCTTAAAATAAAAGAGTTTCAGAAAAAGCAAAAAGAAAGGTTGAAATACAGAGTCACTTTACGATATTTTCTCATATTAACAATAATAAACTTGTTACATTACGATGGTTAGCTTTCATCGATCTCATATTCATACTAATAAACTTGTTACATTATGATGGTTAGCTTTCATCGAAAGAAAGCACGTAATATACGCATACATTAATAATGTATCTATATATTGTGTCACGACCCAAATTCCAGGATAGTGGCAGAACGGGAATTTCACTAGAATTGGAAATTCCTTAATTTATAAAAAAAAGGATTTAAGAGTTTTGAACTTCTTTTTTAAACGGAACGATAAATTAAAATATCTAGAATTCGAACATGTGAGCTTATCCCACAGTTCATAGTCACTAATAAATATAGACTGAATAATTTAGAAGAAGCAAATTCAAATAATTAATCGACCAACATCATTCACACCTCAATATCAAACTAATGTAGCATATATATTTTAGAGATATAATCAAGTAGTATAATCTATTTATTTAACAAAACTTAAACACAAGTCTTAAATCTGTACCCTGAGCATTACTAAGTCACGAACTACGAGTAAAAGATAACTCCTTAATCCGCTTGTTGGTCGTCAATGTAACACTAGATACCACTTGTGGTGAAAGTAGGGGGTGAGCATAAAATGCCCAGTAAGTTTCCCAATTTCCCTTTTTAGGAAAGTTCTTTTATAATTCTCAAAATACCTGCATTATTAGTAATACTAGAAAGCATTTTTATAAATATTAAGCTTTCATAACATATATAGAAAACAATGCTAATACCAAAATTAGTTGTCTTGGTGAAAACACATAGAAAATCATAATAAAACAGGCATAATTGCATATCATATAAATCAATACCTCACATGAGCTCTCACCATCTCATCACGACTAGAGCGACTCATACTACATATATTGAGTGCTCCCTGCCTGACATCTATTTATGGAAACTAGAGGGACACCCATGTCTCTAGTCCTACTAAGTCAAAGGGGCACCGAATGCCTACACCTACCAAGTGGAGATAGTCAGAAAAATAAACCCCGCCCGAGTTTATGAGCTCTCACCGAATGTGGGTGTACAAGTCTGCCTACTACAATACCGTGATATCTAAGATGACTCTCATGCATGATCATATGAAATGTACAATATATAGAGTCTTAAACAACCATGTAGTTGTTTAACATTCTAAAAATGCATTGATTTTTAAATAAAAATCCATTTTGTACTTAAAAATCCAAATACATTGTTCCTAAGATTTAACCAAATCCCAAGATTAAAACTAGTACAAAATCTTACATAGCATATCCAGAGCAATCCACAATGTTTCATAAGTTCATAGTTCATTAAAATAATTATTCAAATAATTTAATTTAATAAAATCACGAATATCATTTTTCAGAATAAATTCTAATTTTTATAAAAATTGTAGAAAACAAGGAAATCGAATCCTCTACCTTGAAATAGTAATCATGCTGAGTTGACGACGCTAGAAAAGTCCTCTGTTGATCAGCTGGTTGTTCAAACGGTCGTTTCCGGATTCCATCACATTCACTTGAAAGGGTGAATTTCCAAACGGAGCCTCAGAATGAGAAATGTAGGTCACCACTGAATTCTATACACCCAAAAATATTGGCTTCAATGTAAAGTTTGTCGAAAACGGGTTCCAGTACAGAACCGCCTTGTGGCATGCAAAATGGTACAATATGAAAGCTATTTTCTCGATTTCTGTTTTACTTCGGAAAAGAGAGATGTTTTATATCAAAATTCATATCTCGACCTCAGTGAGTCCAAATTCGAAATGAGAACTCAGTTTCAAGATCCAGAGCATTAAATGGGCTCAAAAATTCGAAATTTATAAAAATACCACGTTTTGAAAATAATTAGAAAAATGCCACTTTTTCACATCCATAATTAACGACCTTCCGGCCACTATTTCAACACTTCAAAATTATGAGATTTCATGTTTCAATCTCCTCTTTCACGTGGTATAATTTTCTCGGTCAAAATAACTCAATTCTAAAATAATTAGAAAAATACTACAAAAATTTGATATTATAAAAGTGCTACAATAACTAACTTCTCACCGAGTTAGAGGCCGAGAGTGATTAAAAATTAACACTGATATTGAGACGAGCTCAAAGGTGGCTACGACGAGTTGATCAGACATTAGAGGAAAAAACGGCGGGCAAAAAACTGTTCCTCTGGTGAGGAGCGGTGGCTCACAGTGGCAACACTCGGCGCTGGTTCATTGGTGGCTTCAGGTCAGGGTAAGCCGGCACATCGGGCACGGCGGTGAACAGTAATAGAGAGTAGCTTCAGGGACCTTCGCGAAGAAGAAGAAGAAAGGTGGGGGTGTTTATGCAATTTTAGAAAACTGTTGGTAGTGGAACATGTGTCATTACCTGACTGGACGGAAAAAAGTTTCTAAAATTCTACTTTGGCCACAAATTTTGAAAAGATTCTTTCACCTTAGTCCCTTCTTAGTTACATTTTTATCCCCAGTTGGTATTTTCTTTTTCACTTTTGTCTCAAATACACCTAGACTTTATTTTGTCTAGGTTCAACGCCAATGATTTAATTTGAACTATTTTTCAGAATTTTATATAATTAATCCAAAAATATAAAATTACCAAAATACTCTTAAATTAAAATTACTTAATTACCCTTACAAAATTTAGGATTTTACATCATCTCTCTCTTAAAAAAATTTCGTCCCAAAATTCGAATATAAGGGTCAAAGTACAACTTCAGGTTGAAGTTAAACAAATGAGGATATTTTTCATACATTTTTGTTTCTTGCTCCCAAGTGGCTTTGTCTTCCTTATGGTGTCACCAAAGAACCTTGACAAGTGGTATCTCTCTATTTTGAAGCACTTTGAGCTCTCTCCCCCATATTCGGACTGGTTGTTCCTCATATATTATATCTTCTTGTAATTGCACTTCCACAAGTTGAATAACATGCGATAGGTCAGGCACATACTTCTTAAGCATCGAGACATGAAAAACATTGTGCACTCAGCCAAATTATGGTGGCAAATAAAAGAAATATGTTACGGGTCCAATCCTAGCAGTAATCTCAAATGGTCCAATATAGCTTGGAGCGAATTTACTTTTAAGCCCAAATCTAGTGATCCCATGCTTTGGCGTCACTTTCAAGAATACTTGATCACCAACTTCGAACTCTACTTCACGTCTCTTTGGGTCCGCATAGCTCTTCTGACAACTCTGCATAACTTTAAGCCTTTCCTGAATCTTGTTAATTTTCTCAATAGTCTCTTGTCTTAGTTTTGGCCCAATAGTAACGTGCACCTATATATCATCCCAACACAAAGGTGATCTACATGGTCTCCCATATAATACCTCGTATGAAGCCATGCCAAGACTAGTTTGGTAGCTGTTGTTATAAGCAAACTCTACCAATGATAGGTGATCATCCCAGCTTCCACCAAAATCTAGTATACAAGAGCGAAGCATATCTTCTAGAGTCTGAATAGTCCTTTCAGATTGGCCATCTATCTGAGGATGGTGAGCAGTACTGAGATTTAATTCTATCTCCAAAGCTCTTTGCAAAGCTCTCCAGAACTTGGATGTAAATCTTGGGTCTCTTTCAGATACTATGCTTGATGGCACTCCATGTAATCTAATAATATTCTCAATTTAGAGACGGCTAAGCTTGTTGAGTGAAAAGTCAGACCTGATCGGTATGAAATGAGCAGTTTTTGTCATACGATTAATGATCACCCAAACTGCGTCGTTCTATCTTGGTGTTATTGGGAAACCCATCACAAAATCAATTGTGATCTTATCCCATTTCCACTCTGGTATCGGTAAAAGCTGTAGCAGTCCAGCTGATTTATGGTTTTCACCTTTGATTTGTTGACATGTCATGTACTTAGCTAGAAAAGTAGCTACGTCACATTTCATACCTTTCTACTAATATTGTCTTTTCAGATCATGATATATCTTTGTGCTACCAGGATGTACTGCATATTTAGACTTATGAGCTTCAGTAAGAATGGTCTCTATAAGATGAGGATCATTAGCGACTGCTAGTTTTCCTCTGGAAAGCATAAATCCTTCTCTATTTGTACTCCAACCTTCCAATTGTTCACCTTTCTTGAGTTGATTCTAGATTGTCCTCAACTCTTGGTCTTGCCATTGACTTTGTTGCACAGTCTGGAGAAGTGTAGGTGTGGCAATAATATTATTGAGATAAGCAGTATTGCCGGACTCAAGATACTGCAAGTTATAATCACCAATTGCCACTGAGTTCTTCTAATCTGGAAAAATAAGTGCAGCCAATATACCATGAGTTTTTCTACTCAAAGCATCAGCTACAACATTGGCCTTACCAGGATGGTACTATAGTTCGAAGTCGTAGTCTTGCATATATTCAACTCATCTTCATTGCCTTAAATTCAAGTCATGTTAGGTGAAAAGGTATTTCAAACTCTTATGGAAAGAGAATATTTTGAATTTCACATCATACAAATAACACCTCCAAATTTTGAGTGCAAAAATTACTACTGCAAGTTCCAAGTCATAGGTAGGATAGTTTCTCTCATGTGGCTTCAACTGATGAGAAGCATACACTACAACTCGACCATTTTGCATCTAAACATACCCCAATCCCATCTTTAAAGCATCGGTATACACCATGTAAGGTTCACTACTCTCAGATACAGTAAGAATAGGTGTAGTTGTCAAACTATGCTTCAGTTTCCTGAAGCTTCTGCACAATCACTATCCTAAACAAGCTTGACATTTTTCCTGGTTAACCTCATCAATGGTAATGCAACCCTTGAGAAATTCTGAAGAAAATAATCGTAATAGCCTGTCAAACTGAGGAAACTCCGTATCTCTATCATATTCTTTGGTTTTTCCTACTTTAAAACAGCTTCTACTTTAGTAGGATCGATTGAGATACCTTTTTGAGAAATTATATGCCCAAAAAATTTAACTTTTGACGTCCAGAAGTGACATTTTGATCGCTAGGCATATAACCATTGACTTCTTAAAACTTCAAGTACTATCCTTAAATGTTCAGTATGATCTTCTTGGGTCTTGGAATACACCAAGATATCATCAATAAAAACAATCACAAAATGATCCAAGTATGGCCTGAAAATCTCGTTCATGCGGTCCATAAAAGCTTCAGGTATATTTGTCAAACCAAAAGACATTACTAGATACTCAAAGTGAGCGTAACTAGTTTTGAATGTTGTTTCAGTATATCCTCCACTCTTATCTTCAACTGGTGATAACTTGACCTCCAGTCAATCTTGGAGAAGAGTCTTGAACCACTAAATTAATCAAACAGTTCGTCAATCCTTGGTAAAGGATACTTGTTCTTTATTGTCAATTGGTTTAACTTCTTGTAGTCTACACAAAGCCTTAAAGTATCGTCAGCTTTCTTGGCGAACAAAATAGGAGTACCCCAAGGGGAAGTACTACTTCGAATAAAACCCTTGGATATCAAATGATCGAACTTTCCTTTCAATTTGTTCATCTTTGTAGGAGCCATGCGGTAGGCTGGAATAGAAACTGGCTGAGCCCCAGGAACAAAGTCAATACATAACTTGATCTTCCAATCTGGTGGTAGCCCTGGTAAATCATCTGGAAATACCTTTGGATATTCGCTCACCATCGATATCCATAGGTCTTGATCATCAGTTCTCATTTCGCCATCAATGATAAACAAGTTCTCATAACACTCAAGTTTCTTCCTACTATCCAAAAAGGCTTTCAAAATAGAATTTGGTTTCAATCAATTCATTCGAGCTTGACATATTATGGGTTATCCATTATCCAGAAAAAGAGTCACTCGTTTATCATAACAATCGATAATAGCTCAATACTTAAATAACAAATCCATGTCGAGTATTACATCATATTGTTTCATTAGTAACACAATTAAATCAGTAAGCAATTCTTTACCATCAATCACCACACAACAAGATTTACACACACTAGACACATCAGCTACTCCACCTATAGGTGTTCCTAAAGTTAAGACATAATTCAATTCAGAAAATTCTAACCCCAAAAGTTGAACAAACAACAATGATATGAATAAATGAGATGCACTAGTGTCAAATAAAACACATGCTGAAGAGTGTGAAATAAGAACCATACCGTCAACAACACCTCAGCTAGTGTGTTCATTTGTACCATCTATTCTAGAAATCGCATAAACTTGGCCAATGACTGTTCCTTTTCCCTTATTACCTTTTCCTTCTCTAGGACAACTATTACTAGTTCTTGGGCCACTACTACCATATCCACGCCCTCCTTGACTCCCTGAAGCCTGAGGAGTCTCGAAATTCTGAGTGTAACCCTGGGTGCGGCACTGGTGCTGGTAAGGTGATGGAGATGAAAAAGCTTAGGAAGCAGCCTGATATGGTTGAGACCTAGTTTGAGTGTTCTAGTGAGGTGCTGAACTAGAATAGCTTCCAAGTGATCCTCCCTGAGAAAGAGGGGATTTCTATAGATATTTTGGGTACTCATTCTTCTTATGGCCCTACTCACTACAGTGATAACATGTGTAGGGATTGAACCTCCTTTACATGATGAACCATTACTTGTAAAGCTTTCACTGCTTGGTGAACCTTGGGCAGACCATTGTCCATGGTTCCTCTTGTTCACTTTTTTATCATTGCTTTTATTCTTTCTTGTACCTTACTCATTTTCTACGGCATTAGCTCATTAGGCAGCTAACACTACTTCAAAGAGAATGGTAAATGAGTGGATAGAAATACAGCTGTAAATATTTTGATTCAGACCATTCTTGAACTTCACAATTCGATAAGTGTCACTCACCACTGGGCTAAGGGTAAGGCTCACCAATTCTATGAACTCCATCATGTATTGGTTCACTGTTTAATTCCCTTGAGTAAGTCTCTCAAAATGACCAACTACTTCAGCTTGTTGATCATCATTTGCATAATGTGCTTTGAAGAGTCTTTCAAATTTTTCCCATGTTATGCCTTCTATATTCTGCATAACCTCAATAGTCTTCTACCAATCGATAGCATTCCCCTTCAAGCGAGATATAGAAAATATAGCCCAGAAATCTCTAGGAGTACCAAGGGTCCAAAAGTGTCATATAATCTCACACATCCACACGTTAGCAACTAGTGGGTTTGGGGTTCCATCATATTCTATAGGATGAAGGTGCATAAACTTCTGAAGATGGTCAGTTTGATCGGGTTGACGCTCTTCTATGGTTGAGGTTGAGGCTCATTGTTAGAACCTTGCATCCCAAGGAAAGCATGACACATTGCTTTGAAAAACTGGTTGAAGTCTTGTGGAACTAGAGGGGGCTTGGCACCAGGTTGGCACCTTAGAGCTCTCTTAGGGGCATATTAAAAGTCTAGAATCATATACCAAAATATTAGTGAGGTAACGATGCATATCGTCAGAAAAATAATTTCAATCTAGCATAATGGTGCTATGTCCAGTGTATTTAAATCTCTGGCTCTGATGCCACAATTTCTGTTATGACCCAAACCTTAGGACGGTGGCAGAAGGGAATTTTACTAGAATTGAAAATTCTTTAATTTATAAAGAAAAGGTTTTAAGAATTTTGAACTTTTTTTAAACGGTATGATAAATAAAAACATTTGGAATTCCAAACTTTGAGCCAACCCCATAGCTCATAGTCACCAATAAACATAAACTAAATAATTTAGAAGAATCAAATTCAAAAACTTAATCGAGTATCACAATTCACACCTCAATATCAAACTAGTGTGGTATATATATTTTACATACATAATTCAGTAGTATAATACATTTATTTAACAAAACTTAAACACAAGTCTTAAATCGCATTCCTAGCATTACAAAGTCACAAAATAGGAGTAAAAAATAACTCTTTAATCCGCTTGTTGGTCGTCAATATCACACTGGATAGTACTTGTGATGAAAGTAGGGGGTGAGCATAAAATGCCCAATAGGTTATCCAATTTCCCTTTTTGGAAAAATTCTTTTATTATTCTCAAAACGCCTGCATGGTTAGTAATACTAGAAAACATTTTTATAAATATTAAGCTTTCAAAATTTATATAGAAAACTATGCTAAAACCAAAATATCAAAACACATAGAAAATCATAATAAAACAGGCATAATTGCACATCACATAAATCAATACCTCACATGAGCTCTCATCATCTCATCATGTGTGGTACCCAAGATTCTCACATACATACTAAGCCAATAATAAACATGTTCTAATTGTATATTAGGCATCTAGAAGTCATTAATACTAGTTTCATAGTAACATACTCATTCATTATGTTATGTACATTTACATACATGTTATAACACTAATGATTGTCGAAGTATCCCAATGTAGTATAAAGGTTCAATACCCTCAGAGAGAGAGCTCGGTGTGCTAAAAGAACAAAGAATATAATTATGAAAGTAATACTATGTGCACATGCATTAAGATCATACTTGTTGATAACTTGGTCAAATAGTAGTTTTTGGCAAAATGTAATTTACATGCATTTCGGAGCCAAATTTACTGTGTGTTTAACACGTCAAATAGGCTTGATTCAATGTCTAGAACTCATTTATAGTATTTTATTTTTCGGCTCCAGGTAAGCACGAGGTGGCATTCAGGACACTAATTCGTATTTAGTTGCCGTAAGCTAGCTTAGATTAGGCTTAATCGTGTAATGTCGTTTTTGTGCATTCTAATAATTGAGTAATAATACTATGTTTGCATTGTTAATTGGAATGTAATTGACTTATTTTTATATTTAATGATTTGTTATGGGGTTAGGTTTCACCAAATTACAATAAGATTGGTCATATAGGATCATAAGTCAAAGTATGGCTAAATTTCAGTTTCTAAGATAGGTTTCATCATTTTGGTCTACACATGGGTGTATAGGAGTGACCAGCAATGTGGTGACTATGCTAAGGATGCTCTAGAGCTGGACACATGGAAAGTAATGTGCAAAATACCCAAAATACCCCTTACAATTTAAGTTATGCCTTTTATTAGCCATTAAGTGTTGATTTTTGACCAAATCTAGTCATTTACTTTCTCTTTCTCTCCAGCCATAACCTGAGACTCTCCAACTCATTTTTAGACTTCGCTCAACTTTTCCCAACCATTTTCAAGAGTTTTCAAGTGGTAGAACTCAAATTGGAGCTCTAGAGAGCAAGATAAATCAAAACTAGTTAAGGTAATTCTACTAGTTCTTCTTCCTATGTATTTTTCTTTAATTTCAATTCTCCACTTGCTACCACTTAAATAATGGTTCCTTCAGGTCCTTTTGAGTCCTAAAATCTAATTCTAAGCTTTGAGAGTCAGTTTGGTGGAGGTAGAAGGCAAGAGCTCCAATAAAAACTCAAGCTAGTCAAGGTAAGGTTTAAGTGGGAATTTGAATTTTTAGTAAAATTCTTTTGTTTTAGCTCTTAAAACAAAGCTATTATTTGATGAATAACCATCCTAGGAACTCTTATATGATACTGGAAACATAAAATTTAGGAGGAGGATTAAAGTTAAACTTAAGGCCCCAAAGTTTGCTATTTATGGAGTTAAGTGTTTTTATGTGTAGTAGATTAAGTTTTCAATATTTGTAATCTAATTTGTTAAACTTGGAGTGTATATTTTATTGATCCTATTGTTTATTATACTCATTTGGTGGCTGCTTGTGATAACACATAAGTGTAAAAGTGGTTTTAAACTTGTTTAAATTGAAAAAGAGTTCCAGTGCACTTAGGATGTTCTAAATGATCTTCTTTGATGTGTATATATGGGAATTGGATTGTTAATTATTATTATAGGTTTAAAACCATCATTTTAATCATGTGAGAATATCCTAAAAATAGGAGAGGTTCTATCCAAATGTTTTTAAAATGAAATGGCACCATTTAGGAGCAAATGGACTAGTTTTTACAAAATTATGTACCATTTTGGATCATTTTGTGCTAATGAACTAGCATTCATATTTTAATACTTTTGAACAGTTTTTCAATGCTAGTTGTTGACTGCCAAGTACCATAAGTAATTTATATGCTTCCGAGTCATTTTAAGATCAAGTTTCCTAATTTGATGAAAGTTGTTATTTCGGTCTTGTTCAAGTATCTTAATACATTCTATTTGTAAAATGTGCATCTTGAATAATAGTAATTTATAACTGGTGATTAGCATACTAATCTCTAGAGGATATTGACTCTTTCTACTATCAATTCCTATTCAGAACATGAGGTAAGTAAAAACTTACAACTGCATCATAAGAATTACATGGAAAATGTCATTATGTGAAACTTATTTATTCTTGAAAGTTATGAAATGGCATATGTATGACACGTGTTGCACGTAAATTAAGAATTTCATTTTAGAGTATTTAAAAGTAAGTACTATTGTACCAATTTTATAAGATAAGTTTTAATGATAATTGCTAGTCTGTTGGAGCTGTGTAGGTAAGTTTGTCGATACAGACTCTCCCGTTGAAGCGTGATTTACAGATCTTATGATGTATCTCATTGAAGCGGGACAATATTAGTGCGGTGTGGGATGCCCCTTTGATGAGGGAAGGAGTTCTCAAAAACCTCACACGATAGTCACACCTTATTTTTACTCTTGGCTAGAGTTTCCACCCAATGTTATCACAGCCTATTGACTTACGGGACAAGCAATATGCTAAGGAGCCCAACTATAAATAATTTTTAAGAAAAATAAATGGACTCAAATGTTTAAGAAAGAAAAGGGTACAATGGGAACTTTATGGGATTTTAAAGCATATATAAGCATGCATAGTTTTTACTTACTAAGCTTGAGCTCATTTTAGTCTTGTGATACAGATGAAGAGGCACATTTTGTTGTTGAGTAGCTAGTTGCCTGGCCTACATTTTGTCGCCATGATCATACAGATATAGACTAGCTTGACCTGTGGGCAACATTTTTGTTTTGAGATATTTGAGTGTAATGTAAATACTACTGCCAATGGCAAAATAGACTGGTGAAAACCTCTTTTGATTGTACATTTTGTAAAGATACTTTTAACAAGAAATGCCATGTAGTTGTTTTTGTTTAAAGGTTTTAGAAAGTTCAAAATTTCCCGCCTTTTTATCAAAACGAAAGATATGGTAGAACAAAGAATAATACTTCTTAGTTTGACTATATATGACAATATGGTTAAACTAGAGGGTATTACATCATGACTAGAGTAACTCATACTACATGTATTGAGTGCTCTCTACCTAACATCTATCTTTGGAAAGCGGAGGGATACCCGTGTGTCTAATCCTACCAAGCCGGAGGGATACCGAATGCCTACACCTACAGAATAGAGATAGTTAGACAATAAACACCGCACGCATTTATGGGCTCTCACTGAATGCGGGTGTACTAGTCTGCCACTTACAATACCGTGATATCTAAGATGACTCTCATGCATAATCATATGAAATGTGCAATATGTAGAGTTTCAAACAACCATGCAATGGTTTAACATTCTAAACATCCTCTGATTTTTAAATTGAAATCTATTTTGTACTTAAAAATCCAACAACACTGTTCCTAAGATTTAGCCAAATCCCAAGATTAAACTAGTACAAAATCATACATAGAATATCCAAAGCAGTCTACAATGTTTCACAAGATCACAGTTTATTAAAATAATTATTAAAATAATTTAATTTAATAAAATTATGAAATTTCATTTTTTAGAATAAATTCTAATTTTAATAAAAAATAATAGAAAACAAGGAAATTGAATCCTCTACCTTGAAATAGAAATTATGCTGAGTTGATGACGCTAGAAAAGTCCTCTATCGATTAGCTAGTTGTTCAGACGGACATTTCCAGATTCCAACACATTCACTTGAAAAAGTAAATTTTCAAACAAAGCCTCAGATTGAGAAGCGGAGGTCACCATTGAATTTGGAACACCCAAAAATGTTGGGTTAGATATAAAGTTTGTCAAAAACGGGTTCTGGTACAGAACTGACTCGTGGCACGTAAAACAGTGCAATTCATGATTTATTTTCTCAATTTTCATGCCACTTCGAAAAATAGTGATATTTTATATCTAAATTCATGTCACGACCTCAATGATTCCAAAATCGAAGTCAGAACTCAGTTTCGAGGTCCCGAGCATTAAATGGGCTCAAAAATCCAAAAATTATAAAAATACCACATTTTGAAAAATAATTAGAAAAATTTCACTTTTTCATATCGATAATTAACGACCTTCCGGTTACCATTTCAACACTTCAAAATTATGAGATTTCATGTTTCAATCTTCTCTTTTACGTGGTATAATTTTCTCAGTAAAAATAACTCAATTCCGAAATAAATAGAAGAATACCACAAAAATTTAATATTATAAAACTGCTATAGTAACCAACTTCTCACCAGAGTCGAGTTAGAGGCCGAGAGTGGTCGGAAATAAAAGCTGACATCGAGACGAGTTCAATGGTGGCAACGGCGAGTTGATTGGACGTTGGAAGAAGAAATGGCAGGAGAAAAAATGTTCCGGTGGCGGTGATTTCGAGAGGTCTTTTCTCCGGCGAGGAGCGGCGGTTCACAGTGGCAACACCCAGCACGTCGGGCACGGCGGTGGCTGCCGGCGCTATAGTAAATAGTAACAGAGAGAAGCTTAAGAGACCTTTGCGAAGAAGAAGAAGAGAGGTGGAGGTTTTTATGCAATTTTTAGAATCTATTGGTAGTGGGACATGTGTCACTACCTGACTAGACCGAAAAAAAATTTCTAACATTTCACTTTGGTCACAAATTTAAAAAAGATTCTTTCATTTTAGTCCCTTCTTAATTATAGTTTTGTCCTTGGTTGGTAATTTCTTTTTCACTTTTGCCTCAAATGCACTTAGACTTTATTTTGTCTAAGTTCAACACCAATAATTTAATTTGAAATATTTTCAGATTTTTATTTAATCAATCCGAAAATGTAAAATTACTAAAATATACTTGAATTAAAATTGCTAAATTACCTTTACAAAATTTAGGGGACAATTATACTAGATTTTATGTACAGTCATAGTGGCTATGTCTATTTAAAACTTAAAATTTAAATATTTTCTTAATAAATACCTTTTAAAAGTTCGCTTATTCCAAAATTAATAAAATCTAATGAAATTAAAAGTTCGCTTATCTAAAAATTAATAAAATCTAATGAAAAACTTTCACATCTGCTAGGTTTGAAGATCTCTTAGCTATTTGTCTTGTTCTTCAAATTATTTTCTTGATAATAACTTATCACATATATCAAGGTATTTAAGAAAAACTTTCACATCTGCTAGGTTTGAAGATCTTTTAGCTATTTGTCTTGTTCTTCAAATTATTTTCTTGATAATAACTTATCACATACATCAAGGTATTTAAATTTCTTTTTTATTAAAGCAATAGATGAATAAACTTCTGGGATTCAAAATATCAAGTGAAAGTAAGTGAAATATACAATTTTTATAGTGAGTTTTTGAAAATAAAGTTCATAAAATAGTTATGTAAATACACCTATTTTAAAAAATAGAAGTGTAAAATGACTTATTTACCTTTAATTTGAGAGTATTAGACATGATGTCATATAATTAAGGGGAAAAAAATACAGAAGAATTATGCTAATACATTTATCTCTTAGCTGAAATAATTTTGTGCTTCAAATAAATTTCCCAACAAATATTTAAGGCAACCTAACGTGTTAAATTTTGTGAGACTCAAATTTACTTTAGTTCTCTAACAAACTATTGAAGCAACTTAATGCTATTCATTGTGAGAATATTAGGCATTTAATTTTTTATTAATAAACATTTAATGCAACCTAGTGCACTAAATATTTTGATAATCAAATCAATAATTTTAATTCTCAAAATAGTACTCAATACTACCTAATGTACTAAATTTTGTGAGAATTAAATTATTTCCATATGTACATCCATGTGAAAGTAATGTGAGAATTAAATTATTTCTATAAGCACATCCATGCGAAAGTAATGTTCGAAAAATAATCTTAAATTAAGTGCGCAAATATTAACTCTGAGTAAAAGATGCTCCAATTGTCTTTTCATAGACATGGATTTCTTGCTAACTATGAAGACGTGCTATTTAAGCGAGTTGAGGAATAACTTAAGCTAATTCACTCAATTTACGAATCATCCGTCGCCTTTATATGCACATTTAAATATAGCAGTATATATTGAAACTAATATAAGGCGACTAGAAGTATGGAAGAGTCAAAATCTAAGAGCTGCTAGCTACTTGTCAAAGTACTGCTATTTGGTACATAAAATTTTCGAAGGAAATAGTTGGCTATCATAGTTTGCATTCTATAAATAAACTTATGAAGCTTTAATTAATAGCAACTATCATCATTTGCTAATTATATTGTTTGTACAATCCTATCGAGTAGATAAGTTAATAATCTAAGCATTTAACCTTTCAGAGCATCACATCAATTCACTCGTAGATGAGAAATCTAGAACGGTGGTAGCCTAACTAACTGCTCTATGTTTTATGCAAAGGTTATTATGTCGCTTACCAAAATGCTTAATATTGTCACCATGTTGTGATTAAAAACACCCGATGGTACCCTTACACTACTTCTTAAAGCACTTCGGAGAGTTTCATGTTATAAAGTGCTTGGTGAACTACATTATAAAGTGTCTTGACTCAATTAACTCTAATGAAATATTTCGTTACATTTCTTGGTTAGACTATAAATGTCTAGCATAAAATATAATTAAATTGTGTTGCCCATCATGCTAGCCCGTAAAGGTGCTGGTACTTTTCAAATTTCAAATTATGTCACTGGGAATTTGTTTGGAATAGTCTATATTTGCTGCAAATTGAATGATATATTAATTCTTTGCAAAGAAAAAATATTTAGATATCTCTTATGCATATAATACAAAAGTATTAATTAGTTTCACGATTGTAATTAATCAGTATCACTTCTATAAAACCTCCATGTATCAAGTTTTACACTTCTATGTGGCAACTTGTTAGTCAATTAATATAAGGACTAATTCTTGTATAACTTATATCTATATGATTGAACTCTATGATCTTTAAATGACGATTTATAGAAGAACTCTAATGCAATGATTGTAATGCCCCAAGTCCCACATCGAGTATGCTATGGAAAGATCATGGGTATTTAAGTGGTGGTCTATGAGCCCAAAAGTACCTTTAAGTTAGCACTTTTGGGTGAGGCCCAATATTGTTATATTTTGTATCAGAGCCGACCCAATCTATATCTGTGTGAGATTTAGAAGGCTACTACGCGCCGAAATCATGGTGAATGTGGACCCCGTCCATAAGGATTATATGTAGGTTATTGAATGTAGACCTCGCAGCGAGAATGCTAGGCCCGTAACAGAGGGAGATTGTAACGCCCCAAGTCCCACATCGAGTATACTCTGGGAAGATCATAGATATTTAAGTGGTGGTTTATGAGCCCAAAAGTACCTTTAAGTTAGCACTTTTGGGTGAGATCCAGTGGTGTTACAAGCCAATTTTCACGATAGATTATCACAAGTTTTCGAAAAATAAAATGGATTAGACAATCCCCTAGAATTTGTACCAATTATGCTAATTTAGAAATTGTATTTGAACATTATATTGTCGCAATCTCTCAACGTATAATTTCTCTAATTAGGACTGAATTATGCTACATTCATGCGTGAAAATAATATACACGTCTAATTCTAATATTTTGTCATATTAAACTAAGTTAGACATTATAACTATTAAGATACTAACCAAAAATATATTATTTTTAGAGATTTGTTGAATATTTTAGATATTTAATAAAGTGATATTATATGCATAATATTTATGAAAATATTTTGATTACTACACAATAGAAAAAATCAAAAAGTTCCATAATTTATTTATTAGAAAAATATTTTAATAAAACTTTTTATTAAAGTTAGAATATATTTTCTCTAATTAAATCAAATAAGAATATTTACAATTTGTAAGAGAAAATTAGACATTTCTCTTGGATTATGGTACGAGAATTTATGTACTTATGGTATGTTTTAAACTATATTGGTATGATCATATGCAAAAAATCTTGGCGTCTAAAAATATTAAATAAAAACTGTGTGAAATATGTTCATATAATAAGTGTCGTTGACAGGAACATATTCTCACAAACTTGATAATTAATGCATGTCTTTCTTAAGCTTGAAATAAGTGATGAACATACGTTCATAATGTGTAGTATTTGAGATGTTAAAAGATACGGATCAAAAAAATGACGATCTAGACACTGGCACTTAATTTTGTAATTCATTACAATAGACATTAGGAACATATATTTGTAGATATAGAAAGCATTCCTATGTTATATAGAGAAGTGTATACCGTTTTGTGTCGTTATAGGAGCTTAGATTGTTTAAACCTAAGCTAAGTATGTAATGAAATTTGCTATTTTATTAATTGAAGGCTTTTTATAATTTTGGTCATTTATTAGATATAATCTTGTATCAAAGAATTAAAAGATATAATTGGTGGGTTAAAACAATAATTTTACCTATTTCTAATTATCTGTATTCATGTGAGGATACACATATAAATGTTAACTATCTAATAGATATAATTATAATTATAAAGTATTCTATGATATTTATTTAATTCAGGAATGCAGTTTGAACTTTTAGTGAAATAAGTCTATAATTAGTAGTACAAGCCCACTTGTATAAAGAATTAATTAATAGTACAAGCTCAATTTGCTTTATATAGAGAATATTGTGTGCTTACATGGTGTGCCTTCAAGTATAGTATCAAATAGAGCCCCAAGGTTTGCTTCTATGTTCTAGAGAGCCTTACAGAAAGTATTTGTTACGCAGTTGGATCTCAGTACAATTTACTATCTTGAGATTGATGGCTAATTTAAGAGGATCATTTAGATTCTTGAGGATATAACTAGAGGCCGTATACTAGATTTCGGTGGAAACTACGATAATTACCTTCCTTTAGTAGCATTTGCTTACAACAACAATTACCAAACTAGCATGAGAATAGCTCCATATGAGCACGTCACTCTCAGACCTAAGTTGGTTGAGAAGACTACTAAGAAGATTAAAGACATTCAAGAGAGGCTAAAAGAAGTCTGAAGTTGTCAAAAGAGTTATGCAGACCCTAAGATACGCGAGATAGAGTTCAAGACTAGTGATTATGTATTCTTGAAAATGACTCCAAGGCGTGTGTTATAAGATTTGGAGTTAAGGGTAAGCTTGCTCGAAAGTATATCTGTCCCTTCGAGATCATAGAGAGGATTATGCTAGCGGCTCATTGCTTGAATCTACTTATGCAATTCGGCCATGTGCATAAAGTGTTCTATGTGTCGATGCTGAAGAAGTACACAATGTACCTATCATGTCATTTAGTATGTACATATACCCATTCAAGAAGATGTGTCTTATAAGGAATAACCAGTTCAAGTACTGGTGAGAGAGTTGAAAATTCTTTGTAATAGGGAGATACCGCTTGCCAAGGTATTATGAGAATATCATAAGGAAGATGAGGTTACTTGGAAACTTGAGACTCGGATGTATGAGACATACACTCACTTGTTTAATTTTCAACTTGAAGTTGTATTGTAATTTCCTTGTTATATTGTAAAACTTGACTTATAATCGAATTTCGAGACAAAATTCCCTTAAGAAGGGGATAGTGCAAAAATCCACATATATATATATATATATTAGAATTTATGGGGCCTATAACTTTTTAAAAACTCAAATGTGTTAGCCCAAGATTGACAACCTAAAAGGGAGTGTGAATTAGATTTTAAAACTTTTTAAGAAACTTTTTAACTATGTAAAATCATAGACTATTATTTTGAAAATTTTAAGCTAAATAACAATAATGCCAAATATATAGTGATAATACCAAATAAATTAAGTACACTAAATATCAAACACAGAATCAAGTAGTTTGCAATAAAATAAAGAGTGTAGAGATAGAATATGCAAAATCAGTTTTTACGAGGTTCGACAAACACGATGATTTGCCTACGTCCCCAGCTCTTGGTAACTTACTTTGAGCTTTCTATTATTCGGATCAGGATTATAGGGTTTGATTGATCCTTTACAAGCCGAGTGAATTCTTCTTAAGCATACTCAACCTTTTTATAATAGTCTTGACTCCGGCTCTATCATGCCTATGCTCTAGACTCTAGTGCCAACCTCACCTACACAGATTATTTATACAATGGTGCCAACTTCACCAAATCACCAGTTATGTAGACTTTAGTGATATTTTATCTATACTCAAGTTGTTTAGACTCCGATGACAACCTCACCTATGCACAGGTTATTTATGACTTTAGTGCCAACCTCATCTCAACTCAAATGGTTTTATAATAATCAAGAGTGAATACACTCAAGAACTCTCGTCACAAAAGTAATGAATATAATTTTGGCTTAGGAGATTTGAGAATAATGCACAATGGATTCTCTAGGATTGGCTTAAGATGATTTGAAAGCTAATTTAATGTAAAAGTAAGTTTCTATACTTTAAAAGTAGTTAGATAACAATTTATATTTGTGCAACTTTTTGAAGTCTTAAAATAGCTTCTATTAAAAAACTTGTACGAAAACTAGCCAATTCTTATCATTAGACATGGTTTCTGCCATTTTTGGTCAGTCGATCAAATATGGTTTTTGGTAGACCAAAAACTAGCCGTTGGTAAGTGCTTTTACAAATTTCATATTCTAACTGTCATTTTTGACCAGCTTGCATTTCAATAGACTTAAAATCCCAGTCGAACAATTTCAATGTTCTGGCTATTTTTCAAATTCTCATAGTATTTTGGCCAATTTTTAGATTTTGTCAGCTTTTGGTATTTTTTTTGACTTCAAAACTTGTTTTAAACACTTCAAAAATATTGAAAATCTCTTTGAAAAGAATATTTTGACTATTACAAACTTGTTTTAGTTTTACAAAGGTATTTAACAATAATTTAGAAAGTGTTCATGCCAAAATATATTCTATTTCAAATATATTTGTAACTTATTTAAACTTTAGAAATGTAAAGAATATTTTACCCATTTAAATAAATTATTATTTAATTTTTTCAAAATTCTATAATAAAATAATTATTTTAAGCTTAAGATATTTTGAAAACTCTTCTGAAAGTATGAGCCAATGCAAAGAGAATTTATGTGTAATGAACTAAATCAAATACAAGACTAAATATGAAATATACCCTATCAAAGCATGGTTTTATTCCTTGATTTTCCATCTTCAAGCTTGATTCCTTAATCAACTTGAGTTAGAACTTTTAAAGGAATTTCACTACACACTCAAGTTAAATAATTAATACTAAATTAAATGTTTATTATCTTCAAAATAAGAGTGAGTAAGATTAAAATATCAATTTTTCAACAAAATACGTTTCCTCTCTCTTCCTCCCCCTCTCTTTCTCCTATTCCTTCCTCTCTTTATCCAGACGAAATGAAACTGATAAACTCCCCATGGCCAACTCTAATTGACACAGTTTCGGTATGTCTCAGGCACTGCCACTAGTTGGACCAGATCCACTATCCCTTGAAACATCTTCAGCCAGAGTCTTACGGCCGTCGGAGCCGCCATTCGCCATAAAGAAGCCATAGAGAGCTTTTGAATGCCAGCGAGGATTCTAGCCACCCAAATATAGAGGCCAAGCTCTTTTAGCTTATCGTAATGAAAGGAATTCCTAGGTAAGGGTCTTGTAACTCTTTTTCACCATGTTTGATTTGGAGTACAATAAGAAGTTTTGGGTGTTATGTTTTGGACAGTAAATGTTTTATCCAATTGTTGGATTGTGATATAATTTTCATTTTTAGAATGTACTCGTAAAATGGTGAAAAATGATATATATATATATATATATATATATATTGACTATGTTTCATAATGGGCACAGAAAATGAGATGGAATGGATTTTTCCTTGTTTTAAGTTCTAGGGATCCGAGTTTTGTCTCGAACACAAATTAATCAAGTTACATGCCTTACCTAGTAATTTTGGGTGCTAGAAATTTGGTGGTAATATCTATTTCTTGAGTTGAGGCTCAATTGAGAAGTCAATCCTCTAAAGTAAGCAATGGAGTACTCGGAATCGATTTTCTACCCTTTGAATGATTGCCCAATTGTTAGCCAAGGGTTAGCTAACCCAAGAGCAGGAGTGAATTGGATTTTAAAAATTTTTGCAAACTTTTCAAGATAAGCAAGTGTAATATGTATGTAATGACAATATCAAGCAAAAATAGCTAAATAACATATGCAACCTCAAGGTAAATAAAATAAAGAGCTGGGATAGAGAAATGCAAACATTATTTTTATGACATTTAACAAACATGACGGTTTGTCTGAATTCCTTGCTCTTGGGAACACGCTTCGAGCTTTCTACTATTGGATCAAGAGAATGGACTTGATCGACCCTTGTATACAACAAGTGATTTCTCATTAGGCATATTCATGCCTTCATAATAGCCTTGAATCTGGCTCTATCACACTTAACTCAGATTGTTTAGACGCTGGTGCCAATCTCACCTAAACCTGGCTATTTATGAATCTAGTGTTAACCAAACTTCATAAGTACAATTTGGTTTTTGTTGAATCACTCAACTGGAATCTCTCTCTAATGAAGATAATTTATACAAGGTAAACTTAGAGAGAATAAATCTGAATACAAGATATTATTTAGCTTAGCTCAAGTGATTTTTGTGAAAAAAATGGATTTGAAATTTAAGATCACAAAAATTGATTTAAAAACTTGAATATATGATATGAGCAATATAAGGATGTTTATTAATTATTTTAAGTCTTAGCAATGCTTATATTTATAGACTTGAATGAAAACTAGCCATTTTAGACAATTTGATAGACATTCTGTCATTTTTGGTAGACCCAAAGTATGTTTTCTATCGACTGAAAATATTAGTCGTTGATAGTGTGGTTCTAATGGTTGAATTTAAAAATCTATTAAGAAATTCGGCAGAAAATCAGTAGACCAAAAACTGGCATTCGATATGCTAAAATGCTAGAGATCATATTTCAATTTTATTTCAAGTTTTTTTCGATTCTTTTCAAAATTGTGACTTTTAAAATCAATTAATATAAAATATGGATACTATAGAAATTCATAAATCAATTTAAAAACTTGTGTAAAATAAATTTCAAACTTTAATTGGAGATAAACTAGTTTGATTGCATTGGTTTGAAATTTTCTTATTTTTTAAATAAAAATTTGAGCCATTAAGATCATATTATATGTAAACAAGTATTGAAATATAAGAACTAAGTAATTAATCTTTGCTAGTCTAAGTCTTGTATTTATTGATCTTTGTCTTCAATCTCTTTTCCATAATCCATCTTGAATGTCTTATGATCCTTTTAATTTTTATTGCTACACACTCTGATAGATTATTAGTTCTTTATCATATATTTGTTAACTTCAAAACATGTGTATAAGATTGATGATATAAACTATGAGTCAACAATCTCTCCATTTTTTATGATAATAGACATTTGATTTAAAAGGAGTAAGGAATAAGATTTTAATAAACAAAGATAATTGTCCGTACCAAACTCTTGAATACTCTCCCTCAAAATATGCTTAATGTAAAAAAAAATTAAATTCTCCCTTTCTTTGTTAAACTTGTAAAGGATACATATTTTGAACAACTATACCAATTTCAGTATCAATTATATTTGAAGAAAAAAAATTTACCAATTGAATCAAAGTACTTTCTTCTCCCCCTTTTAATATCATAAAAAAGTCCACAAGTAAGAAGGATAAAACAAATAAAAGAAAGCAAATATCAACGAGATACAAATAAGGCAAAATACTATTAAATCAAACATCCAATTCAAGCAAAACATAGAGTTCATACATTAAACAACCAAAGAAAAAGTTCAAAGGAAGCAAAAACACAAGATAAGAGATCTATGGAGGAGGAAAGCAGCCAAAGAAAGATTGCATCATCCTTATCTTCTCGTCTTGTTGATCTTTGACGCTCTTAGAGTTGACAAACATAGTTGATGTCAGCTAAAATAATTTGGAAGTGTTCAAGCTCAGTATATTACAAATTCTGGATATCAAGTTAGATAGTGTTAATGCATTTTGAGGGGCTGTTGAAAGCTTCTTGAAAATCAAAGGCTTGTATAGGTGCCTCTTCAGCATGAGTGCTTTTAGTAGCACCTTTAGTGGCTCTTTGAGCAGCTGTGCTAGGATGACTCCCACCAGCTTCATAGTGAGCTTATACCTTGATTATGTACTTGTTTGATTTTGGTGACCCATTCATTATTAAAGAAACTGAACCCTATGAGACTGAAGGTCTTGTTATTGATTTCAACATCAATATTCCACAGTTTATGTTAGGCCTCATCAAATGGTGGGGATATTGAAGTGTTAGAAGATGCAAGTAAGGAGGAAACCATAAGAACGAGAGGATCCCCTATTCTTTATGGCATCAAACATCTCATAGATAATGAAGCATAGCAGGTTTAACCTTCTCCCAATAAGAATGAAGTCAATGAAACCAAGGTCACAAAAGGTAGGTGCATTCCAATGGCCACCTCGGGGAATCAAATTGTGAGAAACGAATTGGAACAAATTCCTAACCTCTAGAGTAAGGTCAGTAGCATGAGGTTTAGGCTGAAAACTATCAAGAGAGCAAACTATAAGTAGCACTTGTTAAGGGACAAAATCATCAAGTATAGGCCAAGGATTTGTTATAAGAAATTTGTAACGACCCAAAGGCAAATGAAAAATATCTCTTAGGAGTTGTTCAGTGTAAATTCCTAAATTTTTATAAGGGTAATTAAGTAATTTTAATTCAAGAGTATTTTGGTAATTCTATATTTTCAGATTATTAAATATAAATCTGAAATTATTTTTTAAATTAAATTATTAGTGTTTAATCTAGACAAAATAAAGTCTAGGTGCATTTGGGATAAAAGTAAAAAAGAAATTACAAACCAGGGACAAAAGTGTAATTAAGAAGGGACTAAAGTGAAAGAATTTTTTAAAATTTGTGGTCAAAGTAGAATTTCAGAAACTTTTTCGGTCAATCCAGATTACGCCATGTGTTCCACTATCTACGGTTTAAAAAATTGTAAATAAATCCCCCATATTCTTCTTCTTCTTCACCGAGTCCCTCCTAAGCACACCCTCGGTTACTGTTCATTCGCAACTCCTCTAGCCACTAAGAAACCCGACGCGCTAGCCTACCCTGACCAGAAGACGCTGATGAAGCAGCACCTGGTGTCGCCGTCCCATTTCGCCGCCTCTCGCCGGAGAAAAACTATCTGAAGTCACCACAACTGGAATGGAAAATCGCTCGCCGTTTCCTACTCTGACATCCGATCAACTCACCGTCGCCGCCATTAAACTAGTCTCAACTCCAGCTTTCCTTTTCAACTACTCTCGGCCTTTAACTCAGCTCTGGTGAGCAGTTGACTACTGTAGCAGTTTTATAATATTAAATTTTTATGGTATTTTCGTAATTATTTTGAAATTGAATTATTTATCCCGAGAAAATTTTACCACGTGAAAGAAGAGATTGAAATATAAAATCTCATGATTTTGAAGTGTTGAAATGATAACCGGAAGATCATTAATTATGGAAATGAAAATGTGGCATTTTTCTAATTAATTTCCAAATGTGGTATTTTTATAATTTTTGAATTTTTGAGCCCATTTAATGTTCGAGACCTCGAAACTGAGTTCTCACTTCGAATTTGGACTTAATGAGGTCGGGACATGAATTTTAATATAAAATATCACTATTTTCTGATGTGGCACAAAAATCGAGAAAATAGCTCATAAATAGCACCGTTTTGTGTGCCACAGGCTGGTAACGCACCGAAACCTATTTTCGACAAATTTTATGTTTAACCTAATTTTTATGGGTGTTCTGAATTCAGTGGTGACCTTTGTTTCTCAATCTGAATGTGATGAGAACCGAGAACGACTGTCTGAATAACCAGGTGATCAATTGAGGATAATTTTAGCGTCGTTAGCTCAGCATAACTACTACCTCGAGGTAGGGATTCAATTACTAGATTTTATATATGTTTTAATTTGAAAATTTTCATTATAACTATTTTGTGAAAACTCGTGAATAAATGATATTATGATAAATTGCTGAAAATTATTGGATTATGCTGGGATTGGATTGTATGAATTTTATAAATATTTTTATATTATGACTATGGGGTAAAACAGCGGTGTGCTGCCCATGTGTAGTAAATCCAAGAATAATGCCAAGTTGAATTTTAAAGCATTGTTTGATTATGTATTGTATGGTTATTATGCATATTTTGTTACATATTGTACATACCATAGGATCACACATGAGATACATCTTAGGCATCGCATTGTTGTAGTAGGCGGACTAGTACACCTGCCTTCGGTGAAAGCCCGTACACCTGCGCGGGATTTTTCTGATTATTCCCATTCGGTAGGTGTAGGCATTCAGTTGCCCCTCCGGTTCAGTAGGCTTAGACACATAGGTGTCCCTCTAGTTTTCTGGGATAAATATCAAGCAGAGAGTACTTAGTTTCTGTAGTACGAGTTATTCTAGTTCGTGATATGAGGGTGTGAGCTCATGGGATAAGGTGATTTATGATATGTACAATCTTGTAATTTTTGACTTTGATTTTGAATATGTGATTATTCTGGATACCACTTGTTTTATAAATTTGGTTTATAAATTGATTTTGGAAAATGCATTAACCATGCAGGTTTGATAAAATTGCATTCACTTAAAAAGGTAATTGAGTTTCTACTAAGCATTCTCGTGCTCATCCCCTACTTCCTCCATTTCACGTGTTGACCTATTTTGTGGTAATTATTCTGGTGACTTGCAAAGCATGTTTGGCATATGCTTATAATTCCAATCCTCTTCATTGGTTAGTTTGTACTCGGTATCAATTTTCCCTTCCTAAGTTAAATTTATTTAGCCAATAGTAATATATTTACTGAGTAGATGTATGAGGATGATTTTTGTTATTAAATCGAATACTTAGAAAATAAAGTGATTTTATGTAAATTATTTGAATATTGGGCCTAGGGTTTTAATTTGAACTGTTTTATTAGTTAATTAAGATTTTCTCTCATCTTAAAATGAAAAATTTACTTGGAAATTTAAAACTGGTAGATAATATCATGATTTTTAAATTTGTCCAATCTCGTAATTTACTTACTTTTGAGGACTAAACTTAAATTTCAAGTACTTAAATTTTTCTGAAATTTTAAAAGCTACCATTCATCACTATTTTCACTTAAAATTTCTAAAAGTCATAGCCCTAGATTTTCGGTCTTGATATTCAGTGACCTTAAAGTCAATCCCTTTTTAAGGGAATTATATATAGTATGTTATCCTCTATATATATTGGCACTAGTATAAAATCCCCTAAAAAATTTAGGATATTTTGTCTCTTTGATAGAGTAGAATTCTTTCCAACCCATATTTTCCATGTACAATGGAAAATTGACATAAACAAAGTCTCTAAAGTTGAAAGTTCTACCCCAAATAATAGTTTTTTTTTGAGAAAATCTCTTTATATCTAGACATAAGAGTAGGTGACTCTAAGAGAGGAATATCAAAACTTGCTTTGGTGCATTGTTCTGATTTCTATGCTCAAATTTCCTTGCCTTTAAGCCTTAGGTTATCCATTATACGAGCCATTGGATAAGAGATGACAAGAACAAACAAAAAATCAAGGGAATTTTAGATTCTATGTTTGGAAAAGGATGAAAGATTTGATTTTTGTGCCAAAAAAGTATGAAAATCAGTGAATAAGAGAGAAAAAGTGATAAAATTCACTTTGGTTGGAAAAAAATTGAGTAATCTAAAGAGAAATTTGGGTGGGAATGAGAAGAGAGACTCTTAGGATCAGAGCGAGAGAGAAATTTCAGTGGAAAGAGAGAGAAAATGTCAAAATGTGTTAAATACTCGCTGGTCTGTTGAAAACAGTAGTGAGAAAGTGCTTTCTAGAGCACTTTTTTTGGTAGATCGAAAATATTTTTGGTCTACCGATTCCCTTATTTTTATAGTTTTTGAGAAAAATTAGTTTGAAAAAGATAGAAATGATTAAACTAACAATAAAAATATGGAAAAAAATTATCAATTTAATGATGATGGAATACAATTCGAAAGATATTTTAACATAGAAAATTCAATGAAGCTCATAATGATCAATTATGCTAAGTTCTCTACGAATCATATAAAAATATTCCTTGCTAAGAGGTTTAGTGAAAATATCCGCTAATTATTTTTCTATGCAAACAAATTCAAGTATAGTATTACCTTTTTGCATATGATCAAGAAAAAAATGATGTTTCATATCAATATACTTAGCACGTGAATGTAAAATTGGATTTTTGGACAATTAGTTGCATTAGTATTATCATATTTAATAGGTATATGATTATAATTAATTCCAAAATCTATTAGTACTTATTTCATCAACAAAATTTGAGCAATAACTACCTACAGAGATATATTTGGCTTCTGTACTAGAAGAGCAACAAAATTTATTTTTTGCTAAACCAAGAGACAAGTGAATAACTAAGAAAATGACAAGGGCCACTTATGCCCTTGTAGTCAGTTTGACAACTGACAAAGTTCGCATCTAAAAAACTAGTAATGTTAAAGTGCGTAACTTTTGGATACAATAATCTAAGGTTTAGAGTTCCATGCAAATATTTCAAAATATATTTACTGCACTAAGATATGATTCCTTAGGATTAGATTGAAATCTAGCACAAAGAAAAACACTAAATATTATATGCAGTCTACTAGCCGTTAAGTAAAGAAGTGATCTGATCATATCTCGATATTTGGTGATATCCACTACTTTACAATTTTCATCTTTATCAAGCTTGATTGAAGTGCTCATAGGTGTTCTCATTGACTTAGAGTTTTCTTTATCAAACTTCTTTAACATATCCTTGACATATTTGGATTAATTGATGAAAACGCCTTTTTTGTTTTATTTTTTTTTTGATTTGGAGGCCAAAGAAGAAATTCAATTCTCCCATCATACTCATTTCAAAATCATTGTGCATACACTTAGAAAATATTCTTCACAAAGAGAAACATTGGTAGCATCAAATATAATATCGTCAACATAAATTTGGACTATAATCATCTCTCTCTCCTTTTTCTTTTTATAAAAAAAGTAGTATCCCCTTTTCCTATAGTAAAACCATTCAAAGTAAAAAATTTACTTAATCTATCATACCAAGCTCTAGAGCTTGTTTTAAACCATAAAGAATCTTTTTCAATTTAAAAACATGATCCAAATACTTATGATTTTGAAAACTGGGGGATTGGGCAGCGTATACTTCTTCTAAAATGTATCAATTTGGGAATGTACTCTTAACATCCATTTGGTATAGGATAAAATCCTTATGACATACATATACTAAAAGCATTCTTACAGATTCTAATCTTGCTACAGGTACAAAGGTTTCTTCATAATCAATACCTTCTTCTTGATTAAAACTTTGAGCTACTAGTCTAGTTTTGTTTCTCACAATCACCCCATGCTTATCTACTTTATTTGTAAAAACCTATTTAGTTCCAATAATCGATTGGTCCTTAGGTCTTGGAACTAATTCCTATACATCATTTCTTTTAAATTGATTTAATTCTTCTTATATAGCTAAAATCCATGATTTATCTTTTTTGACATCTTTAAAACTTTTTGGTTCAATTTGAGAGGTAAAAGACAAATTATTACAAATATTTATAAGTGATACACTAGTCTTGACTCCTTATAAGGGGTCACCTAGAATTTAGTCTTTAGGATGAGCATAATTGAATTTTAAATCTTGAGGAAGAGAAAGAACGTTACTATTGTCACTTTCCTTTTCTTTTTAAAGATCTTGTTATAGTTAAATGTCCTTCTCTCCATTTATTTTGTCATCAATACTTAGTTTATTTAGGCTTGGTTCTATACCTATAACATCATCATTATCTATTTTTCTCTCCTTAAGGAGTGTGTTACACTCATAATAAAATAACATATATAGATTCTTCTACTACCAATGTTCCTTTATTGAAAATTCTATAAGCTTTACTTATGGTAGAATATCAAAGAAAAATACCAACATTGGATTTTGAATCAAATTTTCCTAAATTATCTTTAGTATTCAAAATAAAACATTTGTAATCAACAACTTCAAAATAGCCAATGATGGGTTTTAAACCTTTCCAAAGTTCATAAGGTATCTTTTTCAAAGTTAACCTTATCATAACTTTATTCACAATGACAAGTGGTACTTATCACTTCGGCCAAAAAAATATTTTGGCAAACCATTTTTATTTAGCATACTTCTTCCCATTTCTTGTAGATTTCTATTCTTACTTTGAACTACTCTATTTTGTTGTGGAGTTTTAGGCACTAAAAAATTATGATCAAAACCATTTTTGTAGCAAAAAGCTTCTATTTCATCATTTTCAAACTCACCACCATGATCACTTCTAATAGATGTGATGGTATATCTTTTTTTACTTTGCACCTTTTTACAAAAAATAGTGAGAAAATTTAGCACATAATTTTTATGAGCAATAAATAGAACCCAAGTTAATCTTGAAAAATCATTAACTATCACAAAATCATAGTGTTTTCTACTAAGATTAGCTACTCTTGATAGTCCAAACAAATCCATGTGAAGTAGTTATAAGGATCTAGAGGAAGAAATGGTATTTTTGGATTTAAAGGAGCATTTTACTTCTTTTCTAAATTAGCATGCATCCCAAACCTTATCTTTTTCAAAAAGTAAACTAGGAAAATTACTTACAAGGATTTTCTTTGAAAATTTAGAAATAGTATTCATGCTAGAATATCCAAGTCTTCTATGCCAAAGCCAAGAATAATTGTTTAAAATTGAAACATACTTATCTTGATTGAAATATTTTTCAATATCAATAGTATACACATTTTCTTTTCTTTCTCCTTCAAAAATAATTTCTTTTGAACGAGTATTCTCAATTAAGCATTTAGAAGACTCAAAAATAACTCGATAACCTTTACCATAAAATTGACTTATACCTAGCAAATTAGGTTTAAGACTATCAACAAGCAAACATTTTCTATAACGAGTGAGGAAGTAGTACCAATATTACCTATACCAAAAATTTTGTCTCTAGTATTATCTCCAAAAGTAATATGACGAAAGCAAAGAGTAGTCTCCGGTCATGTGTTTGGAGTAACTACTATCCAAAAACTAAAAGTTCTTCTTTTGTACCTACAAATAAGAATCAAATTTTGACTTTTGGTACCCATACTAATTTGGGTCCTTAAGTGTTAATTCTAGATTCTTTTAATACCCCAGCTAGTTTTCCACCAAAACATGCATTTTTCTTCACAAAGCATGAAAAATAAATGCAAGTGTACTTTGTATTGCTTGTACTAGCTTTTACAAAATAATTTTTGAAGTATTTTTGTTTTATGGAAGATTTATACCTAATACTTCCTTCATCAAAAATACATTTTTGCTCACCAAACATCATGTCAAATTTTTTCTTTCCATTTGTAAATTTGTGGACAATTTTAGTGAAATCAAAAATCTTGTCATTCAAGAAAATATTTTCATTTGACAAAAGATCACAATCGTAACAAGGTAATTTTACTTCCTTTTCTATTGTAAACTCTTCAACTATTTTTAACAAGCTAAGAATTTCCTTTTTGAGATTATTGTTCTTGAAAATAAGTTTTTCATAGTTTTGTATAAATCATTGAAATCATTTAATAAAGTTTCATATGATAAATCATAATCACTATCATTTTCACTACTAAGATCACTATCATCAAGAAGTTCAATTTTAGGTTCAAGGGAGCTTATCTCATTTTCTATTACCATGAAACACATATTGGTAATTTCTTCTTGATCTTTTTCATTAGATTCTTCTTCATTATTATCATCCTAAGTGGCTATCATTGTTTATTTCTTCATTTTTCTTGACATTCGTTCTTCACGTGTCCTAGCTTTTTGCATTCAAAGCAAGTAATGGGATCATCATTTACTTTCTTCTCTCAATAGTCATCGTCTTTGGTATTCTTCTTGAAATTTTTCTTTCTGAAGTTCAAGTACTTCTTGTACCTTTTAATAAGTAGGACAATGTCTTCTAACTCACTATATGCAAATTCTTCTTCTTCTTTATTGCTTTCTTGCATGGTGGTTTTAAGAGCAATTCCTCCTTTTTCTTTTCTTTCCCGTCATCTTCATTCATTTCCTTCATATGGATTTCATGGGCTTTGAGGGATCTCATAAGTTCTTCGAGAAGAAGTTTGCTAAGGTTTTTTGCTTCTTGAATAGCTATCACTTTGCTTCTATATACTCGAGGAAGACTTCTAAGGATTTTGCTTACCAACTCACCATTCAGAAAGATTTTTCATAAAGCACTAAGAGAGTTAATAATAGTATTGAATCTAGTAAATATTTGAGAAATAGATTTATCTTTTTCTATTTTGAAAAACTCATAGTTTCTAGTAAAAATATTAATTCTAGTTTATTTCATAGAGCTAATTCTTCGATAAGAGACTTCTAATATATTCCATAGTTTATGAGCATCTCTAACCTTCTCACTATTTTTATATATGTTCATATCTAAACCAGGCATAAGAATATTTCTAGCTCTTTCATTTTTGATGAAAGTGATTTTATTCTTCTCATCATATTCCTCTATGTCTTTTTCTACTTCTCTTCCATCAATAATTTTTGTTATTTTCAAAAAGCCTTTAGTAACAATATACCATAAATAAAAATTAATAGACCTAAGACCGGTGTTCATCCAATTTCTCCAATAGTTAAATCACTTCCATTGAAAAATAGTAGTTTAGAAAGTGACAATCCCTCATAAAAAAGAAAAGTTGTTTGGGCTAGTTATCTCAAAAATGGTTAAGTTTTAAAAATTTGAGTACCAATCTTTGATACTAATTGTTAATCTAAGATTAGCTAATCTAAGAAAGGGGTGAATTGGATTTTAAAAACGTTTAGAGACTTTTCAAGATAGACAGATGTAATATGCAAGTAATGATAATATCAAGTAAAAATAGCTAAATAATATAAGCAACCTCAAGGTAAATAAATTAAAGAGATAGGGATAGAGAAAAGCAAACACTATTTTTACGAGGTTCAACAAACACAACGGTTTTTTTACGTCTCCGGCACTTGGTAATATGCTTTGAGCCTTCCACCATCGGATCAAGAGAATGGGCTTGACCAACTCTTGTACATTATAAGTCATTTCTTCTTAGGCATACTCATGCCTTTACAATAGCCTTGAATCCGGCTCTATCACGCCTAATTCGGATTGTTTAGATACTGGTGCCAATCTCACCTAAACTAGATTATCTATGAATCTGGTACCAATCTTACCTCACAATTACAATTTGTTTTTATTGAATCACTCAACTAGAATCTCTCTCTAATGAAGATAATTGATATAAGGTAAACTTAGAGAGAATAAATATGAATACAAGATATGATCTAACTTGGCTTAAGTGATTTTTGTGAAAAAGTGGAATTGAAAGTTTGGATCACAAAAATTGATTTGAACAACTTGAATATATTATATGAGCAATGTAAGGATATTCAAAAGTTATTTCAAGTCTTAGAAAAGCTTCTATTTATAGACTTGAATGAAATCTAGCAGTTTTAGATCGCTTGACAGATATTTTGTCATTTTTGGTAGACCGAAAGTATATTTTCGGTCGACCGAAAATCCCGGTTGTTGATAGTATAGTTCTAATAGTCGAATTTAAAAATCTATTAAAATATTCAATAGAGAATTGGTAGACCGAAAATTAGGATATGGTCTGCCAAAAATACCAGAAAGCATGTTTTGAATTTATTTGAAGTCTTTTTCGATTCTTTTCAAAATCTTAACTTCTTAAATTGATTTATGTGAAACATGGATGCTATAGAAATTCATAAATTAATTTATGAATTTGTGTAAAATAAATTTCAAACTTCAATTCGAGACAAACTAGTTTTGTTGTATTGGTTTGAAATTTTATTAGTTTTTTTTAAATTTGAGCAATTAAGATTATATCATATATAAACAAGTATTCAAATATAAGAATTAAGTATATAACTTTTACTAGTCTAAGTCTTGTATTTCTTTATCTTCGTCTTTACGCTCTTTTCGTAATCTATATTGAATATTTTGTGATCCTTTCAATTTAGATTGCTATGTAGTCAAGTAAATTAATAGTTCTTAATCATATATCTATTAACTTCAAAATATAAATATAATATTGATGATACAAAGCATAAGTCAACACCAATGATACCACAAGCAGCCAATAGTGTGGTACTATTATTTTTGTAAAGTAGGGAATTCGATTCCATGTATTTAATACCATTTTGCTTACAATTAAATTATGTTGACATATTATAAAAATTGTGAGTTTTATTACTTTGAATAATTTTATAAACTACTTGATGTATTTTACTTATTATGAATTGTTCTGGGATACTTGTAGATGTTTTCTTTTGCATGTTTAAATTTTGGATTCGTCCAAAATACAACCTATTATGTTAGAAATGGTTTACTTGAATATTAGACCACTTCCTAGATTTCAATCAAGTATATCAAGGTTGTTTAGGTATGGTTTCTATTGTGTATATCATAGGTTCATGCTTGAGATATTTAGGTACCATGAGAAACTTAGTTGATGGTTAGACTCCACTGTTAGTGTGAAATCCATAAATCTATGTAGGTCTCTCTAGTTGGCAAATTATGCAGTCAGACTGTTAGTGTAGAGTCCGTAAATTAACGTAGAATTCTTAGGTACATAGCCATATATAGGTTTGAGTCCAGAGTGTTTAGTTCATACTAATGTAGGTTACTCTAGACTTTGATGAGATATTATGAGCTCATATTATTTAAGCTGGTTTATGTTACTTACAGATTCCTAAAACTTGTTTATATTTTTATATATGATTTTATAATAATTTTCAACTTAACTAACCATGCAGTCATTTTCAAAGAAATAAGATTTTAAAATGTTAATTAATTTTTCTACTGATTATTTCATATTTATCACCTATATCTTCCTGTTTTAGATGGTATCTAGTACAACTTCGGTAACCAGAAGGAATAGAATGCCACCTTTCCATAGTAGTTTGTGTCTTGGTAATGTTAGGGGTTGAGTTAAGCTTTGATTTTTGTCATATTGGGATTATTTGAATTAAATTAGCATGGAACTAATATTACAACTTTGGATTATATCTGTAACTCTATAAGCCATATTAGCATTTGATATTTGTGGTGGACCATGATTATGCATAAATTTTACTATTAATTATGGATTTCTGGGTATGGTTCAATTTAAATTTAATGATACATACGAATTACAAAAAATATTCACAATTCTAAATAAATAGATTGTTTTATAAATTTAAAATTTATTATATATTTTTATAATAANAATAAAAAATATGGTACGGTGACATATGGTATACCATATAGCTCTTTGTCATAATACGCTGAATTCATGGTCGACATGAAAGACATAGATAGCTAGGAACTAGTGCACAAGTAATTCCAACTTGTCAGTTGTTGGGCGCACATTATCTCGGAGATTTCCACGGAGAAAGAGTTTAATTATGTAATAAAGCAACGTTGGGCGGATGGGTTTCAAAGTGGGGCATGGATTGCCTATTATAATTTAATTGATTAAGGACAAAATGCCAACACTCAGAAAAGGAACCACAACATTAAGAGGAAAAAACAAAGGAAAGAAAAAGTCTTTATATCAGAAATTTAGTTGCACATAAGTACATCTGTTAGGTTCTCAAGTACAGTGCCACTAGCTCTAAAAACAATAATAATATATATATATATAGCACCACTATATACATGACAACATAATTGATGGACTTATCGGGAAAAGTAATTATAGAAAAGGTATGAGATTGCTTGCATTTTACTCATTCATTGATTGATTCATTTAGTGGCATTTGGATGTGGACTATGATTTTCCTCAGTTACATAGGCATTACTGATTCCCTTATCTTTTCTACTTTTTTTTTTTTCAAGCGAAAAATTTCATGAAGAAAAATAATCAAGACATGAAAATCAATTTGTTCGGAAGGCACTTATTATTTTAGTATCTATGCCAGCCATTATTATGGTTATTAAGTTCAAATAATTGGAACTTTTAAATTAAAATAAATAGAAAATATACTATTAGAAATTCAAGTTAATAGTTAGTTTTAGTTAAGGGTTTCAAATACAACACACCCTAAGACCAGGGTTTATAAAACTTGCAACTTTGGTATTAGTAAGGACATAACAACATCGAACTCCCTAAATTCTGGAGATCATGAGTCTAAACTCAAGGGACAAGTCTTAAGACACGTCTTGGTCGTACCAAACCATTTTACCTGATTCTAGGGATGCTATTATATTATCGTGCAACTAAGTATTTTATTTAATTTTTTACGAGTTAAGAAAGTAGGGCCGTTCTTTTTTTTTTTTTTCCTTTTTCCAATTGCTATACATGTCCTTTATCATATTACTCCAGTTTTAGGAATCAGTTATCTATTATAGCTGGCGCGGCTATTCATCCCAATTAGTCGACCAAGTTAGCTTTTTTTAAAACTGAATACACATCAATCACGTTTTCATGGTAAATTAGGATCGTTAAATAATCTGTATTATTGTATTAATATTTGTGGAAGAGCTCTCATACAGTGTAAAGGCTCAGTATCTTCAGAGAGAGAGTTTAGTGTGTGAAAGGGACAAAGAATACATTTATGAATAGTAATACTATACGAAAATACATTAAAATCATATCTGTTGATAACTTGGTCAAATAGTAGTTTTTCGGTAAAATGCATTTTTTACGTTTTTCGGAGCTAAATTGACTGTACGTTTAAAACTTCAAATAGCTTTTATTTAATGTATAGAAACCATTTCTAGCATTTTCCAAAATGTTGGTTTCAGGTAAGCACGAGGTGGCGGTTACTGTACTGAACTGTGTTTAATTAGACTAAGCTAGTTTAGATTAAGCTTAATCGCGTAATGTCATCTTTGTGCACTCTAATAATTAGGCATTGATATTTTGTTTGCATTATTAATTGGAGTCTAATTGATTTATTTTTATGTTTAATGATTGGTTATGGGGCTAGGTTTCACTAGATTACAATAAGATTGGCCATATGGAATTATAGGTCAAAGTATGACTAGTTTTCACCTCTTAAGCTAGGTTTCACCATTTTAGTCTACACTTGAGTGTATAGGATGGACCAGCAACGTGGTGAGTATGCTAAGGATGTTTTAGAGCTGGACACATGAAAAGTAAGGTGCAAAATTTCCCAAATACTCCTTAGAACTTAAGTTATGTCATTTCTTAGTTATTAAGTATCACTTTTGGACCAAATCTGGTCACTTTCTTCTCCTTTCTCTCCAGCCACGACCTGAAATTCTCCCACTCATTTTTAGACTTCTCTCAGCTTCTATTAACCTTTTCCAAGAGTTTCCAAGTAGTAGAACTCAATTTGGAGCTCAAGAAAGTAAAATAGATCCAAACTTCTTAAGGTAATTCTACTAATTCTCCTTCCTAGGTTTTGTTTTATTATTTTAATTCTCTACTTGATACCACTTAAATAATGATTCCTCTAGGTCCTCTTAAATCCTAAGATCAATTTCTAAGCCATAGAAATCAGTTTTGTGGAAGAAGAAGGCAAGAGATTCAACAAAGGTTCAAACTAATCAAGGTGAGATTTTTATAGAATTTGGAATTGATAATTTATTTCTATTGCATTAGCCCTTAAATCAAAGATTTTATTTGATGAATAAAGGTCCTAAAGAACCTTATATATGGTTGGAAACATAAAATTTAAGTAGAGGATTAAAGTTAGACTTAAAACCTCAAATTTTACTATTTATAGATTCAAGTGTTTTCATTGTTGGAATAAGTTGTCTACACTTGTAATTTGAATTCATTACTTAGAATTATAAACATAGATAATTTAACTTATTTACCATTAGGCTTAAAATAATGCGACTTTTGAAATGTTTGGCCATAATGACTTCGTGACCCGTTAGGTTTGAAATTATTGAAAAAGCAAATAAGCATAGTGTCCGAAATTCAAGTCAAAGTGTTAGGCGGCCGATGGCCATAATTTTCCTCGATCGTGTTACCGAAAGTACCCCACTATATCTTTGGCCATACTTATTTAATTCTCGTGTCACTTTCTTTCAAAGATATGGGTCCCAAAGGTCTATGCCGACTCTTATTTAAAAGGGCTCACTTCCTCAGCTAAACTCGTCAGAACTCTCTTTTCTGTCTCTTTTTTCTCACTCTTATTTGTCCTCTCCAACTTTGTTCTGATCTAGCTAAAGCATCTTTATGTTTTATCGAAAAACAACTATGATTCAGGGAAGAGTCAGTGCAATGGCCACATCGGCTTTGGTTTTGCTGATGTTGCTAATCGGCCACTCTGAGTTTGCTCGGGCAGCCACCTACACGGTCGGTGGCGCCGGTGGATGGACCTTTAACGTCGCTGGTTGGCCTAAAGGAAAGCGCTTTAGGGCTGGTGACACACTTGGTTAGTATATTATATCAAAATATTCAATACTTTCTCACATGTATATATGTTTTCGTTTTTTTTTTTCGTTCCAAGTTAATATATTTAAAATGAAACTAACTACAATAGGAATATAATCCTTTCAAAGAATTTTTTAACTGAAATATATGTTCCTCTCTTTGGATCCTTCTAAAGTACCCCATGAAGGGTAAATAAGTCAACTGAATAAAAGGGTTTATTATAATTCCTAAAAAGTGAGTAGGTGTCTCTTAAAGCATCAGAATTTCCCACCTCGATTCAAAGATAAAAAAAAGATACATTTTTTAATGAAAAATAATATATATATAGGTCGTCAATTTAATAGATATTTTTTTTTTTTGTCTATAGGTAAGTATTTTCTTTTTAGCCGTTGGATCACTATCTAAAGATGATTTAATGATTATAATAAAGTGTATAAAGAGACGTGTATTTAAGATTCTTTTTCTCTTTTATTTTTTATAATAAAAAAATATACATACTAAATTTTCATTAGTCAAATTAATACCTATCTATATAAAAAAAAAACCCAAAAACCACTGAATTGGTGGCCGTATATATATATATATTTTTTTTTCAGTGGCCATATATATATATATATATTTATATCTTTATCTTCTTGCTATTCCTTGTGATTCTTTCGCGAAACTATGTAAAAAATTCCATTTCCACAAGTTTCTTGAGATTTAGAGACACTATATATATAATGTCTTTTCTAGTATTAGATTTAATTATTTACATGCCCTCTGTCTACGATAAACAGCTAATTATATACCAAGTTTAGTCGATCCAAACTATATTTGAACTAAGCAATTGTGGATCTCCTTAAATTTTTTGTCCAGTGTTCAACTACGGCTCAAATGCTCACAATGTGGTGGCTGTAAACAAGGCGGGTTATCAGGGTTGCACCACTCCAAAGGGTGCAAAAGTTTTTACAAGTGGAAAAGATCAGATCAAGCTGACGAAAGGGCCGAACTTCTTCATTTGCAATTTTCCTCAGCACTGTCAATCTGGAATGAAAATTGCTGTGACTGCAGCCTAATCAAGATGGGAGAACAGTATAGTTAAAGCTATATGCTTATATGTTATGACCTTTCTACTATCAATATAAACTAAATCTACTGTGTTCTTTTTCTACTATTAATAGACTAAATAATTAATGTCATCACATATAGAGGGTCACACTCATTTGAGGGGCTCAGTCTTCTATCTTTGTTTGTAGTGTCGAATTATCAATAAAGAAATATAGTATTTTAATGCAAAATGTTCGTTCTTCATCCTTGTATCTTACGATAGAAAATCAAGAAAATAAATTACTCGTAATTTTGTCCCCTAATATGGCAATATTCGATTTTTCCTAACTCTTTGTAAAATCTCAGAATTTATAGGATTATCTTGGTCATCTTGATAATTTTTGGGTTTAATAAGAGGAATTAAATTGCTAAAGGTTTAAGAAGCAGAGACATACAATTTTGGAGGGACTAGATTGAAAACATTTGAAAATTGGGTATCATTTTGCAATTTAAGAAAGTATCCCATGCAATTGTCGCAAGGGTTTCCCACTCATATCCTCTCTCTCGGAGCAAGCACATAGGTATCACCCACTAGTCTTTGTCCAGGTACGAGGACCCTAGCGAAGATTTGCATTGCCAGCAACTTCTTACCTAGCTCCTGCAGGCGCCTAATGCTAACAAGGACTATTCAGACCATTGATTGATGGATTAAGGTGTGTATTTTATAATCCCGTTTACCAGAATCAAAAGTTGCTATTTCGAGTTTTGGGGGAAAATTTCTATAAAAAGAGGATAATATAAAATCCCAAATTTTAAAGGGGTATTGGTCATTTTGATAATTTTTTGATTTAATAAGCGAAGGACTAAATTGCAAGGTATTAAGGAGCAAGGAATAAAATGCAATTTCTGTAGGGACTAGATTGAAAGGATTTGAAAATTGGAAGACCTACAATTCTGGGAAAAATTATATAGTCCCGTGCAATCGTCACGTGGGTTTATCACTTATATATCCTTTCTCTCTTCCTCCCGCATTCTCTCTATTCTCCTTCATGTCAAAGTCACTAAAGGAGCAAGCACACAGGCGCCACACATAAATTATCATTCTTCCATGAGTACCTCCTATAAAGCTTTATTGCGCTGTCAGTAACCTGCTGCCTAGCTCCTATAGCAGAAGTGGAACACCAGCGAAGAGCTCAAGAATCCGCAGACGTTTTTGGTCACCGGTGACTATTCTGGCTACCGTTTGATATCAAATTGGGCTCATTGGATTCGTGTTATTGCAATGATCATCAAAGCATGTATTTCACGATCCCATTTTACTTGAATTAAAAGTTGTCATTTTTTAGTATTTTGAGCTTGAGATTTGGCTTTTTGATCAGATCATTGGACTATTTTTTATATCATTTTTATAATATACTCAGAAAATAAAGAAGATTGATATATATATATTGACTATTAGTGCGAGCCAGAATCGAATTGGCTGAATTATATGTCTAACCTAGCAATTTTGAGTGCTAGGAATTTAATGAAGACGTCTGTTTGAGGATTTGAAACTCCGTTAAGAAGTTGATTTTTTACAAGAGAATGATCGTAGGCTTGGAATTAGTTCCCAACCCTTCGAGTGATCGTCCAATGATACCATGAGAATCCAATTGCGTGATATCGTAATTCAGGTAAGGTAGGGATTCGGTTACCTCTATTTTGTATTGTCTTTGAATAAAACTTATTTTTTGCAATATATAATGACAAATGTGATTTTGGAACTATTTGAAAATCTGCGATAGAATTTGATTGTATGATATATATTATATTACTCTGAGAATTTTCTGAGTGCATATTGTTTTTGAGTATATCGAAAATAGGGTTCTTATATTGCTCATTTTTCTATAAAATTTAGTATGCTTATTTTATTGAAAAACTAGAGCACGATAGTTTTCATACTTCTGTTTTATTGTATGTGTCGGACGATCATACATGAGTATCATGTTAGTATCGTGGGTTTATAGTATTGTACTATGTACTCCACTGTTAGTGTAGAATATGTAAACCCACACAGAGTTTGTTTTTTTTGATTGCCTCCCTATTTGACAAGTGTAGGCAATTTGGTTGCCTTTCCAAGTTTCGTAGGCAACACATGGATGTCTCCTCCAGGTATGGGCCTAGGTGTCGAGCAGGCTGTGAGGTATATTTAGTGTCATCATCTTGGATTTCCATAGATGAGAGGATATGAACTCATGAGTATAGGTTGATTTGTATAATATGCATACGAATTGAAATGTTTTGATTATACTGCTTTATATATATATATATATATATATATATATATATATATATATATGGATTACTAGTTTAGATTATATATATATATGTTTTGGATTTAAACTAACTATGTTAGAACTTTCTATCAGTAAAATATTTTCCATCGAGGTAACTGTCTTTTTACTGGGCATTTTATGCTCACCCCCTACCTTTCTTCTTCATGTGGTGTTCAGTATAACTTTAGTGACCAAGAGGATTAAGAGGCCATCTGTGATTGTAATTCGTTATTTTGGTAATACTAGAAGCTTGTTGTTATAGTGCTTGGATTGTTTGAATTTTGTATTAGTACTAAACCAAGACTTCTAGTTTTTATTAAGTCTTTGAAGTTATGTATGCTATTCTAGTCTCGATATTTGTTATTGATGATGATGATGCCTGTAATTTATTTTGAACTTCATTTTGAATCATATTTTTCAATTACATTTAGATCTATGCTTAATGATATATATGAATTGTTGGAGAAGTTCACAAGATAAAATTTTAAATATTTTATTTAAATAGATTGTTTTATCAAATTAAAACTTTTAAGACCTTTTTCAAATAAATCAAGATATTTCTCATTTTTGCAATATCAGAGCTTGAATTTACTAGCTCGGACGTATCACCGTTAAATTAAATTGAAGTTATTTTCATAACAAGCATGCATCATTATCTCACTAACAGCTTGACATATTGTTTCAGACTTCTAAGGATGCCTCTAAGATGAGTTTCGGGACACTAATCAGGTGCCGAACCTCATCACCATCTAGATTTCACTCCTCTGATTGAGGTAACACAGCAGGCATTTTCCTAGATAAGCAGTCCAGACCATCAGGCTCTAGCTCCGAGAGAACGTCAGCTAAATCAATCAAATCATCTCCAGTGGTTCATATGTCTCTAGCCAGAGCAGTTTGATGAAAGACTAGAAGTTCTCACGACGATTGCTTGGCTGTGTGAGACAGAGAGGAATTTTCGCATCCTTGGTACTTCAGTGGAGTTTTGGGCAGTCTTTTCCATCACCCGTGTGACAAGGAATGCTATTCCCTAGTAGAAGATAGTGGAACGGATGGAAGATGTGATAGGTCTCACTTAGGAAGACTTTAAGTGGATTTTTAAGGCCAAGTACACCAATAAGGTCCTATAGGATGAAGTTGTTAACTGGTTTAAGACTTTGATCCAAGGTAACAGAATAGTGAATGAGTATCTAATAGAGTTCACTGAGTTAGTAAGTATTGCTCTTGGACCAGGTACGAGTGAGAAGTACTGAGTTGCCAAGTTTAGGAGTCGTTTGAATCAGAATATTTACAACAAGATTAGCACTCAGACTTTCCGTACTCTTCCTAAGATTGTAGTGGCTGCCTAGAGGGCAAAAGCCATCGAAGAGGGAATAGATTCCAAGAGGAACCAATATAGACGTAATGATAAGAAAGTCACTAGAAGGAATCAATGGTTGTGGTCTGCCTAAGGTATTCTGAACAGTAGAAACTCGAACAGTAGTGGTTCATTAGGGGTTAGTAGAGGTAGTCTTTATGAAGGATATTTTTCTTGTGGTCAGTTGGATCGAAATGAGTGTCCTAATCATCTACAGAAATCTCCTCTCTCTCAGGGAGGACTACAGAGGAGCTAGTCAAGTTTTGCTTCTTATCAGGACACCCAAGCAAGTCTGCAACAGTCACAAGGTGTTTTACAGACATTTACTTTCCTTCATCCTTATTAGCATAAGTACCATCCCCAGGGTTACACTCAGAATTTTGAGACTCCTCAGACCTTAGGGAGTCAAAGTAGGCGTGGGTATGGCAATAGTAGTCTAGGATCTGGCATGACCATCTTGGTCAGGGAAGAGACAACAAGGGAAAAGGGAAAATGACTGGCCAAGCTTATGCTTTCACTGGAGTTGACTACACTTTGTTGTTGACGGTGTGATCCTTATATCACACTTTGAGGTAAATATTTTGTTTAATATTGGTGTATCACATTCATTCATCTCCTTATTGTTTTCTTAACTATTAGGGTTGGAATTTTCTGATTTAGATTATTTATTTTTATTGGGTACACCTATGGGAGGAGTAGCCGATGTGTCTAATGTGTGTACATTTTCTCGGGTTATGGTTGGTGATAGAAAGTTGCTTGCTGATTTGATTATGTTACTGATGGGGCAATATGATGTCATATTTGGTATGGATTGGTTGTCTAAGTACCAAGCTATAGTGAACTATTATACAAAGTGGGTGACCTTTTTTTCCAAGTGATGTACATCTCATTGTCTATCAAGGTAGAATAAGTCCATTGAAGCCAAGTCCTATTCTAAAAGCATACATCGGTGGAAGGAAGAGACTTGAGTATTATGGGAACTTATTTGTCATTGATGGCCAGTTAAGGACAAATGACGAAGACCTATAGATTCTGGTGGTGTGTGAGTATTCAGAGGTATTTTCTGAAGATTTATCGGGGTTACCACTAGATAGGGAGATTAAGTTCTATATTGAACTAGTTCTTAAAGCTCATCTAGTATCTATTCCAGCCTATCGGACGGTGCCTATAGAGATGGAAGAATTGAGAGAACAATTAGATGATCTGATTTCCAAAGGCTTCATTCACAGTAGCACCTCTCCTTAGGGTGCTCTTGTCTTATTTGCGAAGAAAGTTGATGGTTCATTAAGTCTTTGTGTAGATTACAAGAAGTTGAATCAATTGACAGTGAAGAACAAGTATTCTTTGCCAAGGATAGACTAGTTGTTTGACCGACTCAAGGGTTCGAGATTCTTCTCCAAGATCTTTTTGAGGTCCGATTATCGTTAGTTCAAAATAAGAGAGGATGACATACCTAAGACAGCATTTAAAACTCGATATTGTCACTTTGAGTTTTTGGTGATGCTATTTGGTTTGGCGAATGGTCCTGTGGCTTTAATGGATTGGATTTTTTGGCCGTTTTTGAATCATTTTGTGGTTATGTTCATCAACAACATCCTGATGTATTCTCAGACTCAAAAAAAGCATACCGGACATCTAGAGATAGTACTTAAAGTTCTTGAGAGATCATTAGTTATATGCCAAGAAATCGAAGTGTGAAATTTTGATGTCAGAAGTGAAATTCTTGGGGCATGTGATTTCTCATGGAGGTATTTTTGTCCATCCTACTATGATAGAAGCTGTTCTAGAGTGGAAAAGACCGAGAAATGTGATAGAGGTACGGAGTTTTCTTGGTTTGGCAGCCTATTACTGTTGTTTTGTGCAAGATTTATCGAGAATCACCTTGCCTTTGACCAAGTTGATTAGGAAGGATGTGAGATTTGTTTGGGATATGAAAGTGAAGAAGCTTTTGTTAGATTGAGGCATAGTTTAATGAACACACCTGTTCTTATTGTTCATGATAGTAATGAGCCTTATGTGGTATATACCGATGCTTCAAAGATGGGTTTTGGATGTGTCTTGATTCATAATGGTCGAGTTATAGCTTATGATTCTCGTCAGTTGAAGCTATATGAGAGAAACTATCCCACTCATGACCTAGAGCTTGAAATAGTGATCTTTGCACTAAAGATTTAGATATGTTACTCGTATGGTGTGAAGTTTGATGAAATCTCTGATCACAAGAGTTTGAAGTATCTTCTTACTTAGAAGGATCTAAACTTGAGATAGCGAAAATAGGTTAAGTATATAGAGGATTATGACTTCGACCTACAGTATCATCCTAGTAAGGCCAACATTGTAGCTGATGCACTGAGTAGAAGACCTCATGGTGTTCTAGCTGCACTGGTGTTTGAGGATTGGATGAACTCAGTTATGATTGGTGACTACAACTTACAGTACTTCGAGAATGAAGGAGTTGTTTACCTCAGTAATCTAGTAATTTTACCATCACTTCTCCAAACTATCCAACAGAGTCAATGGCAAGACCAGTAATTGAGGACAATATGGAACCAGCTTTAGAATGGTGAAAAGTTAGATAGTTGGAGTACTAATAGAGAAAGGTTCTTACTTATTCAGTGGAAGGTTGGCTGTAGCTAAGACTTTTAGAAACCATTCTAACTAAGGCTCACAAATCAAAGTTTGCAGTATTCTGAGTAGTACTAAGATGTATTAAGACTCGAAGAGATAGTATTGGTGGAAAGGTATGAAGAAGAATGTGGCTACCTTTATAGCTAAGTATTTGATTTGTCAGCAAGTCAAGGCTGAATACCAAAGGTCAACTGGGTTACTTCAGCCATTACTTATTCAGGAGTCGAAATGGGACAAGATCACTATGGTACCCAAGATTCTCACATACATAGTAAGCAAATAATAAACTTGTTCTAATTGCATATAAGGCATCTAGAAGACATTTATATGCATGTTATTATACTAATGATTATCGAAGTGTCTCGATATAGTATAAAGGTTCAATACCCTTAGAGAGCGAGAGCTCTATTTGCTCAAAGAACAAAGAATATATTTATGAAAGCAATACTATGTGCACATGTATCAAGATCATACTTATTGATAACTTGGTTGAATAGAAGTTTTTCAGTAAAATATATTTTTCATGCATTTCGAAGCTGAATTCACTGTGTGTTTAACACGTCAAATAGTTTTAATTCAATGTCTAGGACTCATTTATAGTATTTTATTTCTTAGCTCTAGGTAAGCAGGAGGTAGCATTCACAATACTGATTTGTGTTTTATTACACTAAACTAGCTTAGATTCAATTTAATCGCGTAATGTCATTTTTGGGCATTCTTATAATTGAGTGCTAGTACTATATTTGCATTTTTAATTAGAGTCTAATTGACTAATTTTTATGTTTAATAATTGGTTATGAGGCTAGGTTCCACCAGATCACAATAAAACCTATCACATGGGATCGTAAGTCAAAGTATGGCTAGTTTTCACTTTCTAAGCTAGGATTCACTAACTTTGGCTACACTTGGATATATAGGAGTGACCAGCAATATGGTGACTATGTTAAGGATGCTTTAGAGTTGGACACATAGAGAGTAATGTGTAAAAGACCCAGCATACCCCCTAGAATTTAAGTTATGCCTTTTCTTAGCCGTTAAGTGTTGATTTTGGACCAAATCTGGTCATTCTCTTTCTCTTTCTCTCCAGCCATGACCTGAATCTCTCTATATTATTTCTAGACTTCTCTCAACTTCACTTAGCCATAAATAATTGTTTCTAAGTGGTAGAAATCAAGTTGGATCTATAAAACACAACATAGATCAAAACTAGTTAAGGTCATTCTACTAGTATTTCTTTCTAGGTGTTGTCCTTTAATTTCGTATCTCCACTTATTCCCTGTTCAGTAATGATATTTTTTCAGGTCTTCTTGAGTCCTAAAATCTATTTCTAAGCCTTGGAAATCAGTTTGGTAGAGATAAAAAGCAAGAGCTTCATTGAACGTTTAAACTAGTCAAGGTGAGGCCTAAATGGGATTTTGAGTTTTTAGTTGATTTTTCTTGTTGCAGCCCTTAAACTAAAGCTTTTATTTGATGAATAAAAGTCCTAATAAACTTATATACTGCTAGAAATATAGAATTTAAGAAGATGATTAAAGTTAGACATAAGGCCCAAAAGTTTACTATTAAGGATTTAAGTGTTTTTATGCGTGGCAGATTAAGTTTTTTATATTTGTAATCTGATTTTTTAAACTTAGAGTGTATTTTATATTGATTCTATTATTTATTATACTCATTTGGTGGCTGTTTTGATAGCAGACAAGTGTAAAAGAGGTTTTAAACTTTTTTAAACCAAAAAAGGGTTCAAATGTGCTTATGTCATTCTAAGTAATTCTCTTTGAGGTGTATATGTGGGAAATAGCTTGTAAAATATTATTGTAGATTTAGGACCATGATTTTAATCATATGAGAATGTCTTAAAACTAGGGCAGGCCCTGTCCAAATGTTTTTAAAATAAAATGGCACCATTTAGAGGGAAATAGACTAGTTTTATAAAATTATATATGCTATTTTTGATCATTTTTGTGCTAATGAACTAAAATTCATATTTTAATACTTTTAAATAGTTTTTCAATGCTAGTTATTGGCTGTTAAGTACCTTAAGTAATTTATACACTTCGGAGACATTTTAAGATCAAGTTTCCTAAATTAGTGAAAGTTCTGATTTCAGTCTTGTTCAAGTATCTTGATGCATTCTTTTGGGAAAATATGCATCTTGAATAACTATAATCTATGACAGGTGATTAGCACACTAATCTGTAGAGAATATTGATCCTTTCCACTATCAATATCTATTCAGGATAAGAGTTAAGTAATGACTTTCCTCTACGTCAAAAGAATTACATGGAAGATGTCATTATGTGAAACTTACTTGTTCTTAAAAGTTATGAAATGGCATGTGCATGGCACGTCTTGCATGCAAATTGAGAATTTCATTACAGAGTATTTATAAGTGAGTACAGCGGGATAATATTTGCACAATATGGGATGCACTATTGATGAGGGAAGGATTTTTTAAAAACCTCACACGGCGGTCGCACCTTATTTTTAGTCTTGGCCAGAGTTTCTACCTAATGTTATCACAGCCTATCGACTTACGAGACTAGCAATGTACTAAGAAGCCTAACTATGAGTATTTTTTTTAAAAGAAAATGCATGGACTCAAATGTTTAAGAAAGAAAAGTGTACAATGGGAACTTGATGAGGTTTTAAGGCATATATGAGCATGTATAGTTTTATTTACTGAGTCTTAGCTTATTTTAGTATTGTGATGCAAATGAGAGGGCACACTTTAGTATTGATTAGTTGGTTGTTTTGCCTAGTTTTTGTCGCGATGATCATATAGATGTGGAACGAGCTTGACCTACGGGTGATATTTTTATTTTGAGATATTTTGATGTAATGTAAATACTACTACTGATGGAAAAATAGACTGGTGAAGACCTCTTTTGATTATATATTTTGTAAAGACAATTCTAACAAGAAATACCATTTAGTTGCTTTCATTTAAAGGCCTTGGAAAGTTTAAATTTTCCCACCTTTTTATAAAATTATAGATAATGTTTAAGAAAGAATAATACTTTGTAGTTTAACTGTATATGACACTATAGTTAAACTAGGGATTGTTATAGTGTTGGTATCATAGCAAAATTTTAATCATCTCTGAAGACTTCCTACATATCTATGATCATGTGACAAAAAGCTTAGTTAACTAGTAAATTCCTAAGTTAGCATTAAATTTGATGCCATATATTATGATATGTTATCTTTTTATTATTGGCTATTATGCGTGGATGTAAGTGAGAAGGTAACTATACAGGGAATCATGCCTAGAGCTATTAGTGAGCAAAGAGGTGATAGGAGGCGTACTACTGAAATTGAGATCAACAAGGATGCCATTATAGATAGGTTGACAGAGTTGGTTGAGACACAAGCAAGATAGGTAGAAAGGCATCTGGAAAGAGAAGAAAGACGTGGAGAACAAGTTCCAGCACGATCCATAGCTGGACAAGAAAATTATGAACTGGCTTGTGAGAGATTTAGAAAGAATAAGCCTCTAGCTTTCAAGGGTGAAATTGATCCACTGTTGGCAGAAGAGTGGATTCGGAGTATTGAGGATATCTTCGATAATATTAGAATCCCTAATGAAGAAAAGGTTTCATGTGCAAATTTTATGTTCCAGATGGATGCTCGACACTGGTGGGATTCTATGAAGTCCGTCATTGATTTTAATAGGCGTACATAGGAGCATTTTAAGGGAATATTCTATAGAGAGTATTTTATCATTGCACATAGAATGATAAAGACTACTGAGTTTGTTAATCTGAAATAGGGAAGTAAGATTTTAAATGATTACATAATAAAATTTGAAGAGTTATTTCAATTTGCTCTACACATGATGAGTAAAAATAAGCTAAAAGTAAACTAGTTCCTCCAAGGGCTCAAGGCAAAGATTTATAGGGATGTTAAGATAGATACTCATAAAGATATGACGTATGCTGAGGTTCTAGAGAATTCTCTTGAAGCAGAAGAGGTTGAGTTAAGGTTCTGACGAAATTCGCAAGAATATAAATATGGCAAGAAGAAATACAATCTTTAGAGAGTGATCTCAATATGGGGCTAGTGGAAATAAAAGAAAGTGGCAACAAAATCAAGGCGAAAGATAAAAGCCCCAAAAACATCAAGCTACAAGCCAATAAACACAATTAGCTACTACCTAGAAGGCCATTTCTCCTAAATGTGGAAAGACTTATCGTGGAGAATGTTTAAGGGTTCTAGTGCTTGCTTCTTATGTCAAAGGTCTGGACATTTTGAAATGAATTGTCCAAACACTTCAAAGGAGCAGAAGAATGTCCCAACTCGTATATTTACAATGACCAAAGAAGATGCAAGGTAAACCCACCTGTTGTAGTAGGTGAGATTCTTATCTCTGGTATTCCTAATAATGCATTAATAGAGTGAAGGCTATATATTCACTTGTGCCACATGCTTTTGTGAGGAAATTAGACAAAATACTAGAGTAATTGAATTTCAAATATTGTGTAATAATTCTATCTGGAGAAGCTTTATGTTCTGATCAAGTTCTCAAGGCATATCTAATCCAAATAGGTGGTAAGGACTTGTGTGTAGATTTGATAGTATCAGCTATGTAAGATTTTGCAGTTATCTTGGGTATGGATTGGTTATCTAAATACCATTCTACTATTGATTTCTATTTGAAGAAGGTAGTGTTTTAGCACCAAGTATAGAGAAGTTCTGTAAAATCACGTTTTTATCAAGGGCAAAAGGTTCTTTTAACCAAATATTTATTAAAAAAAATCAGATATTTTTTTTCTCTCTCCCCTCCGATCTCACTCTTAGTTTCTCTCTCATTCTCGCTCACTCTCTTCGCCAATTCTCTCTCTCTCTCTCCTGCTCATTCTCCCTCTTCTCCGTCGCGCCAGCCGCTGAACCCAGATGAAGCGCGCTACCCAGTCGAGCTGACTGCCAAGACTCCGAGGTGCCGGACTCCCGTGTTGCCGAGGGGGGGGAGTAAATCTCCGCTGCTTTTGTCGCTCATCGGCGAGAATTTCGGCGACGATAATTCATGAAACTAGTGGCATTCGAATCCTCTCATCGTGAACTTTCTCTAGGTATATATATCACAATCCTTTTTTTCCCAAATTAAAAGTTACTATTTTTGCGTATTTTTGAGCTCGGGATCGAATTTTGATCCAACCATTAGATTTCATTTTTGTTGCCATTTTTGGAATGTACTCAAAAGATGGTGAAGTTTGATATATATATATTGACTATATTTGGTGATCGGCACGAAAAACCATATCTAACAGCTTAGATTTTGTCTCGTTTTGCATGACACTGGTTCGGTGTTGGCTCGGATCCAAACTGGTCAAATCAAATGTCTAATCTAGCTATTTTGATGCTAAGAGTTCAGTAAAGAGATCTGTTTGTTAATTCGAAGCTTCGTTGAGGAGTTGATTTTTCACAAGTGAGCAATCGAGGGCCTGGAATTAGTTCCCGACCATTCGAGCGATCGTTCAATGGTACCTTGAGGACCTATTGGCATGATATCACTATTCTAGTGAGGTAGGGGTTCAATTACCAAGTTTTATACTTATTTTGATTTAAAATGTGCATTATAACCTATTTCTTGAATATGTCGATTTTCATGCAATTCAATGGTTTGATTGGATAATTGATAAATTTGTGAACTGTTGAGATATATTGGATTGTTCTGGGATTGGTTGTTATGATTTTTATGCAGGTTCAAAATTTTGGTTTTGGGAAAATACAACCGTTATGTTGCCTGATTTTCTGTAAATCCTAGAATAATACCAAATGAGTATTAAAGCATGATTTCTTAAAATACTAGATCCATGGTTATTACACACTATATGACATATTGTACCTACCAAAGGATCACGTACTTGAGTTTTATTTTAGTATCATTGTATTTAGATCGATGGCGAGTTGCTGCAGTGCCAGGTGAGAGACCAAGGCCCCTACACAGGATTTGCTGACACACCTCGGGATAGTGTCAAGATGTTGGGTACCTCTGTTACAGAGGTATTACAGGACCGTGGTAGGAAGATGAGAGCTCATGTATATACTTGTACTTGATTGATTTATGATTTGTACAATAATGAAAATGATTACTTATGATTTTGATTTCTTTGCAAACTTATTTTATAAATGGATTTTGGAAAGGTGCTAACCATGCAGGTTTGAAAAGTTGCATTCATGCTAAAAAGGAAAATTGAAATTCCTACTGAGTATGTGAATGCTCACCCTCCTTTCTTTCCCTTCTCAGGTGATTTACAGTGCGACTTGGGCAACTCCGGGGCAGAGTAATCCAAGAAGAAGTTTACCCTAGTTTTATGGTTGGTAATTACTTAGATACTTACCTTGGACTTGTAATAATATTTAAGGCTCATACTTTAGATTTAGTCTGTATTATCTATAATGCCCACTGGTGGTGACGATGTGATGCATATTTATGTTTTATTACTATTATTAATAGTTTATGTCTAGTGGTATTCACAAACTGTGGGAATTTATAAATTTGAACTATTTTTGTAAACAAGTTATCGTCTATTTATTATTTTCTAAAATAAAATATGAATTTCTACTTGTGAAATTCCTTTTCTGCCACTGGCCTGGGGTTTGGGTCGTGACAAAAAATTTTTGGTATCAGAGAAAAGTTTAATTACCTCGGATGTGATACCATTAGACTAGATTGTGACTTCTTTTTTTTTTTTTTTAAAGTAATGGCATCACTATCTCGCTAACACTTTGGCATATGAATACAGAACTATAATGCCTTTGAGGAGAAGGATACCGAGGTAAGAACCTAGGGCTGAAACATCTCCATCACAAGAGCAAGCCCCTGACACTCTGGCTGACTTATATATTGCTTTACAAGCATTATCGTGTCTGAGGATGGAAGGAAACCCTGAGGCTCTTCAGGCTAGTTTCTTCAAGGACTTCATGAAACTTAATCCACTATCATTCGATGGGAGACCTGATCCCACCTCAGCTGAGAGATGGCTTAGAGATGTCAAGAGGACCTTCATAACTATTGGGACGCCATCAGAGTTCCAAGTAATATTTGCCACTTATGAGCAGACTGATGGAGCTATTAATTGGTGGGAGACAGTCAAGTTGACCCAGGACGTGACTTACATGACTTGGGAAGCCTTTGAGGGAATATTCAAGAGCTATTATGCTAATGCTAGTCATAGAGAGTATGAACGGCTCAAGCAGGGTGACATGACAGTGAATGAGTATTATGTGCAGTTTATGGAGTTGGCACAATATGCTTATGCTCCTGGGACGGACCCTACCCTCCAGATTGTCAAGTTTATAGAGGCTTTAAGACCAGCCATCTTAGAGAAGGTTATGACCCAACCCTTCAGCAATCTGGTTGACTTTGTTGCTGTAGTCCAAAGAGCTGAGGCTTTTCTTATTGATTGGTCAGCAACGAGAGATCATTCAAAAAACAAGGGCAACGAGAGGAAAATAAACAAGAAAAGCCAAGGGCAATGGCAAGGGCAAAACTCTCAGAATAGTGGGAGTAGTAACAGTAGTGACTCATCAGGGAAAAATCATTTTGGTCTACACTTGAGTGTATAGGATTGTTCAGGTGGTGACTATGCTAAGGATATTTTAGAGCTAGACACATAGAAAGAAAAGTGCAAAATACCCAAAATACCCCTTAGAACTTAAGTTATGCTATTTCTTACTCATTAAGTATTTCTTTTAGACCAAATCTGTTCATTTTCATCTCTCTTCTCTCCAGCCATGACTTGAAACTCCCTAGCTCTTTTCTAGACTTCTCTCAACTCCTCATAACCATTTCTAAGAGTTTCCAAGTGGTAGAACTCAAATTGGAGCTCAAAAAAGCAAGATAAGTCTAAATTAGTCAAGGTAATTCTACTTGTTCTTCTTCCTAGATTTTGTTTTATTATTTCAATTCTCCACTTGATACTACTTAAGTAATGTTACCTCTAGATTCTCTTGAGTCCTAAGATCAATTTCAAAGCCTTAGAAATCAGTTTTGTGGAAGTAGAAGGCAAGAGCTTCAACAAAAGTTCAAACTAGTCAATGTGAGATTTTTATGGAATTTAGAATTGGTAATTTATTTCTATTGCTTTAGCTCTTGAATCAAAGTTTTTATTTGATGATTAAAGGTCTAAAAAAACCTTATATATGGCTAGAAACATAGAATTTAAGTGGAGGATTAAAGTTAGATTTAAAGCCCTAAAGTGTGCTAGTTATGGATTTAAGTGTTGTCATATGTGGTAGATTACGCTTTTATATTTGTAATCTGACTTTCTAAATTTAAATTGTCTATTTTATAGATCCTATTATTTATTACACCCATTTGGTAGCTGGTTATGATGACACATAAGTGTAAAAGTGGTTTTAAACTTTGTCTAAAATGAAAGGAATTCAAGTGTACCTAGGTTGCTCTAAATGATCCTTTTTGAGTTGTATATGTGGGAATTGGCTTGTTGATTGTTATTGTAGGTCTTAAACCATGATTTTAATCACGTGGGGATGTCCTAAAAATAGGGGAGATGTTGTCCAAATATTTTTAAAAATCAAATGGTACCATTTAGAAGCAAATGGAGTAGTTTTTATGAAAGTAGATGACATTTTGTTTCATTTTGTGATTAGGCTTCCTTATGTTATAAAAGTTGTGATTCAGTCTTGTGCTTGTTTTCTTTAAGCATTTTATATTGTAGCTATCGTTTTAGTAATAAAATTGACATCAGATCTTCCACACACCTTGCCACAAAGGATACTAACCCTTTCCACTATCTTTTCTACCGAACACAAGGTAAGTAAAGTTTTATTTTAACTGCATCACAAGAACAGTAGTTTATACAAGATATTTTCTTACATGTTTATGTGTATCAAATTAATTATATGTTATTCATATGGTTACTGTAAATTTAATAAATGATGTAAGCATGGCATGATCATGTAAGCATGATTTTCAAAGAAATGAAGTTTTCTAAGCTTTGAATTTAAAGTAGTACCATTGTACTGATTTTACGAGATATGGTTCACATATAGTGTTTAGTCTATCTATGTTGGATAAGTATAGTTTGCATAGGCATCCTTCCCGCATAGGTGGGCACAGCAGCTTACTGACTACTGGGATTGAGCATGGTACTATGAGATCTATTATGTCCATTACCTAGTTAGTTTGCGTTGGGTAGGTATGGTTTACAATGGCCATGCATTTCCTTCCCACATAGGTGGGCACGGTCTATCGACTGCCATGACATTGTAGTATATCCAAGGACCCTATAAAGAAACGTTTTCTAAAAAATGTGCATCAAAATGAAAAGTTACGAAAGAAAGAGTACAATGGAAATTTCAATGAGGTTTATGCATGAAACACGTACACGAGCATATATGATCTTTACCTATTGAGCTTTAGTTCCTGTGATGCAAGTAAGGAGATATATTATCATATCCCCTAATTTAAATATGCACCTAAACTAGAAAATGTTTAATTTTTTGTTGTATTCATCTTTTAAAATAAAATGGAAAAAAGATCCGGTAATAATTTTTTTTAAAGTAAAAATAAGTATTTAAACTAAAAAAAAAAACCTCTTATTAAAACATCAGAAACAAAAACTTAATACTCAAAATAACCTATGAAATAAAAATACTTAATTTTTAATCCAAAAGCCAAATACAAGAAAATAAATCTTAAAGTCGATTAAAAACATCCTAACGCTATTTAGGGATTCCATCGCTGCCACTAGCCAACCTCCAAAGATCTATTGCTCATCTTAAAATTTTAAAAGAATGGGATGAGCTTGCGCCCAGTAAGTAAATCTCATGCATGCAATGAATGTCGTGTTTTATGAATAATGCATTTTAAGAATCATAACTATGAAACCCCCTTCTTTGAAAAACATCTAATTATAAAAGTTACTATCATAAAACTTTTGTATTTGAGCTCAACATAGTCTAATACCAAGTCTATCAGAAGTGATGAGCCATAAACATAGTATCATGAAAAGCATATGACCTTGTAGTTATTCGGATCCCATATAGCTATCATACTACAATGGCTAGTATCGTAGTTTAAACATTTGTTCTTAACATGGTGACTGCAGGTCTTTCAGTCAGGTGCACATACTCCTTTCAAGAACTTGACACACTCTTAAATAAAAACATTCTTCTTTGAACCAAATCTGGTTGCATAGTGCTTTAGAAAAATCATTCTTTGAAAATCATAATCTCTTGTACAATTTATGCAATTCTTGTGCATACTCATGTCATAATTAATATGCAAACTAATAGCATAGCATATAACAACATATCATAATGATCATAATAACATCACATAATAATATGTAAATTTACATATAAACACATAGGCTGAGATTTACTTACTTCAAGTCCTTAGAAAAACTTTGTAGTGAAATACCACACAACCAACCTTGTTGAAATCACGTGCCTCTTCTTTATCTTTTGTTTTTTATTATTTATGCCAAAAAAGAAAAAAAACATTCATTATAAAAGATATTAACACATGCTATCATTTCTCTTAAGAAACATATTTATATGTTTGAATAATATTCATAACATAAAATAACATAATAATTTTCATAACAAAACCAAATCTGTAAACATTCAGCAATCTTGGCATACTTAAATAATTTTTGATTCAACAATATAATTCAGTTTATCCTAAAAATTTGCATAACTCATTAAGACATATAAAAAAAGATCTAGAAATATTATCGAAATTTATAAAAAAGATTTAGTACATTTTTCATAATTTTGAATCCAAATATTGTAACCCAGTAAAACTGTTACACTGAAAACCAGTGTACAATGATAGAATTTTATATATTTTTTTCTTAAATCAAAATAATCTAAAACTTTATGAAAGTATTTTAACATAATATAAAAATGTATAAAAATTTTAGACTCCAAAATAAACCATTAGATAGTACTTTAAATTCATGAAATTCTATATTAGGAATCATATTAGTACCAAAATCAGCAAAATAATAATGATTTCGAAAATCATATTTAATTTTAGAAATTTCCAAAAATCGTGAAAATATTTGGAGAACCTAATCACACATTGATAAACGTCCCAAAAAATTTCAAGTCGAAAAGATATCAATAGTATAGGTTTTGAACATTAATAAACGAGAATATTAAATATGTCAGATTCACTGATGTTAAAGACAATATAAATAAAAAATTTAATAACGAATACAAATAAACCCCTATGATCATAAAAATTTCCAGAATATAATTTAACATATAAATAAACAAGTTGTTAAAATTTCAGATTATAAAAAAAAAATTTAACCTTAGATATCATGAGTTAAATTTTGATTTAATAGCAGCAAAAAAAAAAACAATGAACTCAAAGAAAAGAGTGTTTTTTAAATATTTACCTTCTTCTTGAAAATTAAAACAAACTAAGCAAAAACTCTTGAAAATCACAAATTCTCTTAGCAACTATGAGAGAAAGATAGGTAGAAAAATTTAGGAGGAGGNTTGTATTCTTATGAGAAAGAGATATATATATATATATATATAGGTTTTTGGCTTCCCTCGGCCGAAGGAGGACCACCGCCGCAGCTCGCCTCTCGAGCATTGTCCGGCCACCAGACTACAAGCGGTGCTCCACCAAGCCGCCTCGATCCAGCGCTGGCTAGCTGCAAGGCTACCGAAGCTGCTGCCGTCACCAGAGAAGAAGGAGCAGCCGTTTGGAGCATTTCAGATTTTTGGCTGCCAGCGATGATTCTAGCCACCGTTCGACCTCAAACCAAACCCGTTGGATTCATCTTGTTAAGAGGAAGTTCAAGGTATATATATATCTTAGCCCCATAATGCCCGAATCAAAAGTTGCCATTTTTGGATATTTTTAGTTTGACTTTTTAATCCGGCCATTGGATTGTGTTTTTGTTACCATTTTAGATTGTACTAGGAAAATGGAGAAGTTTGATATATATATTGCCTATGTTTGGTGACTGCCACAAAAATCGAGATCAGACAGTCGAGATTTTACCTCGTTTTGTGTTGCCGGCCTGGTGTGGGCCTGGACTCATATTGGACAAGTTATATATCTAACCTTGCTATTTTTGGTGCTAGGAATTCAATGAAGAGATCCGTCTATGGAATTGAAGCTCCGGTGAGAAGTTGATTTTTTGCAAGAGGATGATCGTGGGTTTGGAATTAGTTCTCGACCCTCCGTGTGATCGTCAATAACACCTTGATGGTTCAATAGTATGGTATCGCTATTCGAGCAAGGTAGGGACTCATTTATCTCTGTTCCATATCGTTTTCGAATAAAACTTATTTTGAGTGATACATGAAAACAAACGTGATTTTTAGACTATTTAAATATCTGTGATGGGAATTGATTGTATCATGTATACATATTGTATTACTCTAGGAATTTTTTAATATAGGTTATTTTGGGTATATTAAAAATAGGGTCGTTATGCTGCCTGTTTTCTTATAAAACCTAGTATGCTAATTTTATTGAAAAACCTGAGCATGATTATTTTCACACTTCAGTTCTGTATTGCACATGTCATAAGATCATACATGAGCACCGTGTTAGCATTGTAGGTTTACAGTGTGGCGCTGCGTGCCCCACTATCGGTGTAGAGTCCATAAACCTACACCAGGTTTTATTACTTCTGATTACCTTCCTATTTGATAGGTATAGGCAATTCGGTTGCCCCTCCAAGTTTGGCAGGTGACACATGGGTGTTCCCTCCAGGTATAGGCTTAGGTGTCAGGCAGGCTGTTAGGCATACTTAGAGCTATCATCCTGGGTTTCCACAGATAAGAGGATGTGAGCTCATAGGTATGGGTTGATTTGTGTCATGTGCATATGAATTGAATGATTTTGATTACACTACCTTATATATGAATTTTCGGTTTGGAATATATATATATATGTATGTTTTAGACTAAACTAACCATGCAGGAATTCTCCATCACTATATGTTTTCGACCGAGGTAATTGTTTTTCCTACTGGGCATTTTATGCTCACCCCTACCTTCTTTCTCAGGTGGTGTCCAGTGCGACTTTGGAGATCAAGAGGAGTAGGAGGTCATCTTGACTGTAGTTCGTTAACTTGGTAATACTCGGAGTGTGATGTCATGGTGTTTGGATTGTTTGGGTTTAACCAAGATTATTGCTTTCTATTTTCTATGTGAACTTATGTATGCCATTCTGGGATTTGAGTTTCGTTGTGGATGATGGTGATGGTTGGACTTATTTTTGATTTTACATTTTTAAATTATTATTCAGTCTATGTTTAATGGTATATACGAACTATGGGAGTGGTACACAGGATGAGATTCCAATTATTTTATTTAAATGGACTGTTTTATAATACTATATCTTTTGACACTTTTCAAATAAATCAAGGAATTTTCCATCTTTGTGAAATTCCCTTTCTACCACTGGCCTGGGTTTCGGGTCGTTACAGAAATTTTTGGTATCAGAGCTTTGAGTTTAACAGCTCGGACGTATCACCCTTAAACTAGATTGAAGTTGATTTTATGATAAGCACTCATCATTATCGCATTAACAGTTTGGCATATTGTTTCAGACCTTTAAAGATGCCTCCTAGAAGAGTTCTGAGGCACCAGCCGTGTGTCGAACCTCTTCGTCCAGATTTCACTCATCTAATCGACCCAATGCAGCAGGCATTTGTCCAGATGAGCAATCTAGACTATCAACCTCCATCTCTGAGGGAACACCAATTGGATCAGGTTGATCATCTCTAACGGTTCATGCGTCTCCAGCCAGGACAGTTTGATGGGAGACCAGAAGCTCTCATGGCAATTGCTTGGTTGCGTGAGATGGAGAGGCACTTTCGGGCCCTTGGTACTCCAATTGAGTTTTGGGTTGTATTTGTTGTTACTTGTTTGACGGGGAGTGCCATTTGTTGGTGGGAGACAGTGGAACAAATGCAAGATGTAATGGGTCTGACTTAGGAAGACTTTGAACGGATTTTCAAGGCCCAGTATAACAATGAGGATCAATAGGATGAAGTTGTGAACTGATTTAAGACTTTGATTCAAGGTAACAGAACGGTGAATTAGTACCTGATAGAGTTCACTGAGTTGGCAAGTGTTACTCTTAGACCGGGTACGAGTGAGAAGTATCGAGTTGCCAAGTTCAGGAGTCGTCTGAGTCGAAACATTTTCAATAGAATTGGTACTCAGACTTTCCATACTCTGCCTGAAATTGTAGTGGTTGCCAAGCAGGCAGACGCCATTGAAGAAAGATTGGATTCTAGGAGGAACCAACGGAGAGATAATGACAAAAAAGCCACCAGAAGGAACCAGGGGCAGTGGTCAGCTTAAGATACTCCGAACAGTGGGAACTCGAACAGTAGTGATTCTTCAAGAGGTGGTAGAGGCAGTCCGTATGGAGGATGCTTTGTTTATGGCCAGCAGGGTCATCAAAAGAAGGAGTGTCCCAACCATCTACAAAAATCTCCTCTTTCTCCAGAAGGACCGCAGAAGAGCCAGTCTGGTTCTATTTCTTATCAGAACACTCAAGCAAGGTCGCAATAGTCACAGGGTGTTTCGAAAGCTTTTACAACCCCTCAGCCTTATCAGCATCAGTACTGCCCTCAGGGTTTTACTCAGAGTTTTCTAACTCCTTAGGCCTCAGGGAATCAGAGTGGCCGTGGTTTTGGCAGTAGTGGTCTAGGACCCAGCAGTAGCCGTTCGGGCTAGGGAAGAGGCAACAAAGGGAAAGGAAAAGTGACTGGCCATGCCTATGCTTTTACTGGGGCAGACGACACTCAGGATCACACCGGCCAAGGTGTTGTTGACGGTATAATCCTTCTTTCATACCCTTGGGTACATGTTTTGTTTGATACTGGTGCATCCCATTCATTCATATCCTTGTTGTTTGCTCAACTATTAGGGTTAGAATTTTCTGATTTGGATTATGTATTGACGTTGGGTACACCTATGGGAGAAGTAGCCGATGTGTCTAGTGTGTGTAAGTCTTGTCGAGTTGTGGTCAGTGATAGGAAGTTTCTTGCTGATTTGGTTATGTTACCAATAGGACAATATGACGTGATACTCGATATGGATTAGTTGTCAAAGTATCGAGCCATTGTAGACTGTCACAAGAAGCGGGTGACTCTTTTTCCTGGTGATGGGCTACCTATTATCTATTAGGCTGAGATGAATCCATTGAAGCCTAGTCCTGTTTTGAAAACATGCATGGGTGGAAGGAAGAAACTCGAATGTTATGGGAACTTGCTTGCCATGGATAGTGAGGTGAGGACAGACGATCAAGACCCATGGATTCTGGTGGTGTGTGAGTATTCGGACGTATTTCCTGAAGACTTGCCGGGATTACCACCTGATAGGGAGATCGAGTTCTGTATTAAACTAGTTCCTGGAGCTCTGCCAACTTTTATTCCAGCCTATCGCATGGCGCCTGCTGAGATGGAAGAATTAAGAGAATAGTTGGATGACATACTTTCCAAAAGCTTCATTCGCAGTAGCACTTCTCCTTGGGGTGCTCCTGTTTTGTTTATGAAGAAAGCTGATGGTTTGTTGAGACTCTGTGTTGACTACAGGAAGTTGAATCAGTTGATAGTGAAGAACAAGTATCCTTTGCCAAGGATAGATGAGTTGTTTGATCAACTCAGTGGTTCAAGGTTCTTCTCCAAGATCGATTTGAGAGACGATGATATACCTAAGACAACATTCAGAACCTGATATGGTCACTTTGAGTTTCTGGTGATGACATTTGGTCTAATGAATGCACTTGCAACCTTTATGGATCTCATGAATTGGATTTTCAGGCCGTTTTTGGACCATTTTGTTGTTATGTTCATCGATGACATCCTGTGTATTCCAAGACTCTAGAAAAACATGCCGAACATCTGGGGATAGTACTTAAGACCTTGAGAGATCATTGGTTGTATGCCAAGAAATCAAAGTGTGACTTTTGGATGTCAGAAGTGAAGTTCTTGGGCCATGTGATTTCTCACAGAGGTATTTCAGTCAATCCCGCTAAGATTGAAGCTATCCTGGAGTGGGAAAGTCTGAGAAATGTGATAGAGGTACGTAGTTTCCTCGGTTTGGCAGGCTATTACCATTGTTTTGTGCAATATTTCTCGAGAATTGCTTTGCCTTTGACGAAGATGACCAGGAAGGACGTCAAGTTTGTTTGGGATCATGAAAGTGAACAAGCTTTTATCAGGTTGAAGTAGAGCTTGACAACCGTACCAGTTCTTACTGTTCCTAATAGTAGCGAACCTTATACGGTGTGTATCGATGCTTCCAAGACGGGTTTGGGATATGTCTTGATGCAGAATGGTCGAGTTGTGGCTAATACTTCTCGTCAGTTGAAGCCACATGAGAAAAACTATCCCACTCATAATCTGGAGATTGCAACAGTGAACTTTGCCTTCAAGATTTGGCGATGTTACTTGTATGGTGTGAAGTTCGACATATTCTCCAATCATAAGAGTTTGAAGTAACTCTTTACCCAGAATGATTTGGACTTGAGACAGTGAAGATGGGTTGAGTGTATGGAAGACTATGACTTCGACCTATAGTATCATCCTGGTAAGGCTAATATTGTAGTTAATGGACTGAGTAAGAATCCTCATGGTGCACTAGCTACATTGGTGTTTGAAGATTGGAGGAACTCAATTGTGATTGGTGACTACAACTTATAGTACCTTGAGAATGAAGGTGTTGCTTGCCTGAGCAACATTGTGATTTTACCATCGCTTCTCCAGACTGTCCAACGGAGTCAGTGGTAAGACAGGAAGTTGAGAACAATCTAGAACCGGCTTCAGAATAATGAACAGTTAGATGGTTGGAGCACTAACAAGGAAGGATTTTTGCTTTTTAGTGGGAAGTTGGCTGTAGCTAATGACCCTATCTTCGAGAAACCATTCTAACTAAGGCTTACAAATCAAGGTTCGTAGTACATCCAGGTAGTTCCAAGATGTACCGGGACTTGAAGCAGTAGCATTGGTGGAAAGGGATGAAGAAGGATGTAGCTACCTTTGTAGCTAAGTGTTTGACTTATCAGTAAGTCAAGGCTGAACACTAGAGGCCAGCTGAATTACTTCAGCCATTGCCAATTCCGAAATGGAAGTGGAACACGATCACAATGGACTTCATGATTCGTTTGCCAAAGACCTTGAGGAAGAATGACACAGTTTGGGTGGTAATTGATTAGTTGATGAAGAGTGCTAACTTTATACCGATCCGGATGGACTACTCACTTACTAAGCTCAGTAGACTGTATATGGAGAACATCATACGCTTGCATGATGTGCCTTCAAGCATAGTCTCCGATAGAGATCCAAGGTTTACTTCCAAGTTTTTGAGAGCCTTGCAGAAAGCGTTGGGTATGCAATTGGACATCAGTACAGCTCACCATCCGGAGTCAGATGGTTAGTTTGAAAGGACCACTCAGATTCTTGGGGACATGCTACGTTGTTGCATACTGGACTTTGGTGGGAACTGGGATGATCATCTTCCTTTGGTAGAATTTGCTTGCAATAATAGTTACCAGACCAGTGTGGGTATGGCTCCATATGAAGTGTTGTATGGAAGGCCGTGTAGGTCGCCTTTGTGTTGGACAGAACCCGAAGAGCATGTTACTCTTGGACCTGAACTGATTGAAGAGACTACTAAGAAGATCAGGGATATCCAAGAGAGACTCAAGGAGATTCAAAGTCGCCAGAAGAGTTATGCTGACCCTAAGAGACGTGAGGAAGAGTTCGATACTGGTGATTCTGTGTTCATGAAAGTGACTCCAAGGTGAGGTGTTACAAGATTTGGAGTTAAGGGTAAGCTTGCTCTTAGGTATATTTGTCCCTTTGAGTTCACTAAGAGAATTGGACCAATGGCATACTGCTTGAATCTGCCTGCACAGTTGGGTCACGTGCATAACGTGTTTCATGTGTCAATGTTGAAGAAGTATACATAAGACCCATCTCATGTTGTTTAGTACGTGCATATACCAATCCAAGAAGATGCGTCCTATAAAGAGCAGCCTGTTCGTTTGTTGGCTAGAGAGATGAAGGTGCTTCACAATAGAGAGCTTCCACTTATAAAGGTGCTTTGGGAACATCACAAAAAAGACGAGGCTACTTGGGAACTCGAGACGGAGATGTACGAGATGTACCCTCGTTTATTTAACCTTCAGTTAGAAGTTGTATTGTGATGTAAACCTTGGCTTGTATTTTGAATTTCGGGATGAAATTCCTATAAGAAGGAGAGAATGTAAAAACCCGGATTTTTAGGAGGGTAATTTGGACATTTTACCAATTTCTGGATACAATATTGGGGGATTAATTGGCAAAAGTTTTGCGCAGAAGGACTAAATTGTAATTTTTGGGGGATTGATTTGAAAGAGATTTGAAATTTTGGGGACTTATGTGTAATTTTTGAAAAATTGCATTGCCCCATAAAGACAGGCCATGTGCCTTGTCCTTTTTCTCTCTCTCACTCTTCTCTTCCTCTTCCCCCCCAATGCTCTCTCTCTCTCTCTCGGGTCTCCCTCGGCTGAAGGAGTAGCTCACCTCCCGAGTGTCGTCCGGCCACTTGACGGCAGGCGGAGCTCCCTCAGGCCGCAACGAGCCAATGTCGGCCGACTGCAGGGCAGCCAAAGCTACTGCTGTCGCCGGAGAAGGAGAAGGAGCCGTTTGGAGCATTTCGGATTTTTGGCTGCTGGCGACGATTCCAGCCAACGTTCGACCTCAAAGCGGACCCGTTGGATTCTTCTCATCGAGAGGAAGCTCAAAGTATATATATCTTAACACCATAATGCTTGAATCAAAAGTTACCACTTTTGGATTTTTTGAGTTTAAGTTTGACTTTTTAATCTGGCTGTTGGATGGTGTTTTTGTTGTCAATTTTTGATTATACTCGGAAAATAGGGAATTTTGATATATATATTGCCTATGCTTGGTGACCAACACGGAAATCGAGATCGGACGGTCGAGATTTATCTCGATTTGCATGCCACCGATTCAGTGTAGACCCGAACCCGAATTGGACAAGTTATATGTCTAACCTAGCTATTTTTGGTGCTAGGAATTCAGTGAAGAGGTCCGTTTATGGAATTGAAGCTCCGATGAGAAGTTGATTTTTTGCAATTGGACGATCGAGGGCTTGGAATTGGTCCCCGACCCTCTGAGAGGTCAACAATAACACCTTGAGGGTTCAATAGCGTGGTATCGCTATTTGAGCGAGGTAAGGACTCAATTATCTCTGTTTTATATCATTTTCGAATAAAACTTATTTTCTGTGATACATGAGAACAAACATGATTTTTAGACTATTTAAACATATGTGATGGGAATTGATTGTATGATGTATACATATTATATTGCTCTAGGAATTTTCTAAGTACAGGTTATTTTGGGTATGTTAAAAATAGGGTCATTATGCTGCCCGTTTTCTTATAAAACCTAGTATGCTAATTTTATTGAAAAACCCGAACATGATAATTTTCACACTTCAGTTCTATATTGCACGTGTCATAGAATCATACATGAGTACCGTGTTAGCATTGTGGGTTTATAGTGTGGCACTGTGTGCCCCACCGTCAGTGTAGAGTCCATAAACCTGTACGGAGTTTTGTCACTTCTGATTATCTCTCTATTTGGCAGGCATAGGCAATTCGGTTGCCCTTCCAGGTTTAGTAGGCGACACACGGGTGTCTCCTCCGGGTATAGGCTTAGGTGTCAGGCAGGCTGTTAAGTATAGTTAGTGCCATCATCCGGGATTTCCACAGATAAGAGGATGTGAGCTCATTGGTATGGGTTGATTTGTGTCATGTGCATATGAATTGAATGATTTTGATTACACTACCTTATATATATATATATATGGATTTCCGGTTTGGATTATATATATATGTATGTTTGGGACTAAACTAACCATACAGGAATTCTCCATCACGAAAATATTTTCGACTGAGGTAATTGTTTTTCCTATTGGGTATTTTATGCTCACCCCCCTACCTTGTTCCTCAGGTGGTGTCTAGTGCGACTTAGGAGATCAATAGGAGTAGAAGGTCATCTTGACTGTAGTTCGTTATCTTAGTAATACTCGGAGTGTGATGTCATGGTGTTTAGATTGTTTGAGTTTTGTATTAGCATTGAACCAAGATTACTGCTTTCTATTTTGGCTGTGAACTTATGTCTGCCATTCTGGGATTTGAGTTTCGTTATGGATGATGGTGATACTTAGACTTATATTTGATTTCATATTTTTAAACTATTATTCGGTCTATGTTTAATGGTATATATGAACTATGGGAGTGGTTCACGGGATGAGATTCCAATTATTTTATTTAAATGGACCGTTTTATAAAACTAGAACTTTGACACTTTTCAAATAAATCAAGGAATTTCCTATCTTTGTGAAATTCTCTTTTTGCCACTGGCCTGGGTTTTGGGTCGTTACAATTTTCAACCTATTGCTTATTCTTCCTCCTTTTCAACTTCTTGTTATTATTATCATTGGTTATGGTCGTGACTTTGGCTACGTCTTTTCCTTCTTCCTACTTTGTCTTATGAAGATTCTCGCGTTAAGATTCCACCCTTAAATGTCAAATAACTCTTCGATAGAAGTTTTCAAGAGTTCTGCATTCTCACTCAAAGAACTCCTCCTAGAGTTTTGTCTCTAGTTGCACCTCAGCCATCGCTTGAGTCAGAACTGCCCTTCAGGTGAGTTGTTGACTTTCACTAACTCTGAGATAAAACGATTAAGGTAAGATTGTAGAGTCTTCTCTAGACCTTTTCCAATAGCAGATACACTAATAAGTCGAACAGTAAAGTTCTTTAGCCTGGAACTGTCTTCAAAATGCAGTCTGAAGTTGCTACTAGGATGAGAACTCTTGGGATTTTTGCCCTAAAAAGCAGATTTCTAATTTTATCCTTTTGAGTATAAACAACTTTCTCTTATATGCAATTATGATATTTGCTAGATTAAACTATCTTAGTTGAATAGTTTATTCATCTGAAAAAGATTCCATGACTTTATATTTGTATAAAGAAATAAACATGATTAAGCGTTAATTATGGGGAGACTTGTTTTTTTATCTAAGTCTAAATGAAGTAGTTTACAATCTCTAAATAAAGATGGAATACTTTATTTACTATAAGTTGTAGTGTTTATCTATCTCAACGGGAATGATGTGTCTCAAATCATTGAAGTATCTGACTTCTGATAGAAATACTAATACAATATAAACAAATTATGTGTATTAAACTGGACTAGGTAATATAAAGAATTGGAGTGCCGTAACTCAATTCTTATATTATCACAAACTAGCTCTTAGCATATAGATCTTAATCCTTGATGTTTGACTGGACTTACTTTCATGGGTTATAGCTTTTTGATTTGTTAAAAGACTAACCTCTATGAAATTAGAGGTGAACTCTAGCATATTAGAGGTTATAGCTTATGAATTGGTAGGAACACCAAATAGTTAAGGACACTAAATATTAATACCACTTTAGGTTCTTTCAAGATTCATGGAATAATTAAATCTAAGATCTTAGTATTCACTTTATGAATTGGTTTATAATTTTGTCTAAATGGCTATGGAGAACAAAATTATCGACAACATTATTCTTTGATAGAAAGATGGTAACTTAAAGGCAAATAGGTGTTGGAGGGGTATTACGGTAATTTCATCTATCCAACTACGGCATTGTATAGGGATTCTATATGTGGTATAGAATATGCTAGATGGATCGGTTAATTAAGGTTAGTTGACTAAATCTCTATTAAAGGCATGACATTTAATTTAAGAGTGTAATATTGGGCCTTTAGTGGAGTGTCCCCTTTACTAATAATATTTATATAAATACTATAATAAGAGTTATTATGTATTATCATATTATTGGAGCTTAGATTATTTGGATCTGTTAGGTCCCTTGTCTAGCCTAATTAAGCTCATTAATTGGTTGGTGGTATTTGTGAAATTAGTTTCATGACACTGTGTAAAATAATGATTCTACACAGAAGTTGTTATTTTTATAAATAAGTTTCATAAGTTGGACGTCTTTATAAAAATACACCCAAAGCCCAAATTGGAGAACAAGCCTAATCCTAATTGGACTAGAGTTAGCAGTTTTTAGTCCTATATATATAAGATATATGAGAGAAAAAACTACATAGTAACTCTTAGAGAGTCACATGCATAGACACAGGGAGAGAGGGAGGAAAATCGGCCAAGGCTGAGAATGAGAGGAGAGAAAAAGTTTCCTACTATCTCACAGTCTCGTCTCACGTCCCTGTGTTTCATAGGATCAAGAAGGCGTTCTTGATTGTTCTCCAACATAGGTTTCGACTTGGTGTCCACTCGCCTTATCAACCAAGAGCAAGAGCATAGACAAGAAGATCTAGGGTTGGAGGTTTGATCCCCATTAATAAGGAGATCAAGGAGGAACACGCTACAAGAGGTAAACTCTAATCTCATCTCTAGGATTTTGTATCTAGATTTGATTTATATTATACATGATCCTGTATATGATGCATGTATGTTATATAGTTATGAAAACTGTTTTCATGTAAAAATTTTAAAACTTAAATTTGCTAATTTTTCTGCTGCATTTATGATATGATCATATTTTTTCCATATCAGTATGCATGCATGATTTTCCTAAGTGTTACGTCAATTTTTCCAACAAGAACAAACCAGGCTTAAGTCCTCGAAACCACTTCTTCGCTACGCCTGTGAGAGTTATAGCAAAGCACCTGCAACATATGAGGTCATCGACTTGATGAGCTCTATCAGGTCATTAAAGTGATCCATATGGTTCTGTGGATCAATTTTCTCATCAGAAGTGTTTATGGTGGGAAGTTTGAATCTTGTTGGTAATGTAGCAGCTTAAACCTCGTCATTGAATGGCAATTGACGATATCTATCAACGAGCTCATCGTCCTAGCCAATAAGTGCATCTAATGCGATCATCAAATTATGAACATCGATGTTTGCAGGAAAGGCATTATCTCATACTGGTGGTAAGGATAGCCTTTGGTCGTTGTTATCATGATGTAAGGCAGGTTGATCAGACAGGGTCTACTGCAACCTTTGTGAAGATTCCACTGAAATATTTCGATGAGATTGACTTTGGTTATTATGATGTGATATGGATCACTCATGACTACTTCTTTGACGTCATTTTTCCAAGTGTTGTCTTAGGTCTGTAGAATTCTGTCTTAGCTTCCTGCTAATCCTTTCGAAGATGCTCCTTGATTGATGATTTTATTTGCTGCTCAAATGATCATGGTTGATGGTACTTCTCTAAGAAGATTGTCCGTTCAAACTCTCAGTGCTAGATTCCTCGGGCAAGTTTGCGACCTTGTCTTTTCCCTTAGAGATGTGATCTGTATAGCACTCTTGCTGAGTTTTGCGCTTGCCGTGATTTTCTACCCTTTGGATCTGAATTCCTCTTTCAAATCGTCGAGCAAGATGATCTCTCAGACGTTTATGCTATGGTGGAGTCACCATCTATCCTTCAGCAAGTTGCCATAGAGAATCATTAATCTAATTGGTGATTTATTAAAGGTTCGCAAGAGCATCCTCTATATGATCTTGTCTCTGAACTATATTTTCTGGTATAATCATAGTAGGTCGATCCTAAGTGGAATCAATCTATACAACAGCTATCTAAGGTTGATTTTGTCCGATCTCAGCATTTCTAGTAGTGTTTCTAGTGTTTGCCATTGTTGAAGGAGCAAAATTGATAAATTATTTTGCTGGAATAGCCCTCCTTCTAGCACTAATTATTGACGGAGGTTTTGTCAATAATTAATTTAGGAAGTTGCAATATGTGGCTTCTATGTGAAAAGGGTTGATTAAAGCAAATAAGAAATAAAAATTTTATAGTAGTTTAGGCCCAAAAAAGATGAGTCTACATCTACTATTCTTCACTATTTTCTGGAGAATTACAAGAGTTTCTCTAATTTTGAAGGTAAGAGCAAAGAGAGAATTATAGAAAATGTGTAATGAAGTGATTGTGTCACGAAAATCTATGAGACTATCTCCTTTATATAAATGAAGGTGGTTCAATGTTTCCTAATTATGAAAATAAGAAAGTACATAATCGAAAAATACAAATTCTGGTGACAATACAAAATCGGGGTAACATCTTTAAACGAAATTAATTGCCTGATATTTATTCAGAAGATTGATCTAGTTTTCTTTTTTGTTAGTCGCACCTAACTCATTCGGAGGAGGTTACACTTTAATTAGAAAAACACACATACGACCTAAAGTATTTAACTCAATCATTAACCTTTTTTTCCTAACGCAGACTAATATGTAGATTTTAAATCGTACGACACTCTCATTGTACACACTTCTTCCATTTATTTTTACGTTGTCACCTTACTTTCATACCGACAAGGCTTCCTTTTGTTTCTCTTCCAACTGAAACCATCATTATCATTTCAGTTTCTTTTCTCTATATTCGAACTGGACCAATTTACTTCATTGCTTTTTTTTCTTATTTGTTTTCTCTATTTGTACCAAGATCAATTTTCGGTCTCGGCTTCCTCAACATCCTAAGCTATACGTATTTATTTCTTCATAATACTGATATGGTCTTACCTTTATAATAAATCCCACCAAGTTTAATTATTATCCTCATTCTCCAAGTCATATACTTGGTCAATTCAATAATAGTCTAAGTTATTCTAACTTCTTAATTATACCATAGATTTTGGGGTATTAATTACTCCTCGGACTACTTTTCTTATGTTCCATATTTTTGTGGTGCTTATTAACTAATATAGCAGTTAATATTTAAATTCTGTAATTTAAATTAATCATAAATCTATGTAGAGTTGTTTAGTAAGCTGAGTGTAGTGTATACAATCCTTATTTGCAACCGTCCACATTATTTTCAATACTTTAAATACTTGTAGATCCATGATTTTGAGTTATTTAATAAACAGAATTATAACATATACTATCTTTATTTGCAATTATTCACGTTAAATTTAGTATTTTATATTTTTATTATTTATTTTTATTATTGTTTATTTATTTATATTTCTAATCAATAGTTGGTACCACTTATGTCAGAAATACTCATTATTTAATACAGAGTAATGATAATTGAAACCACCTACACCTTAATTACTTCGGGTATTAAGGAAAGCACATATGTAACAGTATATCTAAATGACTATTTAGATATTTACTTAAATCCAATAGTCTCTATATATATATACAATATTATGTATACTCATAACTCAAGCTTTTCCGCATGCCCATCAAGAAAACATCGTCGTATAGTCACAGGAAAGAGGACGTCTTTCAAGAGTCCACGCATAGTAAATTTCAAGAGTCCGCGCATAGTAAACTAGTGACAATTAATATAGCTGCATCAAAACCTCTTCAATCTCCCCACGAATGGAAGAACACCTGTTTGTCTACACAAAAATATACAAATCCCAAAAATCCATGAAAATTGTACATCAGTAGCATCTAACTTTACATAGGAAAACGGCTATTATGTAATTGCTTGAGTTGACTTCTATAAACATTTCAATTGAATGAAGAGAAATGTAAAAACCTCAATTTTAATGTGGGGTAATTTGGTCTTTTGACAATTAAAAAATATTTTAATAAAAATAAATAAATATATATATATTTAAATTCGAGTTTGGGCTTAAGTGAAATAAAAGATTGAAATTTTGGATTTCGTCCCAATTTTAAAGGACTAAATTGAAAAAAATAGTAATAGCTTTGGTAAAAATGTAATCTTAAAAAATTAATAATGTCCATTTTAAGTTTGGACACGTGGCAAAATTTTATTTTTTCCTCAGCTCCCTCTCTCCTCTTCGTCGTCTCCTTCTTTCTCCCTCCTGATGTTCCCTTTAGCTCACAACTGCCGCCACTGGCACAAAAAGAACCTTGGCTCCAAAAAGTTACCCCGCCGAAGTCTCCGCTGGAGGAGCTGTAGAACAGCAGCATCACCAGATGATGTCCTTGAAGAAAAGTCACCACCAGCGCCAATTCTGACAATCTCAGGTCGCGATCTTGGTTTTCTCTGATTCCTCTCGACACTAGGAACTCTATGGTATATATATATATATATATATTGTGCGGTCTAAAATCCTATGGTCGCATAAGGATTATATGCGACCTCTCTCGTAATGGTTATATGCGACCTCCTCCGTGATGGTTATATGCGACCTCCTCCGTAATGGTTATATGCGACCGCCTCCACAGATTTTGTGCGACCTTCTTCGTGCAGTTTACCTTAACAAACAGGAAACCTATAAAGAGAAGGAAATACGTAAGTGCCATAAAGGAAACCTACAAGGAAAAGGAAATTGAAGATTCCTATTTATGATTAACTGGTTATCCGTTTCGAATAGTTATCCAATTATTTAATTAGATGTTACCCAATTGTATAGTTACCCGTTTATATAATTAGGATCCTAGAGACATAAGGAACCTAGAGGCATAAGGTTACCTTGATCTATATAAAGGGGGCTCTATGTTCCGAAGAAATACACCAAGTTCTGGGCAGACACAAGTCACAGAGAATAGAAGTCAGAGCAAATTCAAGCTTAGAGTATTCCAAACTTTGGGTAGTCTAAGTCTTTAGTATTCTTCAATAGCTTTTCAGTCTTTCCGATTTCTAGACGAGATTGTAACCTTGAGTGTTCATTATTATAGTGAGAAAACAGTCGACGTAGGCTCATCTTTTTCGGGGCTGAACCACTATAAATCCTTCTCTCCTTATTTGCTTTGATTATTATTTTCAATTCACACAAGCCACATCTCTTGATTTTTTATAAATTTATTGTTGATAAAACCTCCATCAACAATATATATAATATCTTGACTCAATACTGTTCAAATTGAATTTTGTTATTTCTAAATAATTTTAAACTTTTTTGGTAGTAAGATTTGACATTTTAATTTGACTGTTACATCGTTAAATAAACTCAATACTTTAATATACTCGTAAAAATATGAAAAATGAGATATATATATATATATTGACTATGTTTGCTGACTACAACGGAGCATGAAATCCGGCGACTCGGATTTGGTCTCATTTTGTATGAAATGAGGTTAGATTTCGATCCCAACCTGAATTGGACAAATTATATGTCTAACCTAGCTAATTTTGGTCCAAAGAATTTAGTGGTAATATCTATCTCTTGATTTGAGGTTCCATTTGAAAAATAACCCTTTCAAGTATCAAGGGTTCAAAATGACCCTCGAACCTTCGAAGAAAACCAAATGACACCAAATACATTCTGTAGCATTGTATCACTATCCTGTAGTTGTAAGGATTCAATTACCTAATTTTATATCTACTTTGATTTAAATTTACATTATAAGTAATTTATAAAAAATTGTAAATAATATAATAGTTTAAATAAATGGTCGAAGAATATTAGATTATATTGGGATTGGACTGTGTGATACTTATACGTATTTTAAAATTGTGATTATGGGGTGACGTAATAGATTTGCTACCCACAGTATAGTAAATTCCAAAGTAATACCACACAAAATTTTTAATATTGTTTGGTTATAATTTTATTGCATGGTTATTATACATCATACTACATATTGTATATACCATAAGATCACATACGTGAGTTCTATTATTGAATTATGGTAGTTTAGATTGCTGGTATATTACTATAGTATTTGGTGAAAGACTTAGACCCCCTGTGTAGGTTTTTACTGATACATCTCCGGATAGTGTCAAGATGCTAGATATCTTTGGTAAGGGATATTATAGGATAAAAGCTTAATCATATATATTGGTTATGTAGGTTTTTACTGACACATCTACGGGTAGTGTTAAGATGCTGGATATCTTTGGTAAGGGATATTATAGGATAAAAGCTTAATCATATATATTGGTTGATGTATAATATACACAATCATGTAGTATTGATTTTTGTTTTGAATATATGATTATTCCTTATCTCAATTATTCTGTAAACTCAATTTTACAAATCGATTTAGAAAATGTATTAACCATGTAAGTTTGAAAAATTTGCATCCATACAAAAAGGTAATTGAGTTTCTACTGAGTATGTGAATACTCACCCTCTTATTCCTCCCATTTTCAAGTATATATCTATTTGAGGTAGTTGTCTTGATGGTTAGATAAACTTTGTAACTTGTCCTTGTAGTGATATTCCTATTTCGTAGTGGGTATCTATACTCGGTTAAATTTCTATTCCTTGTCTAATTATTTAGCCAAATCTAGTATATTTACTAAATAGATGTATGAGGATGGTATTGTTACTAATTTAAGTACTTGAAACTACAAGTGATTTTAGGTAACTTATTTTGGACATTAGACAAAAGATTTCAGTTGAACTCTATTTAGCAAAATTTATGATTTATTACTAAGTTTCCAAATTAATAAATTAGAAACTTTCTTACATTTTATGGATATTTTTCTTAAGTAATTAAAATTAATAAGAGTTTTAATGGTTATGGAATTTATAATTATTTGAAGATCAAAAAAGAATTCTTTAGTACTTGATTTCTCTTAAATTTCGTAAAATCAATATTTAATTATAAATTCACTGAAAATTACTAAAAATCATGGCTTCGGATTTTTGATCGTCACAGAACATATATATTGAAATACATAGATGAAAAGAACTCACGAGAATGATGAAATCTTGTTGGCGATTGTGAGATTGTTTTAACAAAAAAATTATGTAGTACTAGTAGGATCACTCAATATAAGCATAAAACTCTCAAATGGTCGATTTAACTAAGTGATGTAATGGAAGCATCTGATAAGAAAGATCTTTAAGAAAATTGGGCTATAATTTGTTGATTTGCTCACAAATACTAGGAAATAGACTTCAAACAATCATTAATTCTTACTAAATATCGGAAATATGGGAAGAAAAGAGATACTCTTTCTTGAATTTTATTAATCAATTCAAAACTCAAAACCGATAATAAAAGGTCTTATGGCTTACAATATATAGAAAATACTATATAAAACATGAAACCCTATCAAAAATATTAAAATATTCAGAATCTGGGAATAAAATAAAGGGAAAAAACGCAAAAACGGGTAATAAAATCGCTGAAAACGTGAACCAGTAGCCTGAGCAGTAGACCGATTATGCCTGTTGATTTTTCTAGAGAGAAAATCGCTATTTTGGATGAAAAATCGGCAGACTATTGTTGGGCAGTAGACTGGGGCCAGTAGACCAGAAACTACTGGCAGTCTATTGGAAACTCCAATTGTCACTTATTTTGATCATAGTACTCAAAAAACTCGAACTCATGATGTGTTATATTATCCTCTCTAGGGTGAAAAAAATTTGCCCTCAAATTTCCAGCAATATCATCATCTAACGAATCTTTGCGAAATGGAATTAGATGCTTGACATTGAAAACATCTGAGATATGAACATGAGACGGAAGCTTCAAACCATATGCATTTGGATTTATCTTCCCGATCACTTCTAGTAGTTTGATCTTCTTTGCTGAGAGCTTCTTATATTCGCCAACAAAAAAGCGATCTTCAGTAAGAACAACCCACACAAAGTTGTCTACATTTGTTTTGTACTTTGCTGTAGCTTGCACCAAATTGTCATATGCCTTGCGGTGAGTCTCTTGCAAGCTTTGGACAAAGTCTTTGGCCTTTCCATGGATCTTAGTCTTGGTAGGTAAAGGAATAAGATTAAGGAGACCTCGCGGGATCACAGAATACACCACCTGAAAAGGACTAAAAGTCGTGCTTCGATTCACTGTATGATTGTAAGCAAACTCGGCTTGACAAAGCTTTTGGTCCCAACTTTTCACGTGTTCACCAACTAAACATCCTAGCATATCTCAAGAGAACAATTAACCACCTCTGTCTATCTATCAGTTTAGGGATGATAAATTATGCTAAAATTTAGCTGAGTGTTAGTCATCTTCCACAATCTAAGTCATCTTCCACAATCTACGCTAAAAGAGACTAATAAAGCGTGTAGCACAATCATAAAAAATGGAAGTAGGCAATCGGTGTAATCGATACACCTCCTGAAAATATAACTATGCTACATTAACTGTATCTCTAGTCTTCTTACAAGGAATGAAATGCACCATCTTCAAGAAACGATCGACTACCACATAGATAGAATCATTACCTCGTTTTGTTGTTGGCAACCCCAACACAAAATCCATTCTTACATCTGACCAAGGTCATGTACAAATCGGCAATGGTATATACAATCCAGCATTAGTCACTCCCCCTTTTGACACTTGGCATATGCAACAACGCTCCATGAACCTCCCTACCTCTCTGTGTATGGTTGGCCAAAAGTAATAACTCTTCACCAACTGCAGAGTTTTGTTTCGTCCCACATGGCCTTCTCCATGACATTCTTGAATAATCTAGAGCCTCAAGTTGCAATCTGGGATACGGAGTTGATTACCACGAAAAAGATAACCATCATGAAGCAAGTAGTCTATTCTTTCTCCCACCTTTACTACAGCCAAAATAATAGAGAAATAAGGGTCAATCTCAAATAAATCATGGAATGTATCAAAACTTGGTGCCTCTAATTTCATAATGGTCAATAGGCTACTTTGGTGACTCAGTACATTTGCGACTTGATTTATAACTCCTACCTTATGTTTGAGCACGAAAGTAAACTACGCCAAATAAACTGACCAAGATGCATATCTAGCAGAAACGTTATCCTAGCCATAAATTACTTAAGAGTATCATGATCAGTATATATAATGAACTCTTGCTGAAACAAATAATGCCTCCAATGCTTTATTGCCTGGACTACAACATAGAACTCCACATCATATGTACTATAGCGTGCTTTAGACCTAGATAGTTTCTCACTAAAGTAAGCTACTAGTTTCCCTACTTGATGCAAAATAGTCCCAATGCCCACCTTGGAAGCGTCATAGTGTAACTTGAATGGTTGGGAAATGTTTGGCAATACTAGCAAAGGCGTAGTTGTTAGATGCTCCTTAATAAGTTGAAACACCTTCTCAACCTCTTTGGTCCATTGAAACCTTGACCCCTTCATACAATCAATTATTAGGGCCATAATACTATGAAAGTGCGGACTAAAATATTGATAGAAAGCTCCTAATCCATGAAAATTTTGTACTTCCGTCATAGTTATCGATTGAGGCCACTGTCTCACTGCTTTTATTTTTGACTCATCAACTCGCAAACTACTACTAGAAACCACATACCCCATAATACTTCAGGTGACATAAATATGCACTTCTTTACTGTAGCAAATAACTTATCTCGATGTAAAATGGTTAAAACTTTTTGAATATGCTGAAGATGCAACTTAGGATTAGCACTATAAATTAGTATATCGTCGAAATAAATTACCATAGATTTACCAATAAAAGGTCGCAGGGCCTGGTTCATTACTCTTATAAATGTACTTAGTGCATTGGTATTGGATATCATGTAAGGGTGGCAACCTGTCTAGTAGCTCGGCAGAAAATATGTCATTAAATTCTTCAATTAGTGCTTTTGCCTCTTTTGGAATAGTCATCTCAACATTTGTCTCCTTTCCAAGCAACACGTATATGTATCGAGAATTCTCTTTCTCTGCTTCAAACTTAGTCAAAGATAAGAGATTGGCACTATCCCTAGTAGGTGTTGACTTTTCATTACTCTTGCTAGATAGTAGAACAATCTTCGTGTCATTAAAGAAGAAACTATAAGTGTTGCTATGCCTATCATGGAGCACCCTCCTGTCAAACTACCTATGATGCCCAAGTTTCTAACATACATAATAAGTTAATAATAAGCATGTTCATATTACATAATAGACATATCATGAAACTAGTGTCAATTTTATGATAAATTACTCATTTTGATCGTTAAATACTTTCAATATATATTATTATACTAATGGTTGTCAAAGTGTTCCCATACAGTATAAAGGCTCAGTACCCTCAGAGAGAAAGCTTGGTGTATGAAAAGAACAAAGAATACATTCATGAATGATAATACTATATGCACATTAAGAAACTATGTCCCGTTGATAACTTGGTCAAATAGTCATTTTTCGATAAAATGCATTTTTCACGCTTTTCAGAGCCAAATTCATTGTGTATTTAGCACGTCAAATAGTTTTCATTTAATGTTTAGGACTTATTTCTAGAATTTTAAAAAACTTTCGTTCCAGGTAAGCACAAGGTGGCAGTCACTGTACTGAACTTTGTTTAATTACACTAAGCTAGCTTAGATTCAGCTTAATCGCATAATGTCATCTGCGTGCATTCTATTGATTGGATAATTATACTATATTTGCATTATCAATTGGAGTCTAATTGACTTTCTTTTTATGTTTAATGATTAGTTATGGGGCTAGGTTCTACCAAATTACAATAAGAGTGGCCATATAGAATCATAAGTCAAAGTATGACTAGATTTCAGTTTCTAAGTTAGGTTTCACCATTTTAGTCTACACTTGGGTGTATAGGATTGACAAGCAATGTGGTGAGTATGCTAAGGATGTTTTAGAGCTTGACACATGGAAAGTAATGAGAAAAATACCTAAAATACCCCTTAAAATTTAAGTTATGCCATTTCTTAGCCATTAAGTATTGATTTTTGACCAAATCTGGCCATTTCTTTCCTCTTCCTCCTTAGCCACGACTTGAACCACTCCAACCACTTTCTGTACTTCTCTTAACTCTTCTTATCCATATCTAAGATTTTCCAAGTGGTAGAACTCAATTTGGAGCTCAAAAAAGCAAGATAGGTCCAAACTACTCAAGGTAATTCTACTACTTCTTCTTCCTAGGTTTTGTTTCATTATTTCAATTCTCCACTTGATACTACTTAAGTAATGTTTCCTCTAGATCCTCTTGAGTCCTAAGATCAATTTCAAAGCCTTAGAAATCAATTTT
>JXTB01000020.1:526337-536783 GCA_002914805.1 Parasponia andersonii | reverse complement strand
TATCTTTTCTACCGGACACAAGGTAAGTAAAGATTTATTTTAATTGCATCACAAGAACAATAGTAGATACAAGATGTTTTCCTACATGCTTATGTATACTATTTCAATTGTATGTTATTTATATTGTTGTTGTAAAGTTTACAAAAACATAAACATAGCATGATTATTTAAGCATGATTTTCAAAGAAATGAAATTTTCCACGCATTGGATTTAAAGTAGTACCATTGTACTGATTTTACAAGATATGTTATAAGTATATTGTCTAGTTTGTCAGCGTTGGATAAGTATGGTTTGCACAGGCATCCTTCCCGCATAGATGGGCATGGCTTACCGACTACTGGGACTGAACTTGGTACTATGAGATTTATTGGTGCATTACCTAGTCGGTTTGCATTGTGTAGGTATGGTTTGCATTAACCATGCATTTCCTTCCCGTATAAGTGGGCATGGCCTACCGACTACCGCGACTTTGTAGTGTACTCAAGGGCCTTATAAAGAAATGTTTTCTAAGAAAAGTGAATCAAAATGAAAAGTTATGGAAGAAAGAGTACTATGAATTTCAATGAAGTTTATGCATGAAACATGTTCACTTGCATGCATGATCTTTACTTACTGAGCATTAGCTTATTTAGTTCATGTGATGCAGGTAATGAGATATATGATGTATAGAGTTGTTGGTTGGCTAGCACACTTTCTTGTCACCATGATCATACAGATGTAGATGAGCTTGACTTGTGGGTGAAGTTTTCTTTGTATTTTGATATTTTGGTGTGATGTAAATATCACTGCAGATGGCAAGATAAATGGATAAGGACTTTTTGATTGTACAGTTTGTAAAGATACTTCAGAAAGTAATGTCACACAGGTTCTTTTGTTTTAGAGTTTAAAAAGTTCAAATTGGCCCAATTTTTTGAACAAAACTAATTAGAGTTTATCAAAGAGTAATACTTCCTAGTTTGACCTACATAGTCATATAGTTAAGCTAGGGGGTGTTATAGTTGTTGTATTAGAGTGGAGGTTTAGTCATTTCTAAAGACTGCTTACATAGTTATGATCATGTGACAGAAATCTCAGTCAACCAGTAAGTCTAATTAATTGTATACATGCACTTTTTTTTGTTATATAAATTTGATGCACACATTATTATTGGCTATTATGTTTGTTTATAAGTAAAGGGCTACTGTACATGAAATCATGCCAACGGGTAGAGGTCAGACTAGCCAACAGAGGGGGGTCAAGACAATGACAAAGATACTACTATACATCGATTGGCTGAATTAGTAGAGAGACAAGCTCAACAAATAGGGAGGCTTATAGAACGAGATCAAAGGAGAGATGAACAATTACCAGTACAAGTTGTAGCTAGATACGAAAATCGTAAACCAGCTTCTGAAAGGTTCAGAAAGAATAAAACTCCAGTTTTTAAAGGTTAAACCAATTCATTATTAGCTGAGGAGTGGATTTGGAGTTTGGATGGTATCTTTGATAATATAAGAATCCTTGAAGAGGAGAAAGTTTCTTGTGCTACTTATATGTTCCAAATGGATGCCAGGCATTGGTGGAATTCCATAAAGTCAATCATTGATGTTAATAGATTGACTTGGGAGGGATCCAAGGAAATCTTTTACAGGAAGTACTTTAGTAAAGCTCATTGACTTGCAAAGGTGGCTAAGTTTACTAATTTGAGGCAAGGTGGCATGTATGTATGTGATTATATAAAGAAATTCGATGAGCTATCCCACTTTGCTCCTCATATGGTGAGTACTAATGAGTTGAAAGTTAATCAGTTTCTACAGGGGCTCAAAGCAGTAATATATAGAGATATTAAGATTTCTATAGGAAAAGGTGTACCTTACATAGAAGTTGCAGAGATAGCCCTTGAAGCTGAAGAAGCTGAAATGAAGGTGGTAAAGGTACTAGAAATTAGAAGAAACATAAATATAGCAAGGAGAAATGTAAATTTTGGAAAAGGTACTCAATCAGGGTTTGATAGCAGCAAAAGGAAATTTCCACATGGTCAAGGACAAAGACAAGATCCTTCAAAGCGCCCGGCAATAAGTCAAAAAATACAATCTACTCCAACTCAGAAAGTTACATGTCCCAAATGTGGAATGCCCTATAAAGGTGAATGCTTTTTTGGTAGTAGAGCGTGTTATACCTGTGGCAAGATAGGACATTTTTCTAGAGATTGTCTCTCCATCTCTACTGAATAAAAGAAAGTTCCAGCTCGTGTGTCTACCATAACTGTGATAGATGCTGAGGCTGATCCATCGGTTGTAGTAGGTGAGATCTCTATCTTTGATATCTTTGCAAATACATTAATAGATTCAGGAGCTACACATTTATTTGCATCACCAGCATATGTGAGAAAATTAGACAGATCACTTGAAACTTTGAATTTAAGATATTGTATAACTATTCCATCTGGGGAAGTGCTATATTCTGGTCAAGTTTTGAGAGTATGTCCAATACAGATAGATGCTAGAGAGTTGTGAGTAGACTTAATAGTGTTGGATATGCAGGATTTTGAGATAATTTGGCGTATGGATTGGCTATCTAAGTATCATGCTAGCATTGATTGTAATGGTAAGAGAGTAGTATTTTAGCCACCTGGTGAAGGGGAGTTTACTTTCCTTGGGTTTTCTAGGAAGAAATTGGTACTAATTATTTCAATGATAAAAGCAAGGAAGTTACTTGAGAAAGGATGTACTGGTTATCTTGCAAATGTAATGGATACTAGAGAAGAACTTAGGATGAAGCCACAGGAAGTACCAGTAGTTAATGAATTTCTAGACGTATTTCCAGAAGATTTACCGAGATTACCACATGCTAGAGAGATAGAGTTTGCTATTGACTTGCTACCTAGCACTGCTCCTATTTCCAAAGCACCATATAGAATGGCTCCATTAGAGTTGAAGGAATTAAAGGTACAATTACAGGAGCTTTTCGACAAGGGTTTCATTCGTCCAAGCTTTTCACCAAGGGGTACTCCAATGCTATTTGTAAAGAAGAAAGATAGAACTATAAGGCTTTGTATTGATTATAGAGAGTTAAATAAGGTTACAATCAAGAATAAATATCCTCTCCCTAGAATTGATGATTTGTTTGATCAATTATAAAGTGCTTCAGTATTTTCCAAGATTGATTTAAGAATGGGATACCATCAACTGAAGATTAAAGAAGAAGATATTCCTAAGACAGATTTTAGGACGAGATACGAACAATATGAGTTTTTAGTGATGCCCTTCGATTTAACTAATGCTCTAGCTACTTTTATGGATATGATGAACAGAGTATTCAAGGATTTCTTAGATAGTTTCGCTATAGTATTCATTGATGATATTTTGATCTACTCATGCTCAAGGGAGAAGCACATAGAGCATTTGAGAATGATTTTGAGGATCTTGAAAGAAAAGCAGTTGTATGCAAAGTTTAAGAAGTGTGAGTTCTGGTTGAAGAAAGTTATCTTTCTTGGTCATGTATTGTCTAGAAATGGTATTTTTGTAGATCCAACGAAGGTTGAAGTTGTAAGTATTTGGTCAAGACCTACAAATATTTTAGAGATTCATAGCTTTTTGGGATTAGCTGGTTATCATAGAAGGTTCGTGGAAGGATTTTCTAAGTTGGCTTCTCCATTGACTCAGTTTACTAGAAAGAACGTGAAATTTCATTGGGATGATAATTGTGAAAAGAGTTTTCAAGAGTTAAAGAATTGTTTGATCATAGCTCCTATACTTTCTATACCTATTGGATCAGGAGGATTTGTTGTTTATAGTGATGCTTCAAAGAATGGTCTAGGCTGTATTCTGATGCAAAATAGTAAGGTTATCTCCTATGCTTCTAGGCAACTAAAAGAATATGAAAAGAAATATCCTACTCATGATTTGGAGCTAGCAGCAGTAGGTTTTGCACTGAAGATTTGAAGACATTATCTTTATAGAGAAAGATGTCAAATTTACACAGACCATAAAAGTCTCAAGTATTTCTTTACCCAAAAGGAACTAAATATGAGACAGAGAAGATTGCTTGAACTTGTAAAAGACTATGATTGTGAAATTAACTATCATCCAGGAAAAGCTAATGTGGTTGCAGATGCTCTAAGTAGAAAATTATTAGCTGCTATGTTACTTAAGTATGTTGATCGGAAAAATCTTTTGATAGATTTGCATTGATTGGAATTAGAGATTGTGCCTTCAGGTCTAATGGAGAAATTAGTAGCTCTTACCTTGCAACCTACAATTTTAGAGAGAATCAAACAAAGCTAGAATACAGATCCCTATTTGACAAGCTTAAAGACTAAGATAGAGTTTGGAAAGGAGGTGGCCTTCCAAATTTCTAGTGATGGTGTAATTAGATATAGAAATAGATTGTGTGTGCCAGATGGCACAATTAGAAAAGAGATATTGATAGAAGCTCACACTACTCCCTACTCTGTGCACCCCGGTACTACAAAGATGTATAGGGATTTGAAAATACATTACTAGTGGCCAAGTATAAAGAAAGATGTGATTGAGTTTGCAGAACAATGTCTCATATGCTAGCAAGTTAAAGTTGAACATCAAAGACCTGCTAGTACATTGAAGCCAATACATGTGCCACAATGGAAATGGGAACAGATTGCTATGGATTTTATGGTTGGACTTCCTAAGACAAATAAAAGCCATAATGCTATTTGGGTTATTGTGGATAGATATACTAAGTCATCCCATTTCCTGCTGATTAAAGTGACTTATAATTTGGATAAGTTGCCTCGGTTATATGTTCAAGAAATCATTAGACTGCATAGTGTTCCAAAGGTTGTTATTTCTGACTGAGATGCTAGATTCACTTCAAAATTCTAGAAGAGAGTTCAGGAGGCTATAGGTACAAAACTAGCATTCAGTACAACTTTTCATCCTCAAATAGATGGACAATCAGAGAGAACTATACAGACTCTTGAGGATATGCTTAGAGCTTGTGTGTTAGATTTTCATGGATCTTAGAGCAAGTACTTGTCGTTGATAGAATTTTCCTACAACAGTAGTTATCAAGCTTCAATTGAAATGCCTCTATATGAAGCATTGTATAAAAGAAAATATAGATCTCCAATTCACTGGGATGAGATGGGAGAAAGGAGATTTCTTGGTCTAGAATTGGTAAGAGAAACAGCTGAAGTAGAAGAAAAGATTCGTAAACAGTTATTAGCTGTTCAAAATAGACAGAAGTATTATGCTGATCCTAGAATGAGAGAGGTCATATTTGATGTTGGGGACAAAGTATTTTTGAAGGTTACTCCCATGAAAGGAATCATGAGGTTTGGGAAGAAAGGAAAGCTTAGTCCCAGATATATAGGACCATTTGAGATACTTGACAAAGTTGGAGATATTGCCTATAGACTTACCCTTACTGTCGAACGCATATAATGTTTTTCATGTCTCTATGTTAAGAAGATATGTTCCAAACCCTTCACATATTTTGAGTTACGAGCCATTGGAGTTGAGACAAGATGTGTGTTATGAAGAAGAAATAGTGGAGATTTTGGATAGAAAATAGAAGAAGCTTAGAGACAAGAAGATCCCCTTGGTCAAAGTATTGTGGAGGAAACACGAAGCAGAAGAGGCCACATGGGAAAGAGAAGAAGAGATTAAAACTAAGTATCCTCACTTATTTGGGTAAGCAAATTTCGAAGATGAAATTTAATAAGGAGGGAAGGATTGTGATGCCCAAGTTTCTCACATACATAATAAGCCAATAATAAGCATGTTCATATTACATAATAGATATATCATGAAACTAGTGTCAATTTTATGATAAATTGCTCATTTTGATCGTTAAATGCTTTCAATATATATTATTATATTAATGATTGTCGAAGTATTCCCATAAGTGTAAAGGCTCAGTATCCTCAGATAGAGAGATTGGTGTGTGAAAAGAACAAAGAATACATTCATGAATGATAATACTATATGCATATGCATTAAGAAACTATGTCCATTGATAACTTGGTCAAATAGTAGTTTTTCGATAAAATGCATTTTTCATACTTTTCGGAGCAAAATTCACTGTGTATTTAGCACGTGAAATAGCTTTAATTCAATGTTTAGGACTTATTTCTAGAATTTTCAAACAATTTCGTTCCAGGTAAGCATGAGGTGGCAGTTATTATACTGAACTGTGTTTAATTACACTAAGTTAGCTTAGATTCAGCTTAATCGCATAATGTCATCTTTGTACATTCTATTAATTCGACAATTATACTATGTTTGCATCATCGATTGGAGTCTAATTGACTTTCTTTTTATGTTTAATGATTGGTTATGGAGCCAGGTTCCACCAAATTATAATAAAAGTGACCATATAGAATCATAAGTCAAAGTATGACTAGATTTCAGTTTCTAAGGTAGGTTTCATCATTTTGGCCTACGCTTGGGTGTATAGGATTGACCAGCAATGTGGTGAATATGCTAAGGATTTTTTAGAGCTTGACACATGGAAAGTAGTGAGCAAAATACCTAAAATACCCCTTAGAATTTAAGTTATGCCATTTCTTAGCCATTAAGTATTGATTTTTGACCAAATCTGGTCATTTCTTTCCTCTTCCTCCACAGCCACGACTTGTTACCACTCCAGCCACTTTCTATACTTCTCTTAACTTTCCTTATCCATATCTAAGAGTCTCCAAGTGGTAGAACTCAATTTGGAGCTCAAGGAAGCAAGATAGGTCCAAACTACTCATGGTAATTCTACTTGTTCTTCTTCCTAGGTTTTGTTTTGTTATTTCAATTCTCCACTTGATATTACTTAAGTAATATTTCCTCTAGGTCATTTTGAGTCCTAAGATCAATTTCAAGGCCTTAGAAATCAGTTTTTTGAAAGTTGAAGGCAAGAGCTTCAACAAAAGTTCAAACTAGTCAAGGTGAGTTTTTGGGGGAATTTAGAATTGATAGTTTACTTCTATTACTTTAGCTCTTGAGTTAAAGCTTTTATTTGATGAATTAAGGTCTAAGGAAATATTATATATGGCTGGAAACACAGATTTTAAGTGGAGAATTAAAGTTATACTTAAATTCCTAAAGTGTGCTAGTTAAGGATTTAAGTGTTGTCATATGTGGTAGATTAAGTTTTTATATTTGTAATCTGATTTTCTAAACTTAGAGTGTATATTTTATGGATCCTAATATTCATTGCACTCATTTGGTGGCTATTTATGATTACACATAAGTATAAAAGTGGTTTTAAACTTTGTCTAAACGAAAGGAATTCAAATGTACCTAGGTTGCTCTAAATGATTCTCTTGAATTGCATATGTGAGAATTGGCTTCTTGATTGTTATTACAGGTCTTAAACCATGCTTTTAATCATGTGGGGATGTCCTAAAAATAGAGGAGGTGCTGTCCAAATATTTTTAGAACCAAATGGTACCATTTAGAAGTAAATGGACTAGTTTTTATGAAAGTAAATGACATTTTGGTTCATTTTGTGATTAGGGTTCCTTCTTTTGTAAAAGCTGTGATTCAGTCTTATACTTGTTTTCTTTAAGCATTTTACATTGTAATGATAATATTAGTAATAAAATTGACATCAGGTCCTCCACACACCTTGCCACAGAGGATATTAACCTTTTCCACTATCTTTTCTACCGGATACAAGATAAGTAAAGATTTATTTTAACTGCATCACAAGAACAATAGTAGATGCAAGATGTTTTCCTACATACTTGTGTATACTATTTCAATTGTATGTTATTTATATTGTTGTTGCAAAGTTTACGAAAACATAAGTATGGCATGATCATTTAACCATGATTTTCAAAGAAATAAAATTTTCCACGCATTGGATTTAAAGTAGTACCATTATACTGATTTTACAAGATATGTTTTAAATATATTGTCTAGTTTGTCTGTGTTAGGTAAGTATGGTTTGCACAGACATCCTTACCGCATAGGTTGGCACGACTTACCAACTACCAGGACTGAGCATTGTACTATGAGATTTATTGGTATATTATCTAGTCAGTCTACATTGGGTAGGTATGGTTCGCATTAGCCATGTGTTTCCTTCCCACATAAGTGAGCACGGCCTACCGACTGCCGCAATTTCGTAGTGTACTCAACGGCCCTATAAAGAAATGTTTTCTAAGAAAAGTACATCAAAATGAAAAGTTATGGAAGAAAGAGTACAATGGGAATTTCAATGAAGTTTATGCATGAAACATGTTCACGAGTATGCATGATCTTTACTTACTAAGCATTAGCTCATTTAGTTCCTGTGATGCAGGTTATGAGATGTATGATGTATAGAGTTGTCGATTGGCTAGCACGCTTTCTTGTCGCCATGATCATATAAATGTGGACGAACTTGACTTGTGGACGATGTTTTCTTTGTATTTTGATATTTTGGTGTGATGTAAATATCACTGTGGATGGCAAGATAAATGGATAAGGACTTTTTTGTTGTACTGTTTGTAAAGACACTTTCAGAAAGTAATGCCACACAGGTTCTTTTGTTTCAGAGTTTAAAAAGTTCAAATTGGCCCAAATTTTTGAACAAAACTAAAGTTATGGTTTATAAAAAAGTAATGCTTCTTAGTTTGACCTATATAGTCATATAGTTAAGCTAGGGGGTGTTACACTACCAAAGTCTCCCTAGTAATAAATAGCATGCATTCATGTTCACCATAGCACACTTGATCTCATCCTTGTAATTTTGTCCAATGGAAAAAAGAATTACAGCTTGTTGTGAAACGGTAACCTCTCATACCTTTTTTAGCCAAACTAACTTGTATGGCTTAGGCTGCTTCTCAGTCTTTACCTCTAGTTTCTATATAGCTTTTTCAGATACAATATTTTCACAACTACTAACATGAACAATAAATCTACACACCTTACTAATAATGGTATATGTTGACTGAAAAATATTGTTGTGTAACCAATCATGTTTTGGAGCTCATGGTGTCAAACACGAGCATTGAACCACAAGTAATATCCCAGTATCACCCTTCACATATTCTTCCTCTACTGCATCATCATCAAAATTCGACTCCTTACTAATCTCCACATCATCCTCCACTTTTCTAGGTTCACCATATAAAGCCCTCTTGCCAAACTTCTTACAATCTACTTGACTATAACATGTTTCTCCAAACCTAAAGTATTTAATTCCATTAGTTGTTGCTCTAGTAGATTGGGTGGTATTAGGAAGACTCTTTTAATTAAAGGTGTTACCTTTGTTTGCTCCAATTTTACTGCTACTGTTATTGTTACCATGGAAAGACGTGCTACTTGACTGTCTTAAGGCTTGTTTTTCCACCTAAAGTGCTTGCTGGTGTACTGCAGACACGTTGATTAGATCAATTAAATTAACGGTGTCTTGAATTTAAGGATGCAAACCTCCAATATACTTGGCCACCAACTGATTATCCGTCTCTTGAATCTCGTTACGCACTAACAACTGATAGAATTCAGTTGTGTAATCATCTACAGAGCGGGTTCTTTGCTGTAAATTCTGTAATCTTTGGTGCATCAACCTTCGGAAATTATAGACTAAAAACTCATCACGCATCTTCTTCTTCATCTTGTCCCTAAATCGTGTTAGTTTTGATGCCAGGGTTGATTTTGGAGAGCCAATAATGCAACCACTTGCTCCATTAATTAGGTCACCTGTTGTTCCAATTGCATCATCCGATCACATTCATAGACTTCATCCACGGGGAACTTGTTGGTTGGCCATCTTCTTAGCGACATCTTATCAAGAACAAATATGGCTCTGGTACTAACTAATATAATGGAAGTGTCTGATGAGAAAGATCTTTTAAAAAATTGGAGACAACCTACTATAACCTGTTGATTCACTCATAAATATCAGGAAAATGGCTTCAAACAATCGTTGATTCTCGTTGAATACCACAAATTTGGGAACAAAAGAGATTCTCGCTTTTGAATTTTATTAATCAATTCAAAACTTAAAACTCAAAACAAATAATAAAAGGTCTTATGGATAACAATATATAGGAAAAACTAAATAAAATATGAAACCCTATCAAAAAAAAATTAAAATATTCGGAATCTAGTAACAAAATAAAGGGGAAAAAAATGCAAAAACGGGGCAACAAAAACGTTGAAAATGTGAATCGGTAGCCTGAGCGGTAGACTGATTCTGTCTCCCAAAAATTAGCAGTAGACCGATCCTGTCTACCAATTCTTCCAGAAAGAAAATCACTATTTTGGGCAAAAAATCGACTGACCATTGTTAGGTAGTAGACTAAGGCGGTTGACCGAAAACTACTAGTGGGCTACCGGATACTTCAATTCTCACTTATTTCGATCGTAGTGCTTGAAAATCTCAAACTCATGATGCGCTACTGTTGGATTTAAAAACGATTTTTCGCAGCAGAAGATTGGCCCAGGAACATTCAAAAAATTTTCTCAAAACAATTGACTATATGAGTGCATAGTATTAATTCATAG
>JXTB01000020.1:428572-516447 GCA_002914805.1 Parasponia andersonii | reverse complement strand
TTTAATTAAAGATCCCAAACTTTAATTAATTATTATGGACTATATTTAGTTTATTATCCATAAATTTAATCCTCATGCATATAACACTTATATACCAAATTTATGGTCATATAAATAAATTAGGGATTTTCTGATATTTAAAGACATACAAATTATGCACAAATTCAAATAAAAAAAAATGTCATTTTATTAATTTAGCAAATATCCAAAATATACATGCTTTTAGAGCATAAACCCTAATAATTAGATCACTAAGTCGGTTGTTCCCTTATTCATTTCCTTCCTCTCTTTTTTTCAACACATAAATAGATATATAGGATAGAATAAACTCACTTTAGTATTAAATAAATAGAAATATAATGTATCGATTATTATCTGAAATAAATAAAAATATGTATCTTGTATGCAGAGTTTGAGCCAACAAATTCTCAAATGTACATATAATCAAATATTTAACTATATATTAAATCAATAGAATAAAAAGAAATATGGCCACTTATAAAAAATTACAACAACAATTTATTTAATCTGATCAAGCATTTCCTAATGAAATAATATGCCAAACCAATCATACGAGAAAAATAATACTTGACAAACTTGCGTGTGTTATCATTTCATTGTAAAATTAATTAAAGGTTAGTAAAAATAACTAATATTCTAAGGCAAGTACTCAAAATAATATGCACATATGAAATTTATTTTTAATTTTAATACAATCATACTATTAATGACTTTTTAGTTATATAGGGGACTGAGTATTGTTTGCAAATTCAAGATATCATAATAATGATATTGATTTTGGATTTGTTTTGAATATGTGATTTGTACATAATTTCTGATCTCATTTGAGAACTTAATTTTAGAAGTAATAACTATTCAAGTTTAAAAAACTACGTCCATCTAACAATAATTAATTAAATTCCTATTGAGCCTTCATTTGCTCATACTATATTTTTTCCTCTCAAATAGTATAGTGTGCAGCGAGACTTTGGTGGTCCAACACCAAAGTGAGTAGAGGAAACTCGGTGATTATTTGTAGTTGTCGATAACTACTACTCAAAGACTTTTATCCCTACTATAAATATAGCTTTAGAAGACATGGGCAGGAGTGATATAGATGACATTTTTACGAAACAAAGTTGTCTAAAAAAAGGCGAGCGATGGAGGTTCACTTTAAAGAGTCACAGACGACGGGTTTCGATGCTACCCATTGTCTATTCTAACGCCATTGATTTCAAAAAAAAATAATAAATAAATGGCGCCATTTTCTGGCGCCTTAAATAACACGGAAACGTAGCATAGATGATAGGTTATGCAATAACTGTCGTTTATGCACTTGCCTATTTAAAAAAATATTTTAAATTGCGCTAGAAAATGGCACCTTAATTAAGTAAAATGCTACGATTCACAATTGTCTTCCCATTAGACGACGGGTATCCGAACCCGTCGTTTTTTCCTCTTGTTTTTATGCCCTTCCTTTTTCTCCCGCTTTGATCCACTTCGATGCTACGTTTTTATGTCTTCCCTATTCAGCAGCTCCTCTCTCAAGTCTGAGCCCCTGTTCATCAGCTCATTTTCTCTGCCCAAATCCATCATCTAACCCCGAGTTCGACGACCTATTTGACACTGAATGTCCTCTTGCGTCAAAAGCGACCAACTCCTCCTCGGGTTGAACCAGAAGCTGCTCACTCTCGTTGCTACACCCAAGGTCGCAAAGCACCTAGCTCCAGACTCGAATCCAAGCGAGGTCGTGAAAGCCCTGTTCATTAGTCCTAAGCTGACTTAACCCTTGTTTGATTCGGGTATAATCTCTTTGCTTTGATCTCTAATTTCTGGTACAGTCTGGGTGTGGGTTTGATGTCGAAGTGTTAATGTTAGTCCCTGTTTAGGTACTGATTTGGGACTTAATTCCTCAGCTGAGGTATGTATATATACTTTGTTTGCTAGTTCTTTCGAGATTTGAAAAAATGGGTTCTGAGATTAAATGTTTTTGTTTTGGTGAAAGTGAAATCTGAAAGTCTAGAAAGAAAATACTTCCTTATTAGTTAACAACCGAATTCAAAGATTTGCATTTTCGTTTCCTGTTGCAATTTTTTTTTTCGTTATTGTAGATATTTGAATATAGAAAATTTAGGTTCAATGTGATTTAAGTCATACTCTGTTCTGTAACGTTGCTAGTATCATATAAATATATATATATATATATATATATGTATATTCTTTTCTTCTTATTATTTTATTGGTATTAGCTCCATAGAAATGGCTTGACATGACTGTTTATTCATTGGATAAAATAGCTTTACATATTTGTTTTGTTGAATAACATTCCTTGATGAATGTGTTTTATTTTCTTAAGTTATATTTATCAATGGACAAACAAGCTTCCAAAAATGAGCTAGTAACTTGCTAATAAGGAAGGAATCTTGCAAAGGCACTCTAGAGAATCTATGGTGCTGACTTAATGATGAGGAACAAATTCATTTCTTTGGTACCATAGTTGTGGGTACTAACTTGCTAATAATGAGGAACAAATCTTGCTAATGCAATTGGCAAACAGAGAGTTTTTTTTTTTTTTTTGGGGGGGGGGGGGGGGCGAAGAAAAAGGTCGACAAAACCTGCACTTAATCTTTGCATAGTATACCGGCTACATTGTATATTTTCTCAAATTAGCTATGATAGTTAATGAAGCATGCTTGCTTTAGGAAGAATTTTTATATGATTGAGTTTATGTCTCAAGTTCTCATAATCTGTATAAAGAATGGTGTTGTAGGAAAATGGTAGAATTTTTTTATCTTTACAACTTCTTTGGAAAATAAAGGTTGACTATTTTGATCAAAATTCTCTAACCGCTCGCTAAGTCATTTTTACTATAGGTAATTTTCTTCTTTCTGGCCATTGACATATTAAGTTACATGCGATTATTATTATTATTATTTTTTCCTAATTGATCTTAACTAGTGATGCAGGTTGAGCAGATCAATATGATTACTAATTTAGATATAATTAGATAATTGGAAAGCAACTCGAGATTGTAGATGCATTACTTTATCATTGCTATATAAGAAGTTCAAACTACTCTAGTAATGTAGCTGCTTTTTTTCCTTTTACCTGTGCATATATTTGAGGTAAACCAAATTTGTTGTAAAATTTAGAAAGGTGCATGACAGCCAACCTGACTGAAAATTCTCTATTTGTTCAGCACGTTGTATAGTTTGCAAAATTTAATAAAGTTTAGGTGTTTTTGCTTGGAAGAAAAATACACTGCTACCATTTGATATATGGCTGAACTGAAAAAACTTCAACAATTAGATGTCACTCCATAATTCACTCTTAGAAGACAAGAAAGTAGGTCAATTTCGTAGTATTTAGATTTCCCTTTTAAAAATGACATAAAAACAAATAGTTGGATCCATTTCAAGGCTATATTTCTGTTTTCCCCCTTCGTAACATTTATGTTTCTTCTTTATGTTATCACGGTACATAGTCTATTTCCATTTTGACACCATTTTGACGTTGGAAAAAACAGTATTCTGCCTTGCTACATGGGGTGTTGGTGCTTCATAAGAAATACAAAGCCCATGTTTAATTCATTTGCTGAGAAGGCAACAACTGAGTTCAAGAAGTAGTACGCAGTGTTTTCGTTTTGTTAATTGATAGAGCAGTGTGCAGTTTTTTATCAAATGTATTGAGTAAAATAACTAAAGGTCCGTTAAAAGAAACGAAGGATTAGAACAAGGTCCATTAAGATAGTAATACTAGGTTCATGTTGTTGATGTTGGGTCTAATTATAGATTTCGTGGTGTTCATTTTTTCCCCCTTGGTTGCCTTATTTATGCTTTTCTGCTTTGCTTCAGAATTGTTTGGGTGCACCCAGTTAGTTATATATTAATAAAAATGGATTTCTTTTGTAACTTATTTAGGGATTCATATTGGAAATGTACTGCTTGCATTCTCTGTTTTAGCTAATGTTGTATAATTATCTATATATGATTATTTTGCTGATGATTACTTGTTTCTATTTTGAATATTTGATTTACTTAATAAATCCTAGATATCTACATTAAGCAATGTAAGGATTTAGTTTTCCGTTTCACATGTATAGTCATGGGTTTTTTGCACGATTGGCTCCTGTGTTTTTCTCAAATTGGCATTTTGGTCCCTAAGAAAATAAATTTGGCAATCAAATCCTTATACTATGAAAAACGTTACAATTAGCCCCAAATCAGCGACGGGCATTAAATTGCTAACGGAATTAGCCATGTGATAGGCACGTGCCTTGTTTGCTGAGGGCATTTTCAGTAATCCAAGTTACAGAACAAAGTGGATTACTAATTGAGAGATTGTGGGAGATGATCTCATTTCAATTTGGGGGTTAGGACTCATAAGTTAATCATCCAAAGAAAAGAAGAGTGCTTCAACACTCGATGGCTCAGATCGTGGTTGCTCTAAGACGACAATTTTGCGTCTTAGAGGAGGAAAACCAACTTATGGTAAATTTTTATGAATATATTTTCGTTCTTCTTAGACTTTTGGTTAGTGATTGTAGTATTATCCTCAAGTCTACTACTCTAAAAAGAAAAAGACAAAAAGAAACCTGTAAAATGATTTTTCAAGAGCATAAAAGTAAAAAAAAAATTGTTTTTTCTCCCATATTTATTTATTAACAAAATAACCATTATATTTCTTTATGCGGGAATATAATCTTGACGTAAACATATTTCGTAAAATAGAATAGAAATTATCTAATTTCCTGTATTTTCTACTAATCATTATCCTTTTTTTTTTATTTGCAATAAGATATGTATTGGCTCTTTTGAATGTTATAGCTAAGTAAAGATAAAGTTTTACTAATAATAAGATTCCAATGTCTTTATGCTTTTTATTTTATTTTGTTTTTATATTGGGAGAAGAAGAAACAGATCTTTTGTAACAATACTTTTATTTGATTTTTTAAGTGGTATGAATATTGATGAATTTAATTTGAGAACCTTTTGCTCTTTTACTCTTTTCGTAATTTATATTCAGTAGTGATGATTTATTTGCCTGAATCAAAATATATATATATATATATATATATATATATATATATATAGTAAATCTAGATGACTTTGACTTTACTCACAGTGGATATAACATATATAGATATCTACTTCCTTTTTTTTATTATTTTTTGAACTGTTTATTGGTAAAATCTAAATGGTATCATCTTTTATGTTGATTTATTTTTTTCGGTAATGTAGAACCGGGAGAAAGAGAAGCATTTACATTGCGAATTTACTATGGGGGAGGCATATTTCTAAGGAATAGCACTTTGTATTATGAGAGAGGCAAAGTGTGTCACTATGATTAGTGCTCACTTTATTACATAAGTTTGCTAGAATTGGATCGGTTCATGCTCAAATTAGGTTATGTAAAAGATGTTGAGAAAGAATACTACTACAGGCCTAATAATATTGGCAATTTGGCCGAGTTTGAATGTATTGCATTTGATAAGGCTGTATTGACTATGTCAAGAATATTAGCTGGTAGTCGGGTTGCAACTTTGTACATGGTAGTGTCAACTCCTTTTACGAGAGTAGATTTTAGCCAATGTAATAATATCATCGAGACAGGACTTGTTGAAAGAGAATTTGTCTTTTAATATTGATGATTATGAGTTCACTTTTAAAGGTTTAGGGTCGAAAGATGAACCAACTAAAGTTTTTATGTCTGAGTTTGAAATCGAAATGGGCTTTCATGATGTCCCAATTGAGCAGGAGGGTAGAAGTTTTAGTAATGTTGAACTTGGAGTAGAAACTGAAGTTATGGAAGATGATTTAACTGATGCAGGTTATGAGCAATTCGATGATAAGGTACTACATTAAAAGAAAAGGCTCCGACAACTAGTGCAGCAAGCAGTTCATTGCCTCCACCTGAGATTTTTACGGACTCTGATAGTGACATAGAATCTAATGAGTTAATTAGCGATTGTGCTTCAGAAGGTGAAGGATTTAAGAGGGAGTAATTTTGAATTCAACCCTGATTGTAACATGGCTAATCATGTGTTCAAGATTAGTATGCTATTTTCGTCATTTTCGTCTGTTGATTCTTTTAGGGTACCACGAAGGTGTAATGTATCAAAGCACATAGAGGGATAAAATTCAAAAAAATGAGAAAAAGGGGGTTAGAGCAGTTTGTAAGGATGGCCACAGTTGGATGGTTTTTGCATCTCTAATTGATAAGAAATGAACTTTTAAGATTAAAACATTCAATAACACGTACTTGTGGCAGGGTGTATAAAAACAAGTATGTTACATACAAGTGGCTTGTTAAAAAATTTGAAAAGAAATAGAGGGCTAACCTGAAATGGTGAAAGGCTAGTTTTTCAGAGGAAGTTAGAGATGAAACTATAGGAAATATTTCAATTTGGAAGTACTACAGAGCTAGGGGTCTGGCCATGAAGGATATCAAAGGATCAGAAGACCAACAATACTCAATGTTGTGGGATTATTATGAAGAATTGAAGACCTCCAACCTTGACAGTATTGTCTTTATGAAGTGCAACTTAGAGATAGATAAACCTATTTTTGAAAGATTATATGTTTGTTTGGCAGCTTGTAAGAAAGGAAACATTAATCGGTCTAGATGGCTACCACATCAAAGGGCATTATGAAGGTCAACTATTGTCTACAATGGGAATTGATGGGAATAATTGTATGTTCCCGATTGCATATGCAGTTGTAGAATCTGACAACAAGAATTCTTGGAGTTGGTTCTTAGGTTTTCTCAAGAATGATCTCCAAATTGGAAACAACCATAAGGTGTATTGGTTATCTGAAAAGCAAAAAGGATTGATTAAAGCAATAAAAGATGGATTTGAGGGCTCAACTCATAGGTTTTGTGTGAGGCACTTATAGAATAACTTCAAGAAAGATTTTAAAGGTCTTACTCTTAAGCAAACCTTGTGGAATGCAGCAAGAGCAACTACGGTTCATAGGTATAATTCCTCTCATATTTTTTACTTATTTTTTAAATTTACAAGTACAGTTAGTTAACCATACTAATTAGTTTTTGTTTGCATTTTTTTTTAAGAAAAATCTTTTGGTGCTAGGCTTGAGGCTGAAATGGAGAAGTTAAAGACTCAAGATGGAGTTGCATTTAAGTAGATGGTTGATAAAGACCCATAATCATGGAGTAGGTCACATTTTGAAATTGCTCCACATTGTGACATTGTTAAATAACCTGTGAGTCTTTCAATGCAACAATATTAAAAGCTCGTGATAAGCCAATACTTACTCTCTTAGAATTTGTTAGAAGGTATGTTATGATGAGATTCGTTTCTAAAAAAGAAAGTATATCTAAATGGCACTATAAGATTGGACCAAAGATTTTCAAGATCCTTGAAAAGAACAAGATTACAGCTATACATTGTATTTCAGACTATTGTGGTGATGACAAGTTTGAAGTAAGATGTTTTAATGGTAATAGGTTTTGTGTTGATCTAAAATTGTAAACATGTAGTTGCCGCAGGTGGGACCTCACTGGGATCCTATGTCCTCATGCTATATCTTGCATGGAAGACAGGGACATTAATCCAACCCTCTTTCTTCATGAATGCTACAACAAGGAAACTTATTTAAAAGTTTATTCCTATGTTGTTAATCCTTTGAATTGTCTTGAGGCATGGAGGAAAACAGGTTATGTTCCTTCTATAGCTCTAGAGTTTAGGCGACAATCTGGTAGACCAAAAAATTAAGGAGGATAGAGCCTGATGAATTAGAAGTCCCTGGTACTAAAACAGTTAAGCTTCGGAGGACCAAAGAGATTAAAAAGTGTAGCATATGTCATCTAGAAGACCTTAACAAGAGGGGCTGCCCTAAACAAGGCTTGCAGCCACCAACCACTACAACCCAAGTTCAAGTCACTCCAACAGAGAATGCCACAAAGAAGCCAATCATAGAGGCAGCAAAGAAGCCAACTTAAAAGGCCATAAAGAATCCTACTACAAAGGACAATGAGCAAAACACTAAAAAAGTTGACAAATTACAGGTTAATTCCTTTATATAGTATAGTATTACTTTATATGTTTAATTCTTCACTTTTATTAAATTCATTACAATGTAGGTGCGAAAGAATCAAGAAGTAAAGACTATTGACAATATAGCTTCCAAACCTATTCCTATAACCACCAAAGCAACTAAAAATAGGAAAAGGGAGGAAAAGGCCATCTATTAGATATGCAGGGCCATAATTGTGAAGATCAGGCCTTTTGTTTTTTAAAGTTTATTAGAAATGGTAAATTTTTGTAAAGTCTAAATAATGATTGATGGTCTGCTAAGAAATTAACTAAAAGAGGGTAGGTATATTTTGTAAAGTAATGCTTAGGCATTGCATATGGTAATTAGGTACAAGACTAAAAATTGTGAAGTGATATATTTTGTAAAACAATGACTGCAAAATTATGATTGAACAATGTTGGATAGATTTATTTTATAAATAGGTGGAGTAGAAAAATTCTTTTGTAAACAAATTGATGTCCATAGAAAAGGACTATATTGACAAATTGATGTACTTCCTGTTTTAATATTAATAGAACTATTTATGATTAATTTTTGAATAGTCTTTTATTTATGAATATTTTCATAATAATTTGAAAAGCAATTGATAGTGGATATAATTTACGGTTATCGATGATTAGTTATATCCACGAATTATTTTTAGTACTCTTTAAGATGAAGCGATTATGTCGCAATACCCTTAATTCTAAAACACCATTTTCATTGCACATTAGATAGTGTACAAAATTACTAGCTTCCAATTTTCCTTTTCCATTAGATCTTGAAGTACAAAAACATCTTCTCTTACTACATATCTACCCAAAACTAACCTATTAGAAACCAACGGTATGGAAAACATCTTTCTCTATTACATACTTCACCAACAATAGTGAATTCTAAATGCTTAAACTAAAATATACTATATAGAATCACAAATAAGTAAAAATTGTAACCACCAGATTGATCATTTGTGCAAAATCAATTCTTTCCCATATACAAGTCTAATTTCTCACTTCTTCCCACATTGTAGTCCGATTCCTACCATGAGCAACACTAAAAAATTATAAAAGTCTATAACACCCTTTCTCTTGAGCTTTGCCTCTCAATTGTGTCCTCATAACACCCGTGAATATTCACACATTGGTGGATCATGTCACACAAAATAACCACATCCAATAGCTCTATTACGCTACAACAATATAATAAAAATAAGAATGAAAAATTATAAGATATTACATCAAATGTTGCAGTTAATCTCTAACAATAAATTAACAATGAGACCCATTGAAATAAATTTACCAAAACTAACTTATAAACTCAGTTAGAAAATAAACCTGAAATATTCAACTAAAAATATATAATTGCATTCACTTAGTCTTTAACCCCGTATATATTGACCTTGATTAGTTTAGCGAATGTGCACAATATAATGCTGAAACAAAATACAAAACAATTGCTTAATTAGTTCTTTTGCATGAGATGACTGTAAGAGAGAAAAATAAATCCATTGACTAATTTTATAGAGAAATTTTCCACAATAGGTACTTAGTAATCCCAACAAAATACAACAAATGTTCTCCAAAAATTAAAAAAAAAAAAACTAACATTTGACCACATTAATCTGATTTTCCTTCAAAACAAGAATGAAAAAAAAAACTGACAAAAACAATATTTACCCGGTATTCTTCATAACCATTAAAGCGCCGACCTGGATTCTCATCCGTCCATGATGTTCTTCTTACGCTTGCCTTCCCACAATAACACATCATTGGTTTATCATGCTCCATTTTGTCCAATTTCACTAATTTTGATGAATCCTAAGCCCCATTTTCTTAGATACTCATTTTCTATCAAACTTTACTTATTTCTTTCTATGTTCCTTTATTATGCCAGAAATGCCCTCATCAAATGAGGCGTATGCCCATCACCTGACCAGCTCTGTGAGAAATTCGATGCCTGTTATAGATTTGGGATTAATTGCAATGTTTTCCTTAATATAAGGATTTAATTGCCAAATTTATTTTCTCAAGAACGAAATTGCCAATCACTAAAAATTCAGGAGCCAATCATGCCAAAAACCCTATATTAATTAAAGAAGTTTATTTGATTATATTGAATAGTTATGTGCTAGGAGAGATCCAAAAGACCAATTTACTAACTCTATGTGGTAAACATTCACTTGTGATTTCATGTTTTTTCATTACTTCTCGTGACTACCTTGTAAACCTATTAGTCTTCGTAGTCTCTCAAATTCTTGATGTTGGTATTGAAGGTCTTCTTGTTGTGTTCTTATTGTATAATCTATGGGAATCAATAGATTGTTTTATTTAAGCATCTCAATCTGCGTTGAAATTAACTGATAAAATCATCTTTTCTGAACATGTAATTTCAAAACTCTTGTAGTGCTACTTGGAAGATCAGCTGTATCACTTGGAGTAGTTAATGGTACTTATTTTGACAACACAACAAATCTCCTCTGTCATATGTCAATTCACCAGGTCTAGCACAGGCATGATGAATACACTATCTCCTCAGAATTAAAGTCAGCAACAATCATAGCAATAAGAATTGCAGCAGAGGCGGAAATTGATGTGTCAACTTCTTACTCAACATCTGATCAGGCAATCTCCAATGCCAGGATTGGGAGCGGTAAGATTATCTTTAAACTTATACTTTCGGTCTCTCTTCAGCCTATTCATGCCATTTTCATATTCGACTCCTTATCTCAGTCGTTGGAGATTATTATACTTCATAACTTATTTAGTCCGGCCACGATTTGTTTAACTTATGAATGATATGTACATCATAGAAGCAACTTTCCAAACTGTATGATTTACAAGGCTAGATGATTCGATACAAGATTCAATCGATAACATTGCAGCGAGCATTTTTTATTTATTACTTGTGCACTTTTTAATAACCAGCCATGATCAGGCTTAGGGTTTAATTTTCATGCTTCCCGCCATACAACAGTGTAATCTCTTTCTTTGTCGTTCTCACAATGTTGAAGTGGTGTTGAAGATAGCATTTCGTAAATTAATCCTTACATTCTAGATATTTTTTGATTTTATATTGGAACTTTTAATTACAATATACTCTCTTCTAAAAAAAAAAAATATAAATAAACTACGACATGACTTGATCCCTTTAATGGGTACGTAGGTAGCCCATTGTTATCAAGGTCTTACAACAAATTAGTTTGATTTCTATATTTTTAATTTTTTATGATTAAGTAGTTAATTATTACCTATAAATTCAAATTTTTTGATGGTTTGAATTGGAAATTATATTATGAATGTGTTTTGAAAGATATTATAGGGTTTATTGCCATTTTAAGTGAATCACGGATGTTGGCAACTCATGAAAAAAATGGAAATAATAGCGAAATATTTTTTTCACAAAACCATCCTTTAGATCATAGTTTTTCTGAAAACCATGATCTATAATTGTTGACCATTTAACTATAGACAACGGTTTTTATTTGAAAATTGTGACCTATAGTTGCTAATGTATTTGCTATAAACGACGGTTTCCACTAAAAACTATAATCTAGAACTTTGAAAACGCCTTTTTTCTCTCCAAATTTCGTTCTATGCGATAGTTATAACCTAATGTGTTTTGCATTGAAGAAAATATGACATGAACATAGATGACGATTTTGGTAGTGTCATCTCTACCATTAGATCAACCGTCGTCAAAGGAGGTATTTTGTAGGAGTATATTCTTGTATTGTAATAGCACTTTAGGGTCCCTACTATGGACTTGGTCTTTAGAATTATTATGCCTAGTTAGTGACAGTAGTGATGATACTTTGATAAGTCATATTATCAATGTATATCTAGTGTTCACAAAGCTGTGAGAGTTTATATTTTGAATTATTTTCAAAATTATTTACAAAAGATGTCGTTTTGAAACTAGTTATTGTTTTTCTGAAAAATTGAACTATCTATATTTTTTTAAAATAAATTTTAAATTTCTATTTGTAAAATTCTTTTTCTATCACTGGCTCGGATTTAGGTTTGGATCATGATAGTTTGTCTAATTAATTCTTTTAATAAGTAAAATCTTTGTCACTGACGTTCTGCGTGAGTTACAACCTGACCTCTTTCATACTGAAAAAAGATGAAAAAAGACGACATGAACAAATAAAACTTTTGTGGACGTATTTTGAAATGTGCCTCCAAATTAAAGACACAACACCTCCTTGCAGAGGTGAGAGTGCACCCGAAATATTCTAGCATATGTCGGTTTTTTAGACAATCTTTTGCGTCTGCCAAAGTGTCAATTGTAGCATAACTAAAAAAGCTTATCAATCACCTTCATCTATCTGAAGAGTGCTAGGCTGTATTATTCAATTTACAAAAATATTGTTAGAATTCTCATACCGATATTCTCGCATCTTGAGATATCTATAATAAAATGAAATAATCATGGATTAAAAAGACTGAACCATGTTAATATTTTTGTCAGTCTATTATTATTTGGTGTCGAACCTCAGTTTAGTGATCGGTTGCTTATCGTAGAGAAAACCCCGTCGACAATGTAAATATGTCGTACGGCGTTCCAAGTAGCATATGAATGACCAATTCCTTGACGTATATTTGATTTTATCTCTTATGGAAAATTTCATATGCTTCCATTATCACTCCTGTTTTACGGCCCGTTTATATTCAATGAATGAAGTTAAAACTGGTTGCCTATTTTAGAAAAAAGATATACGGCACTCCGATTCAATACGCTGCAATTTTTTTTCTTAAAATTAAGTTTCTGCTAGAATTATTTTGCTTGAACAAATGTCTGTGCTATTTAAGAAATTTATATCTTATTTTACTAACATTATAAGAAAATTATTCATTTTTTCATTCAAAATGCAATTATTAACTAGTATCGACGCCCTGAAAAATTATTTGTTAATTCGGAGGTAAAACTAATACGGGCAGGTTAGAAGCGATTTGCAGGGCTCGAAGTGGTGCAAAAGTTTATAAACGTGGAAACGGTGAGGTCGAGCTGGTGAAGGGAAAGAACTACTTTATTTGCTGTGTGTTTGTGACCATTTTTCAATTCAAAGGCAAAACATTTGTATCGAAAATTGACGTAACTGCAGTTTAAGTAATATAAAGACGCGGCAACGCCTCGTTTTCTACGGTTATACGTTACTGTATAATCATTAATAACAATAATAACAATAACTACTCTTGTGGTACTCGTAGTTTTGGTATTTAGTATTTGTCTTTTTCTCTCTCAAAACTCCTAGTTGAGATCGGATCTTTTATAATCATATAAATACTATACCATGTATTGACTTGGAATGGAACAAACTAGTTCAACCCTTTGAGTAAGTTATAAGATGGAATATGACTCATCCTCGATTTTATTATAAAAACAAGAAAATTGAGGTTTGTGTAATTTTTTTAACTTATTATTAGGGTTTGAATCACGAAAATAAAGACTTCATTATGAAGCAGCACAGGGTTTCATCTTGGGTGGATATATCGCTTCGGTGCGATAACTTCATATTTAAAGATATCTTTTATTTTTCGAATCTCTTCCTATTATGCTAAGAAGGATGTATTAATTAGAAATCCAAGGAATGGCACATGCACTAACACGTGATCTTCATTTAGTCATTAATTCCGTCAGATGAGTGCAACTAAAGTATAACTTTTTTCATTATGAATGGCTCTTTTGTAACTAAAATAAGATTACGATTATTATATATATGTATATATATATTTATATATATTAATTCTGAATGGTACAAAACGTAGAGAAAAAGCATCAAAAGATCTACAATATTACCATTAATAAAGAAAAAGAACTACGAAGTGTCATTTAATATAATACTAATCAACTAATTTAGGATCACGACTAACTATTACTTACTAAAAATCACTACTATAGAAAACATTTTTCACATCACTTATAGGATGATGTAGTAGAAAAATAGCATCACTGCATAAGCAACGTAGAAACAGGTGAAGTCATAGCTCTACTCATACTACGTCGCTTTAAAAGCGACTTAGTATACTGGCCAATCACATTATTTGTATAAAAAACAACATGGTATACTGGCTTATCACGTTGCTTGTATAGAAAATGATGTAGTAGGCTAAAATATCTGACCTACTAAGTTGCTTTTGGGGAGATATTACATTGTTTGTATAAAAGCGACGTGGTATGTAGCATATACCACGTCGCTTTCCTAGGAAGCGACGTAGTAAGTGTCGTCCTCCTCCCTACATGCTCGGCCAATGTTAAATAGTGCTCTAAAAAATCTCCGGTGTTACGTTACAGCATTCTAAAAAATCTTAAGCACCTCTATGTATGCTTCGCATAAACTTTACAAGCTAAATGTCGAATCACTGCCTTCGTGATCCATTATCCAAATCCTTATAGTGTCGCTTTACTCTGCCCTTGCCTCTATTTTTGTACCCTAGCATTATCATTGATGGTCGAAAACCTCAAGAATCTACACCTAAAAGATCAAAAAAGACTATTATGTAAATTTTCAAAGACCTAAAAAAGAAAGAAACTAAAATAAGAGAGAGAGGTACCTGAAATTCGAAATAGATTGAGTTTGAATGAGAATATATTGAAAATTTTGAGTTTATTTTAATTGGGATTGGGGGATGGAGTATAGACGGTCATAATGGAGTATTTTTTGTGGGTGCAGATCAATAAAGTGGCTAGTAGAAGCTCCTTACCACGTTGTTTTTTTAGAAAGTGATGTGATAATATACCATGTCGCTTACCCCAAATACGACGTGGTTTCTAATACTACCACGTTACATAATTTAAAAGTGACGTGATATACTTTAATGTCACATAACTTCAATATGACGTGACATGCTCTTAATACCACGTAATTTTTTGGTACAAACAACGTGGTATAAGTAACGTGGAATATTACTTTTTTAGTAGTGAATTACGAATTATTTAAACTTTTAAATAATTCACAAAATCAACTTTATGACAATTAAAAATATTTAGCTTGGCCACAGTCATCCGTAAAGTATACTTATCACATTTGCGAAGTCTGATATAAAAGCTATTCTTTTCACATAGCTAAATACTATGTTTCTCCCTCTATTCTCATAAATCTTAATATATTCTCTCTAGTTTTCAAAATTAAGAAAAAATGGTATACATTGTGAAACTTATTTGTCAAACTAAATTGTAATAGGAAATATCTGAAATATCTAATCCCTTCAAAGTAATGCTAGATAAGTAGATAGTAAACTTCGTTTAGCACTAATCAAGTTTCAATGTATCCAAAATAGAAAATTAACACCAATCTTTATCCAAGTCAATAAGCAAGTGATTGATACTACTTGTCACAACTAGAAATCCAAAACTGTGATATTTAGTAATTTTACTTAAAAATATAATTAAATATTGAGTTTACAAAATTCAGAAGAAATCAAGTACTTAGAATTTTCATTTTAGTCACTACTACAGAAATTATTTTTCACTTTATTTATAGGATGATATGATATCTTTACCACATCACTCCATAAACAATGTGGAAATAGATGACTTAGTAGGTCCACGTAATATATATCACTTATAAGCGACGTGGTAGGCTCTAATAACTAATAAATTGTCAGTTATTTAAGATCTACCACATTGCTTGTTAGGATTTACCACATCGCTCCTTAGAGAAATGACGTAGTAGGTATGAAATATCACATCACTTTTTTAGGGAGCAACATGGTATGTAGCCTAATTTGAAGCCCTACCACGTTGCTCGCTATAGAAGTGATGTGGAATCCAATTAAATACCCTAGATTTATTGTAAACTAGAATAAAAAATGACTCAAAATAACCTGTAACCAACAAGCAGCAATACAACATACAAATTTCAGCAATTCAATATACAAATTATATTTTTCACATAGTTAAGTCCTATATGAAGCACCTAAACTAATCGAAATCATAATTCTTGTCACCTAATTAGACTACCAAAGATATAATGTTAACATAAATAGGCTAGTAGTATGAGTCACCCATCATGATATATACTCTATAAGCTCATCGGCCCATTCCTCATCGGCACATACTGGGGAAAGTGTGACTCAGGTGGCTAGGAAGTTAACTCTTGAGAGGTGGTACTGAATAACTTAGCCTCCAATTTCCAAAGATGTCTTTCTTGATTATAATATTTACTTTACATATTTTGAAATTGAGTTTTCCATTGATTTTTCTTCTCCCATTAAAAAGTGAATTGTTGTTTTGATAATGCTCTTAGACTTCCTTGAGATCTGTGGAATACATCATGCTGAGTTACATAGGCTCCTATAGAATGTACATGTCTAGAGTACTCAGGTGTCCCCAATGCCTGAGTTAATATATCACGTGAGTTGATTTTTTGAATCTCTTCTCGAGATCTCATATCATACAACTCATCCTAAATAAGATACCAGATTAGTTAAATATAGAAACAAATAAACAAACTAAGATTTTAAACAGAATTCAAAAGAACTTACAATTCGTTCTCCCGTTGCTTGAGCCGCGGGATTGAGATATCCTCCCTTACGGTCTTGATGTGTAGCTTTTCATAATTCCCCTCATTCTATTTTATCAGTTGCACATATTTTCTTACGTTCTTCTGCAATAGTTGCAATCTTTTTGTCTAGATTTACGATGAATATACTCATTATATTTTGCTCATCTCTGTTGTTGGACCACCATTTTTTCCTGTGCACATATTACCAAAGATTAGTATCAAATTAAAATAGACAAGTTCCCTATATAATTTATCATATCATACCTGAAATACATGGGATAGTCGCTTTGCAACAAATGTAACCCAATCTTTAGGAGATATACTTGCAAATAATAGTGAGTGAGCCAAGGCCGTAGGATTCTCCTCCCTATATTTAGGATCCTCTTTATACTTGTATATTATACTAGAGGTTAAGATGTTTTTAAATTGACACCACTTTTTCCCCACAAATTTTATTATAAAGGATCTACATTCCTTTGCTATGATATATGTACACTTTAAATGATTCAAATTAATTGTTATAATTACACAAAATTCTCATCGTATAGAATTTAAGACTAATTAAGCATATTATCTCTTACTACAAAATCATTCCAAATCTTTCCTCAAAGATTGCCCTCCACCTTTTGCCATTTGACAATGGTGATCGTAACCATTGTACTAGCTAGAGAGCGAAGACACCTAAACAAGTCTCTGACTTAGTTGCGATGTTCTCAGTTGGTTGTCCAAGGACATTATATTCTACCATAAATTGATTCCCTTTGGATCTTGATTTGATAATTTGTTTACATAATGTTGCCCCTCTTTGCACCTTTTTTTCCTACCCGTCCATGCCTTCTTCCTCTTCATTTTCTTCATTGTGGATATCATCTTCATTATTTCTTCTAGCTATCAATCTGAAAATAAAACATAATAGTTACAAATGCTAAATAAGATAAACATAATAAAATTAATACTCACACTTATATCATCAAATATTTATATTGTGTAAATTGATACTCACATTTATATCATCAAATATTTGTCCAAATACCATTGATATCGTTGCGAGTATATGACCCTTGTGTTGAAGTAATAATATCTATTGTGTCTTTCTCTCCGAACTCTATACCCATAGTTTCAAGATCAGTAAATGAGTCATCATCAAGTAAATTGTCATCAATGGTAATATTTCGTGGTCCATGTGTAAGCACAGTAGACCACCCTTTTTGTAATGGATCATCAATATAAAACACTTGTCTTGTTTGAGTTGTTATAATGAAAGGATCATCTTTATATCCAACTCTGTGAAGATCAACTAAAATAAATCCCAACTTATCATGCTTAATCCCATTATTATTTTCCATCCATTGATATTTAAAAATCAGGACTCTAAATACATGATAATCGAGCTCCATATTTCATGTATCATCCTATAGTAAGTCATATCACCATGAATTGTATTTTTGTTTTTACCACTAACAAATTACATAGTTTCAGAAGTAATGCTAGTACCACTACTTTTGATTAACTCTTATATCATCATGTGAGCTACTATTAAAACGACGACCATTTTTAATGAAAGATTCATGCAAAATAGGCATATTCGTCGCACCTCAAGCAAGCGAGTTTAATTATTCTAGGACTTTATCACCTCACTTGCTTAGTTCAATGTCCACCTAAATAATAATTATCCATAGGGTCAGAATACTAGAATTCAGTATCAACAAATAATTAGTTAGTATTATAACTTACTTTTCTTTGTAACTAAAGTGTAAAAGTTTTATGGTGTTCGTCTTGCATCCACTCCTCTTTTCTTATTGGATTCTCATTTTTCAACCATTGGATATGCTTTTTAATAGAATAAAAATATTATTAAGTGTAATGAAATTTTACTTTCAACTTAATTAAAATTGAGAAGTTTCGTTATACTTATTAGATGTATTAGACTTCGGATGAATTTTCAAGACCATTACCTTGTAAATCTTTATCCTCTATATGTATAGGTTTTCCACCACCTATATCTCTACTTTTACCATCTTGAGAGTAGCAAACCTTGGGAACACCAATTATCTCTACACTAGCAATGTATTCTAAACATAATTCAACAGCTTCTTCGTCTATGTAACACTCCACAATGCATGCTTCTGGATGGTATTGATTTCTCACATACTTTTTTAGTATTTTCATTAATCTTTCGAACAGATACATCCATCATATGTAAAATGGGCTACCTAATTTAATTTCTCTAACTAATTATACTGTTAAATGCATCATTTTATCAAATAAGGAAGGAGCAAATTATTGCTCTAACAAACATAGGACAATGATAATTTTAGGAAATTATTGCTCTAACAAACATAAGACAATGATAATTTTTTCTTATAAAGTATCTAACTTTGTAGTATCCACTGTTTTCTTATAGATTACATTAAAGAAGAAACACAATCTTGTAATAGCATATCTTACATACTTTTGTTAAATTGAACGAATCGCAATTGAGAGTAATTTTTGCATCAATACGTGACAATCATGTGACGTGAGTTTAATTAGTCTTAAGTCCTTCATTGACACTAAATTACAAATATTTGACGAATATTCTTCTAGTACCCCTATATTTGCCAAGCACTCACACATTTTACATCTCTCTTATTCAAATTGAAGCAAGTTGGATGTAGATATACTTTTTATCACTCATTATCGGAGCAAAATCTTTCCTCAATCCTATTTCTTAAAGATCTAAATGAGAGGTAATCCCATCTTTTGTTTTTCCAGGGATGTTAAGCAGAGTCCCGATAATACTATCACAAATATTTTTCATTATGTGCATCACATCCAAATTATGACTCAACAACAAGAATTTCCAATACTTCAATTAAAAAAAATTGACTTTTTTCCAACATTCATATTCCTTTTCTCCCTTACCCTTTTTCATTTTGTCCTATTTTTTTTTTCTTTTTTTCCTCCCTTTATCTATTTGCTCCTTATCGTGGTTTTGCTTTCTATACTAATATTAAGTTTATGAATTTTATTATAAATCGCTTCACCACTTGATAGTTCTGAGACAATACTAAATTCTTTTTCACCATTAAATACCTTTGTTTATTTTTAAAATGAGTGACTTAAAGGTAGAAATCGTTGGTGACCCATATATGATTCTTTCTTCCTATTTCTCAGTCTTATGGTATAGGTATCCTCATTTCAAATAAGACATGCTTTATAGCCTTTCACATAATACAAAGACAAGTTTCCATATGCAGGGAAATAGTTAATTGTCCACAATAGAACAACTCATAGTATAAAGTTCTCCAATCTAAAGGAATCTTAGTTCAACTCCATCCTATAAAGTTTTCAAGTCATCCACTAAGGGTGCCATACAGACATCAATATCATTGCCAGGTTGTTTATCTCCTGATATTAGTAACGTCAACATTATAAATCTACTTTTCATGTACAACCAAAGAGGAAGATTGTAAATAATAAAAATAAAGGACTAACAACTATAACTAGAACTTAGTGAACTACAAGGGTTAATGCTATCTACTGAAAGACCAAAACGAAGGTTTCTAGGATCTTCTCTAATTTTTCACCACATTTCATTCACCTTTTTCCAAGCTAGTAAATCAGAGAGATGTCGAAGCTTGCCAACTTTTATTCTTCCTTTTTCATGTCATATTAATTGTTTTGTGTGATCAGGATTCTGGAAAAAGTGTTTAAATCTTGGTATTAGAGGAATATACCACAAGAATTAAGCCGGTATTCCAACCTTCTTTTTTTTACTATTCTTTTTGTTTTCTCATCTTGTATGTTAGCATTTAGGACAAGTTTTAGCTTCAGCATACTCTTTTTGGTATAGGATACAATCATTTGGACATGCATATATCTTTATATACTCCATGCCTAAGGCACGCAATGATTTTTTGGCGTTATATGTAGAGGAAGGAATGTTGTTACTATCTGGAAGGATTCCTCCAAGAAATTCAAGTAACTGAGATAAACTAGAGTCACTCTAACCATTCCTAGCTTTCAAATTGAAAATTCTAACTAAGAATGACAATTTTGTAACTTTTTACTTAGGAAAAAGAGGGCTTTCGGCATCTTCTAACAATTTTACGAATTACTCCAAATAATCCAAAAAACGTTTTTCGGCATCATTAACCATATCAACTAGTTGATCATCTTCCAAATCCATAAAAACAACTTCTTATGAGCTATTTTGTGAGAAACATATTCACTCTGTGAATTTTCCCTTTGCTATATCCACTTTGTATAGGACATATCCATCCTATTTACACATAAATGTCCTCTTACATCACCAAGTGCACTTTTTTTATGTTACCATACTTGATACATGGATAGAACATCATATTGGGATCAAGACGATTTTTAATAGGAAATTTCAAAAAAGCTTCAACTCCTTCCTCATACTCTTTTGTTAATCTACGAATCATCTCTATAAATAAATACCAATACAACCATTCTAAATACTATAATCAATTTAAGCTCATATGCTATCATTCCTCAATCATTTTTTTATGTCAATATATTAATATAATTACACAAACATATTCACATTTATGGTACTAATATTTCATATAAACTTTCATCTACTAACCAAGCATCTCATTGATATAATTATCTTTAATTTAAAAATAATTAAATACATTATATTCGCATTAACCATATTCAAGAGTTTCAACTCATAAATCGTCAAAACTAAACACTAACTAAAAACTTATTAAATATTCTACTAACCATATGTCAAAAGTTTATATTTATCACTAAATTGACAATAATTTATGAAAATATAATCAAATTGATTACTAAAATTATATTAACTGTACTATAAAACATTATAAACATTACATATTATCAAAAATTATAACTTAATGTATTTAGAAAGATCTTAACATACATTGTATAAAGTCCCCTCATATAACAACTACTAGTATAAAGGAATTAATTTAAAATCTAAAATTATCATTCAAACTAAAAAAATAAATTTAAGAAATTCAGAAAAAATAGGAAAAAATTTTGAATAATACCTAAATAGCTAGAAATAGTATGTTTGAAGCAAAAATTGAAGGAGAATCTGTAATACTGATTAAGAATAACCTAATACACATGAAAAATAAAAAAAAAATTGCATAATGGTTGAATTTTGCAACGGTGGGCTGAGAAAATTTAAAATCTTTCTAGAATAAAATAGAGCTCCAAACACATGTAGATCTGAGAAGAAAATCCTATAGAAATATTGGGCTTGTCAAAAATAAGAAAAGGCAACAAAAATCACCCAAAATGGTGGAGATTTGGTTGGAAATCACAAAGCTGGCAACGAAAGAGGCAATTTTGTGCTTTCAGGTTTGCCTGGAGTAGAAGAAGAAAGAAAAAGACTGATGGGTTCGAGCATGACCCCAGTTGAGATAAAGCCTTATCACGTCACTTATGGGGTGAGCGACGTGGCACCTACCACATGGGCATACCACCTCACTAGCCCCAAAAGCGACGTGGTATGTATAGTTATCACGTCACTTAATATAGAAAGCAACATAGTTTTGGTCCATATCACATCACTTTTGTATGATGTGACATGAGTTTTATACCACGTCATTTGTTGCTCCAAACGACGTGGTATTAGTGACATGGTATGTTACTTTTTCAATAGCGAGTCCTTAAAACATTATAAATTCCATAACTAGTGATCCTTTCATTAGTTTTAATTACTCAAGAAAAATTATACTAAAGTTTTAGAATAATTCTAAGTGATTCATTTGGAAACTTGTTGATAAATCATAAATTTTAGTAAAATAAGTTTAGTGAAATTTTGATTTTGAATGTCCAAAATAGTTTTCAAAAATCAATTAGAATTCAAAGTACTCAAATTAGTAGTAAAACTATCCCCATACATCTACTTAGTAAATAAACTAATTTTGGCCAAATAATTAGACATAGAGAGAAAAAGGGCAAGATGGATAAACCAACCAAGGAAGAGGTATAGGACTGCAAACATAAGCCAAGCAGCTTGTCTAGTCACTAAGACAACTAACTCAAATAGACAAACACCTGAAAGTGAGAGAAGTGGTGGGGTGAGTATGAAAATGATCAATAGAGATTCAGTTATAGGTTTTTACCAAGAATAAAATACTTATTTCAAAAGTCCTATTTGGTCAGTGAAATATTCAAATAGTTTTCCAAAAACTCAATTAAAATCATCGTTAAAAGGTTCCAATATTCCAAACTATTGTAAAATATCATCTCAAAATAAGTACATATTATTCAAGTCAAATACATGATATCAAATAATATAGTTAATGACATATCTGAGCTACCTAAATTGGTTAGGTAAGTATGCAATGTAGCCTGAGTCACCCAAATAGGTGACTGTAAATGTCTAATATGGTCTGAGTGATCTAATTAGTGACCTTGAGTATATAATACAGTCCGATAACCCTAGATAGGGTACAAAATATTTCACAAAATTCTATATTTATTTATAATATATAAATTCACAATTAAACTAATTTTAGAATAAAATAATCGAATTCCTACCTCAAACGAGTGACTAGACCACGCTACAGTCCTAAAGAGCACGTTTGTCATTTGGTGATTGTTCTGAGGGTCGGGAGTCATTTTTGAACCCTTGACCGCTTGCTTTGAAAGCTCAATTTTTCAACGAAGTCTCAATTCGAGAAATAGATTGCACCACTAAATTTGTAGCACCCAAATCAATTAGGTTTGATATATGGCTTGACCAATTTGGGCTTAGGCTAAAACCTGATCCTATAGCACATAAAATGGGGTAAAATCAAAGTCGTTTGATTTCAACTTCCGTGCCCATCACAAATTATAGTCAATATATATTTCATTTTTCATATTTTAACGAGTACATGACAAATATAAAATTAATTTTACGTCTAACAATCGGATTGAAAATTCTATTTTCAAAATCTAACACCCTAAACAACCTAACATGGCAATTGTTGAACAGGACAAAATGGAGAGTTGAGACATATAGAAGATAAAAGATCATGAGGAGAAGAATTAACAAGCCTAATTTCGGGTCCTATCGATGACGATTTAAAGAAGGTGGCAGCGCTCAACTTCGTTAGATATGTAGCCATCCTCCCGCAACGTGGCTCTGGCTTGGCAGGGCCCATTTTCAAGGATGCATATTCGATACCATGCAGTGTTACAACATGATTTGACAAAGCTTGACCGAGCATCAGGTATAGTGAGCAAAGGGAGTTAGGGAAGATGAGAGAGATAGGAGATAGAAAATGGGGAGTGGCACATGTCACCTATCTAGTGGGTTTCAAAATTTTCACTTAATCCCTCCTTGAGAAGTTTTTAATTTCGTCACCCAAAATTGCCATTTAATCCCTACTTTTATAAAATTCTTTCACTTAAATCCATTCCAAATTTCAAAAATTCTCTATTATTTTATATCTGAAATTTTTCAAATGATCATTTTACTTTCCAAAATTCAGGATTTTTACATCCTTCCCTTCTGAAAAGAATTTCGTTCTAAAATTAAGACACAAATAGAGGTTAAAGGTAGAATGGTTTGTAATAGTCACCTGAAGGAGAGTAATCACTCCTTTATAAAATTAATGAGTATCAAGCCAAATATGAATCTAACCAAGAAGTATAAATCATACATCATTGGGCATTAAAGTCCGACTAATATGTTGATGCCATAAAGGCATAAGTGCAAGAGACCCAAAAAAATGTCAACTATTGCATTCCGAAGTATTGAATTTAAAATATCCACAAAATATGTAAAATCCAAAGACTTTTCAAGTTATTAATCTAAGATAATGTTATAGGTTATTAATTTATACCACATTTAAATTTAGAGACTCTCTAAGTCTCTTGCCTAACATAAAACTTAGTTGTAAGTTGTACAAATCATTAATATATACAAAGACTTTCAAGGTCTTTGATGTAAGGAAAAGTCGTATAGAAATGACCTATTATCCAATATCAAGTAAAATAGATAACAATATCATAATATACTAGAAAAAAGTTCTGGCAAGCCATCTCTATGGCAATATCCATTTTCCATCGAACCTCATTTCATTTTTTAATCAAAATAGTTCAAAAATATATTTTGAAAAGATAAAACACAAAAAGCCAGGAACATATAGAAATACTACAATAGATCACAATAAGGTCTCACCTTGGCCATAGGTAAATTAAACTTGAACTCCAAGTATTTCTTTTGAAAATATTGTAGCAAGAGTTCAACAACTCTCTAGGTAAATCCATAAGTAACTGATCATAATACCACTAATTATGTTGCGATAATAATAATTCGATCCAACTTAAATCAAGTAGTAAATTATAACCTCAACTCAATATCAACAATTCAATAAGAATTCTAACCCATAACAAAATATAACAAGTGTCTCCAATAACTCTTATAAGTCAACAAATATAAAGTTCCTCAAGTGGTACTCATCCACTAATATCAAGAAGGAATACATTAACCCCGAGAACAATTAATATTCCATGACTTACTTACTAAGCTAAGTAAGTAAAATAAGAAAAAATTTCTCGCTTGATATATAGTTTTCTAACTAAACTTTCAAGCACTTAAAACATGTCAATTTTCTTTCAAAGTATAGCTAAACATAATAGAAATTTTCTTAAAATTCTAAAGCTTTACAAAGTTTTCAAACACATCTCTCCAAATGATTGTAAATCACACATTATTTTAGTCTGTAAAGTACCTTTAAGAATATATTTCTATAAATCATCATTAATGAAAAATTCTAGTTATAAGGCATGCTTTAGTGATGCTTTTTTTTATGTTTTATAACTTTGAAGTCACCACATTCTGGTAATTTTATTAAAAATAGTTTTAAAAGACATATTAAAGATAGTAAGAACTATAAAGTATTTTAGAAAAATAGTAGAGTATGTCATAGTTAAACTTTTTTAATCTAAATAGGTAGACAATATTTTTTAAGCCTCACTTAAATTGTCAAGTATGTTCATAGAAAATAAGTTCTTTTTCTTTTCTTGCATAGCCAACCAATTTCCAACATACATAAACTCTATATATTCAAAAGTCTAAATTTTGTCTCTAAAAAAATATTACATATTAATACGCATAATTCAAAATCTATCAAATATCGAATCAGAGCATATCAATCTATAGCCCTTATCCATTTGAAAATCTAAGTTCTATGAATTGAAAGGTTCGAATGAAATTTTAAAGAAAAGGTCATATACCATTTTGCATTACCTAAGTCTCCTCAAGGCTTAGGTATCCAAAACCAAAATAATTTTTATTAAGAAACTCAAATGAAATAGCATCCTAAGCCTCCAATACTAGGAGTTCTCAACACTTAGAAGACCAAGTTAAAACTAGTTACACAAGTGTCTAATTATCCAATTAAAGCAAATAATGTAAAGTCAATCCTACTTGACTTACTTATCCAATGAATAAAACATTTACTGAATACCAACAATTGAACATAATGAATACTAAAATCATATATAGCTCAATAAAATAAGTCATGTATATAATAACAAGCTTGAAAGAATAAGTGAATCCAAACAACATAGCATATAAAGCTATAATGACAAGGTTTCATAAAACCTCCAAACTAGGATTCAAAACTCTAAGTTTCTCCATCCACACAAGATTCCAAACTAGTTAACATAACCGAATTATTACTCTCCAAAGGTCTTGGAACAAGATATCATAAATTGGCTTTTAGAAACATATACACAAGCTTCCAAAAATTTATATAAACATTGCATTGATTCATACCGGTTGTATAAGAAATCAAACCTGTTGCAAAAAATTTCTACAATTTTTTCCATAAGCATCTCATGTTTAAATCAAAGTCAATTTGTAAATCAATTTGCCAAAGTCTTCCTTAGGTACAAAATCATGTACTAAATAGAAACTCCATAATGTTTAGCAAGATTATCTACTAAATTCAAAACTAGGAAAAATATTTGAGTACTTTATGCTGTAATTTTGTTTTTCCTAAGAGATCTTTATTTTCAAATCAATACTACTAAATGTACAATGAGATTTTAGTAGTACCATAACCTGTATTAAGAAAAGTAATTATTCAATTTTTTATAATTTTAGCAATTTCTCAAACTTTAGACTCAAAGTGGTATTATTATATTTTAAATGATACAATCTTTGAAAAATGTATGAATAATTTACACCTAACTAATACTCAAGTATAAAATACTTATAACTCCTTGACAATAAGTAATGCCACATTAAATCAAATATAAGGATTTACATAGTTCAAAACCATACCAATAAAGTTTAGGCTTTCAAAATTTCTTAAAACCAAGTAACTTAGTTTGAAACCAAACCAAATTCTTAATAGAAAAAAATATTCAATTAAAGATTCGGCAAAACCAGACTTGGTGAAATCAAAACAACAATAATACTAAATTTAAACAAAATCCAGGATGTCAACCCAATTGCTCACTCAAAAAGCAAATATATGGAATCCATAAAGTATTGTCAATGCATGACGAGGGTATGAAAATATATTACCAAATACTCAAATCGAGTGATTATACAAAGATATTCCCTAAGTAAGTCAAATCACAATTTCACAAGCATATAATGTCAAGTCACGACAATTAAGATGCAAGATACCTGATTGCTATCTTAGAACCTATGAGGCTTATATTGCATACTACAATAATAAACATAGGAGTACTAGAATGAATATCCATTAGAACCGAGAAATTTTGACTGGAGTAAAATTTACTAGTCTCATATCATTTGCAACATTTCTAAGACTAGATCAGTTTATGGGATATAACCATCCCAAGGGTACTAGAGTTTCACTCCAGAAAGGTGGGCGAAGGATTTGGAACGAATTGGAGTAAAGACACATATTTAACCAATTCCTAAGTGATGTATGTGATATCTATCAAACAAATTTTGCAAAATCTGTTTTTAATATTAAAATATCACAGGCAAGATCCTAGATGCATTCGAAGCCTAAAGCTCCGATACCATTTTGTCGTAACTGAAAATCCAAAGTTGTGACTTTTAGTAAATTTTAAGTAAAATTAAATTAAATATCGAGTTTAAAAAATTTAAGAGAAATCAAGTACTTGGAATTTTTATCTTAGTCCTCAAAATATTATAAATTCCATATCTAAAAATCCTCTCATTTGTGATAATTTCTCAAGAAAACTTCTACTAAATTTTAAGAAGAATTCTAAGTGATTCATTTGGAAACTTGTTGAAAAATCATAAATTTTGATAAAATGAGTTCAATGAAATCTTGAGTTCGAATATTTAAAATAGTTTACAAAAATTAATTATAATTCCAAGTACTTAAATTAATACTCCTTGTACATCCACCTAATAAATAAACTAAATCTTGGTTAAACAATTAAATATAGAGAGAAAAAGGGCAAGATGGAGGAACTAACCAAGGAACAGGTATAAGACAGTAAGCACAAGCTAAGCAGCTTGTCTAGCAACTAAGACAACTATCCTAAATAACAAATACTTAAAAATAGGAGAAGTAAAGGGATGAGTATGCGAATGCTCAGTAAAAATTTAATTACAGGTTTTTATCCACAATAAACTACTTACTTCCAAAGTTCTACATAGTCAGTGAAATATTCAAATAAGTTTCAAGAAATCTAATTAAAGTCATCATCCAGAGGTTCAAATATTACAAACCATTGTTAAACATGATCTCAAAACAAGTAAATATTATTCAAGTCAAGCACATACTAAGCAATGCAGTCAACGAGCTATTTGAGCTACTAAAATTGTGACTGTAAGTATGCAATATAGTCTGAGCTACCCAAATAGATGACTGTAATATGTAATGTGGTCCGAGCCACATAAATTAGTAATTTTGAGCATGTAATGTAGACCGAGCACCCTAAATAGGGTACTGTAAGTCCATCGGCAGCGTTAGTACAATACTACAAGCAATGCTATATGGATGACAAGAATTAAAATATGTACCATTTTCCATAAAGTCACAAAATAGACCATACAATAATTTTAATTAAACTAAGTTTAGTTCTCAAAACTAAATTCTCTCTCAATTTGAATTTTCTAGAAATTTTGGTATCATAATAGCCATTTTTATTAAAATCTATAAAATCGAATTCCTGCAGAAAACAAATCTAAAATAAGATATATGGCATACTAACTAAAGTAACATGCTTCCTATGTAGTTTAAATATCAAATGACAGAAAACTAGGTTTAAACATGTTTTTACAAAATATTTCATGAAATTCTATATTTATTCAAAATATATAAATTCATAATAAAAATAATTTTAGAATTAAGTAATCAAATACCCATCTCAAGCGAGTGTCTAGACCATGCTACGATGCTATAGAGTACGTTTGTTGTTGTTTAGCGATTGCTCGGAAGATCAGAGATCGTTTTTGAACCCTCAGTCACTTGTTTGAAAGCTCAATTCTCCAATGGAGTCTCAAATCAAGAAATAGACCATACCATTAAATTCCTAGCACCAAAATTAGCTAGGTTAGATATATAGCCTAACCGATTCAGGCTCAGGTTGAAACCAAGTGTATGGCTGCAAAACGAGACAAAATCATAGCCATCTAAGTACATCACAAATATGACATTAATTTTATTATCTAATCGTTAGATTGAAAAGTCAATATTCAAAATATAACACTCTAAACAATCTAACATGGCAATTTTTGAACGGGACAAAATGAAGAGTTGAGACATATATCAAATGAAAGCTTATGAGGAGACGAATCGAACAAGCCCAATTTCTAGTTCTATTTGTGTCAAAATCGTCATTGGCGATAACTCAAAGACAGTGGTAGTGCATAGCTTCGTGGGTGATGTAGGTGCCCTACGGCCACATGGCTCTAACATGCACCATTTTCAGGGATGCCGAGTCGATCCCATGCAATGGTGCAGCATGGTTTGACTTAAAGAGCCTTTGGTGGAGCTCAGCTAGGCATCACACGTTGTAAGCAGAGGGAGTCGGAGAAGATGAGAGAGAAAGGAGAAAGAAAAATGGAGAGTGGCATTTGTCACACATTTAATGGGTTTTAAAATTTGCATTTACTTCCCTCACTCGAGACGTTCTTCAATTTGGTCCCTTAAAATTGTCATTTAGTCCTTGCTTTTTAAAAATTCTTTCACTTAAATCCAATTTCAAAATTCCCCCATTATTTTAGATCCGAAAATTGTGAAATGACCATTTTACCCTTCCAAAATTCATGGTTTTTACACTACTAGCTATGTGCCTGCAATTGATAAATCACATTGAACACCACTTGAGTAGCAGATAAAAGGGATGAGCATAAAATGCCAAGTAGGATACGCAATTAGCTTTTTGGTGAACAATTTAGTATAGAAAACATATGCATAGTTAGTATTCTAAGAACATTTCCTAAGACCATATTTATAATTTGGAATCTAGTAATAATCCATATTTATGAAAAACATAAAATATTAAAACTATCATATATGAAAATTAATCATATTTCACATAACATATAACCTTACCAAATTTAAATTTATATTCTTCTTATTCACTAATCTAGTCACATGGCATTAAAAATCTAGAAATATCTAGTATAGTAGCAAGAAGGATTAATCCCATAAGGAATTAGTCTAATAGCTAAGTTATTAGTTCTGAATTGCTTTTATGTGGTTTTCATAATAATGAATTAAAATAATAAAATTAAAAATAAATAAAATAACCAAAACAATAAAACAAAATAGGTCAAAGGATCAACTTGTAATATCAAGTCTATCCTATAATATGATTTTTATTTTTCATGTATTTTAAATCTATGATTATGATAAGTAAAAAGTTTAATTTTTGTGAATACGGTTGTAGTGGAATACACATATGAAAGCCAAGTTGGACTACGTGCCTAATAAGAAATAAATTCTCATGAATTTTACATTTATATGTGATTGTTATAATAATGTAATTAATTTGTGTCTATTATTAAGTTAAGTGAACTGTTCTAATAATTATTGTTGTTTAAATCTTAGTCTAGTTTGTTTTTAGAGTCCAAATAAATTGATAACAAACTTATATATATATACCTAAGTTTTAATTAAGTATACATTGTATATACGAATAAGTATGTCTATTGTTATTATTATTATTATTAAATAAGTGTGAAGTACGTGAATTTTTAATTTCCACTACTTTATTTGTATGAATTATTATATAGATTTTAATTTATTTTACTACTTATGTATAGATATGATTTAACTTATACTTATATTAAAAAAAAAATAAGTAACAAAAAGGGAAGTTTCCCATAACATGATAAGGTATAACATTAAGTTATACCTGTGGGTTAACAAAAAAAATAAAAAATAAAAAGAGAGAAAAACGTTGAGATGATGAGTGTTTTTAAAAAAAAAAAATCCTAAGCCAAAAACCTATATATATTATGCTCTCTCATGAAAATACAATTAAGCCTCCTCCTAAATTTTTCTACTTATCTTTCTCTCATAGTTCCTTAGAGTATTTGTGATTTCAAGAGCTTTTGCTTAGTTTTCATCAATTTTCAAGAAGAAGATAAATATTTAAAAACACTATTTTTTTGAGTTTATTGTTTTTGCTACTGTTAAATCAAAATTCAATCTATGACATATAGGGTTAGGATTTTTTTTATAACCTGAAATTTTAACAACTTGTTTATTTATATATTAAATTATATTCTGGAAATTTTTATGATCATAAGGGTTTATTTGTATTCGTTATTAAATTTTTTATTTATATTGTCCTTAACATCAGTGAATCTGACAGACTTAATATTCTCGTTTATTAACATTAAAAACCCATGCTATTGATATTTTTTCGACTTCAAATTTTTACTGGACGTTTATCAATGTGTGATTAGGTTCTCAAATATTTTCACGATTTTTGGAAATTTCTACAATTAAATATAATTTTTGAAATCTTTATTATTTTTGACTTTGGTGCAGATATGAATCCTGATGTAGAATTTCATGAATTTAAAATGCTATCTAATAATCTATTTTGGAGTTTATAATTTTTATACATGTTTTTATTATGTTAAAAATACTTCCAAAAATTTTTAGATTATTTTGATTTAAGAAAAAATCTATTAATTTCTATCATTTTACACTGGTTTTCAGTTTAACAGTTTTACTGGGTTACAATATTTGGATTCAAAATTATGAAAAATATACTAAATATTTTTTATAAATTCTGATAATTTTTCTAGATCTTTGTTTTATTTCTTAATTAGTTATACAAATTTGTAGGATAAACCGAATTATATTGTTGAATCTAAAATTATTTAAGTATGCTAAGGTTGCGGAATGTTTATAGATTTGGTTTTGTTATGAAAATTATTATGTTATTTTATGTTATGGATATTTTTCAAACATATAAAATATGTTTCTTAAGAGCAATGATAACATGTGTTAATATTTTTTTTATAATGAATATTTGTTTTTTGGCATAAATAATAAAAAATAAAGGATAAAGAAGAGACACGTAGTTTCAACAAGGTTGGTTGTGTGGTATTTCACTATAAAGTTTTTCTAAGGACTTGATGTAAGTAAATCTCACCCTATGTATTTATATGTAAATTTACTTGCTATTATGTGATATTATTATGATCATTATGATATGTTGTTATATGCTATACTATATCAGTTTGCATATTAATTATGACATGAGTATGCACAAGTATTGCATAAATTGCACAAGAGATTATGATTTTCAAAGAATGATTTTTCTAAAGCACTATACAACCAGATTTTGTTCAAAGAATAATGTTTTTATTTAAGTATGTGTGAAGTACTTGAAAGGAGTATGTGCACCTGACTGAAAGATCTACAGTCACCATGTTAAGAACAAATGTTTAAACTGCGATGCTAGCCATTATAGTATGATAGCTATATGGGATCCGAATAGCTACAAGGTCATATGCTTATCATGACACTATGTTTATGGCTCATCACTTCTGATAGACTTGGCATTATATTATGTTGAGCTCAAATACGAAAGTTTTATGAAATAGTAACGTTTATGATTAAGATGTTTTTCAAAGAAGAGTTTCATAGTTATGATTCTTAAAATGCATTATTCATAAAACACGATATTTATCACATGCATGAGATTTACTTACTGGGCGTAAGCTTATCCCATTCTTTTAAAATTTTCAGATAAGCAATAGATTTTTGGAGATTGGTTGGCAGCAGCAGTGGAATCCCTAAATGGTATTAGGATGTTTTTAATCGACTTTAAGTTTTATTTTCTTGTGTTTTGCTTTTGGATTAAAATGAAGTATTTTTATTTTATAGGTTATTTTGAGTATTAAGTTTTTGTTTCCGATGTTTTAATAAGAGGTTATTTTTTTTAGTTTAAATATTTCTTTTTATTTAAAAAAAATTATTACCAGATCTTTTTTCCATTTTATTTTAGAAGATGAATACAAAAATTAAACATTTTCTAGCTTTGGTGCATACTTAAATTAGGGGATATGACACAACTAAAGTAATAAAATAAAATAGGTCAAAGGATCATTCTCTACTGCTAGACAATCATATTAGTTAATTACTAAATCGTATAATCAATTACATATCAAAATTACAAACCATAGAGAGCACACAAGATTTTACTAGATAAAACAAACATTTCATCTAGATTCTATCAATTAGATAACTTCGAATAAGCTCTTATAGTTTAATCTAATCAACTCATTAAGTTAACAAAGATAGATTGATTCTAAGTAATAATCACACAAACTTGGATTATCTTTAACCTAGAGTATGTTCTTCGTTATAGTCAATCAAGAACTTGGCAAGAGTTCAATAATCTATAATTTGCTACTAGTAATTATAAAACTGGGACAATGACGAACTAAGACTCTAATCTAGCATTCAACTCTAAGAAGCTCTATTTAATTGTATATTCAAAATAAATCAAGATAAAAATTATTAGCAATTAAATATAGAAGAACATGAATAACTTTGAATGTATACTCAATATATTTAAAATCTGAAACATTCACATAATAATCATGTCTAGGGCTTTGAAATAATCCTCAACCTAACCTTGATCCTAATCTATCAATATACAAGAATGAACAATGAGAATGTAATGTGCTAGAATAGTAAAACAAAAGAAAGAAGAAAGATGAAAGGAAGAGAATTGCTGCAAATGGCCACTAAACTCTTCTTCCCCTCTCTCTCTCTCTGTCTTTCTTTATTCTTAATGTGTTTTTATGGATCTTAGAATCTAAGTATATCCCCATCTGGTCTCGAGAGTCTCGTTTATAGTCGGGGTGGCCTTAGGAAAGGTATAGAGAAGTTTCTCGAAGTTGGAGAATTGAACACATGCTGAAAAAGTCAATATGAGATCTTTGTCTTGCCAGCTTTGTGGAGCCAAAAATCTGTCAATTAAGTTTAGCCTACCTAAGTGCTTGCGCTGCAACTCAAGGTTGTAGCACCACTGTGTTGGCTTTTGAAGCTCATTTTTTCAGCGTTTTGATATTTGTTCTGTTTTTGCTTGATTTTGACTCTGATTCTTTTTTTTCCCTCCAAAACACTTATAAACAAATAATCGACATTAAAAACCTAGAAAAAAAAAATAAGAAAAGTGTAGAGGAATTAATTGAAATTTTGGTCAAATATGTACTCATCGGCTCTCATCCTCCCGTCACCAACCATTGTAAACCTCAATACTATGTGAACTAAATACCTTGAATTGACACTTACACGATCATATGTAAATAAGAAGTGTCTCTAAGTAGGTTTATGGTTCCTCACTAAAGTTAGGGTACTGGCCACCTAGTAGGATCCCCATATATGTTCACAGACTCTCAATGACAAAGTTGTAATAACCAACTATAATTCATTCATGATGCTAAACTAGTGTCCATTTGCTACCCTATGACACATGCAAGATAAAATAGTAATTAAAACAACTATGTAGTGTTTACTTAAAACCATTTTGCATTCTCAAAAAATGTGTAGATAAAATCTGCATTTAGAGCGATCCCAAACTTTAAACCTGCATAAAATTCAAATACAACCGGCTAAGAGATATTCTCAAATATATTAAATCCCCCAAACATTTCATAAAACCATCCAAATCAAAATAAATCACACTATTTTCTCAAAGAAAACATCATTTAAATCCAACATTAGCGTTTTTAGAATTCTTGGTTTTTAAATGTATAGGCTTCAGAAGCACCGCATACTAATAGATGAGTGTAGGAGTCCATATACAGATTTAAATTTGTACAAGGCTGAGATATATTAGTGTATCATACCCAAAATACGTTTCGGGTATAGTTTCAAATACCGCATATAAAATACGTTTTCAAAAGGTATTAGATATTATTTCACTTCTCAAACGTTAATCTAGTTTCTGAATTATAATTAATTTGCTTAATAAGGCGTCCATCTTGATGAATTAGTCAGACACAACTTGTTATATATTAATCTAGAGTCAATGACATTTGCAACTTTAAAATATAGTTAACTGATCACATTGATCACTTGGCTATAAAAGGTTGGGATATCTAGTATTATTTTCATCCAACTTAACATATACAGTTAGTTAATCCCATCACAAGTATCCCTTATTTGCTTTCCAGTTTCTGCAACTCTAGTCCTAGAGCACCGGCTGCAGTGTCTTTACAACCTCCTTGATTGCCGGTAATCATCATACGGGGGTGCCTTAGTTTCGTTCTTCTGATCAAATTTCGTTTTCATTTTCTTTACACCGTGTGCTTGAAGGTCCATACAAATCATTTCTTTTTCTTTTTTTTTTTTTTTTAAATTCATTCAAGTTTCATCTTGTGTTTAATCTGACCATTTTGATAAACCACAGATTTTTCTACTTGTGGTGGCTCTAAATGATATGTTCAGGGTTTTGTTGGGGAGTCGGTTTTAGTTCATTATAAAACTTTTTTCAATTTACGTACGTAGACGTGGTGGAGGATTTTTTCATTTTACTAAAAAATTAATATATATTATTTTACAAAAAGAAAAAAAGAAAGGAACAATCAACTTTTTATCAGTTAAATTCATTCATATTATTAATTTACCCAAATATATGTATGTTCTATAATTATTAAACAAACATCAAAACAGGTTTTCAGGAACATTTATACAATGAAGAAAAGCTATATCTAAATCTAGACCATCACTTATTATTAGAAGGCTTATTTCCTTGGCTAAATTTATCAAATATCACCCTTTTTTTTTCGTAGTCGTCTGTTTTAATATTAATTATCTAACTAATTAAGCTTGATGCTTAGGGGGGAAAAAAATCATGGCCCAGGGAAGAGTCAATGCAATGCCCACAGCGGCTTTGGTGTTGTTGATGTTGGTAATCGGCCATTTGGACTTGGCTCGTGCAGCCACCTACGTTGTCGGCGACAGTACCGGTGGTTGGACTTTTGGCATTGTTCGTAAGTGGCCGCCTAAAGGAATGATTTTTAACGCTGGTGACACCCTTGGTTAGTAATCTTTTCTTCCATGATTTTTTCTTTTGTATATTTTAAGGCTTTGTTCCGTATATATGATTGGACTATTTTAAAATATTATATTAAATTAGATAGGATATTATAAGATAGAATTATAGTCCAATCCTATCTTATATTTAGTATGTTATTTTTTGCCATGATAGGATCGTATGTTTCATTGTTTTAACTAATTAACAAATTTTGAGATTTGATTATTTAGAAAAATACTATTTTTAAATCCCAATTTTGTAAAAGTATCATTTTTCAAAATGTATTTACAAAAATACCACTTAAAAATAAAGTTTGAAAATACCACTTTTAAAACTTATTTTTGGAGTATGTCATTTTTTAAAAATGATTTGCAAAAATATCACTTATCAAAAAATATTTCATAAATACTATTTCTGGTTTTACTACTTTTAAATGTTAATTTCGAAAGTATCATTTTTAACTACTTAAAAAATATTCTATTATTTTAATCAAATTTCTATTCTTTTCCATTCCTAAATTCTCAAGAGGATAAAATTATCATATTCTAAGAGTATTATTTTCGGAATGGATTATTTTAATCTAATCCAATCTTTCTCATATACATATACATATACATATACATTAATTTAATCCAATCCAATTCCATCATTATCTTGCATTGCAATGGTGACCTAAAAGTGGTACTCAAAGGATAAAAATAAAAATAAACATGAAAAGAATGTGTATCTTGTTCAAATTCGGTGCATTTGAAAGGATTATTTCTCAAATCAAAACAGCCAGAATATCGCTATAAGACTTTTCTTGCTACAATTATCCTCCTATGTTATGTATGTAAGGTGGCAAAGTTGGGTACAAAACATCTTCAATCAATTTATACAAATTAACTACTAAGTGGATAGATTATATATCATTCTTCATTTCATTTACAGTCCATTAGTATTAATCGATTGCAATTAATAAAGTTGAAAACTAGGTCACCTCTTTTAATTACTTATGGCATGGCACTCCAATTCATTACGTACGCTGCATTTCTCAATTAATTTCCCAGCCTTATTTTTCTTGAACAAATGTTTGTGCAGAGGATAATTTATCTTATTTTACTAAGATTGTGCATCCCAATTATTTGTGAATTCAGTGTTCAAATACGGGCCAGGACACAACGTGGTTCGCGTTAACAGGGCGGGTTACAAGAGTTGCACGGCTCGAAAGGGTGCCAAAGTTTATAATCATGGGATTGCTAAGATCAAGTTGGTGAAGGGAAAGAACTACTTCATTTGCAGTGTTCTTAACCACTGCAAAAAATTTGGGATGAAAATTGCCGTAACTGCAGTTTAACTAATACGGAGACTACTATAGTTAAAGCGAGCAGTACGACACTCTCGACAATAATTTCTATCTAATAATTGATTAAAATAAAATCTACTTTATACTAGTAGTGCTGGAATTTATTTGTCTTTTTTTTTTTTCTCTCAAAGTGTTGAGATCTGATGTTATCTTCTAAGATCGATATTATGTTAATTACTTGGAGTACTGGAACAAGATAGTTTGACTCTTTAAGTAAGTTACAAGAAATTATATAAAATAACGTGGATTACTCCATGACTTTATTATACAAATGAGAAAATTGAGGTTTGTGCAATTGTTTTACTCCCCCCCCCCCCCCCCTAATATACGGGTTTGGATCACGAGAATTAATATTTCATTATAAAGCAAACATAGGGTTCCATCTTGGGTGTATGTACATCATATGGATGCATGAATTAATTTCATAGTTAAAGTTCTTTTATAAATCAAATCTCCCCGTTCTATGCTCAAATGATTTATTAATCACAAATCCAAGGAGCGGCACATGCATTAGCACATAATCCTCGTTAGTTTTTGGCTCAATCAAATGAGCTGACTAAAATATAACCTATTTGTTACGGATCGCTGGAGCTGTCAAATGTGTGGCATGGCCCGCTAAAGCTTTGCACAAACCCATTTCGAGCGTCATAAGTTATGGCCTACCTGTTAGCAAGCATGATAATTATACCGTCAATCTGTTTACTCGTAGATACTCAACCGTAATAGGACAAGTGATACCTGATTATTTAAATAAATTGAGCAGATACGAGTACTAAGTAAAAATCTCAATCCGAATACGGGCCGGTATGGATATAGATGTACTCATCCCGATTACATAAAAACTAAAAAATATATATTAGGTATATATATAATTTATGTAACATACACATAAATAAATATGTATATATAAAAATTAAGTTGTATTGTTGAAGTATTACTAATTTTAGCATATGATATTTTCATTATATTTCTTTTCTTTTTAAATTCATATTTTTTTTTATTTCAATTATTCAAATAATATTTTTTTTAGTTTTTTATCAAGTTCCTGTACGGATAATACTTGAATCTGATCCGCCAACTTAAACAGATAAATTGGGCAATTATGGGATACCCGCCCCAAACCGGACTTGTTGCCATCTCTACTTATTAGTCGTGTCAAGTAGTACCCTACTATTCTTAATGTGAAAGATCAATACCTTGCATGACCCATTAGCCAATGGTTTGACGTGTCTCATGTTCTGTTAGGGTGTATTTTTGTACCATGTCATATCTGGTCACGTGTCAAGACTTTCTGGTCCATTTAAATTATAAAGTTATTGTGCACTTTTTGTTATTAGAGTTGAGTTTGGATAAGCAAAAAAGAAAATATATCACGAGAAAAAAAAAAGGAATAAAAATACTATTAAATAGGAAAAACAATAATTGAAAAATATTTTATATATATATGACTTGCTAACATGCAATTTCTATGTGCCAGCATCTTGTGTTGTGCTAGCCTAATAGGTTAGAGTGTCGTACCTCTAGGCATACTGTGCTCTTCCTGTTGTACTTAGTTTATGAGTCTAACTAGACATATGTTCTAGCATGTTGCCCCACTCTTGCCTAAATTTTGGTAGCTTTATTGGTGGCTCTACTATCAAATACATATATTTCTCACCAATAAAAGTACCTCTATATGAACTGACAATTTTTAATCGGAATAGTTCCAAGCTTATGGGTATAGGTTGGAATTGTATCAAAACCATCCCTCTAGTGCTCATAAGCACTAAGAAGACATAAAATGAAAATAAATAAGAAAAACGAATACAAAGAATGCTCTATAAAAAATTGATAGAAACTACAACAAATACCAAAGAGTTAAAGTAAAAATAATCAAAATTTGATTGTGCATTGTTCAAACTTGATTAGGATATAAAACACATAAAAACCTAGACCGAAAAATTTAGTGAATTCATGCAGCCCAAATACCATAAGTAGCTAACTTATTAGCCACACAATTTCCCTATATACAAATATATGAAATCTTAATATCCATGTTAGACATGAGGTAAAGGAAAAGATGCCAAACACATATATGAAGCTTCCCCTAAGGCACAATGGATCTAGCTATTAATTGCTAACTAGACGACATAGGTAAAATTTGATTCAATCCAATCCTTTCTACAACCTTAATTTGTCTAGCTTCATGAAGGAAGGGAACTTCCTCGTGATGCCCACAAGACACATACGTCTGACAATGGGAAAATAAATTGAATTTGAATCGAAAATACCTCTATGTTGAACACATTGTGCAAAAGCAAAGTGAAAAGAATGGGAGATGTTTTCAAATAAAGTTAAATTCTGAACAAAACGAACTCCCCATAGTCTCAAAAACAGATTCAAAGCCAAGAGATCGAGTTGGAGGACTAGGATAATTGTAACACATCAATAATTCAAACTTTGTATGGATAATTCCTTTACCAAAATACCCAAAACATTAAAACAAATGAGCAATGTAGGAAAAGGTGGTCTCTAGACTCCATGTGGCAGCAACATAAGCAACAAAGAGAAGCAAGAGAGAACTCTCCAAGCATCAAACTAAATCTTCTAAATATATGAAAATAATCACCAGGAATTCTGATACTCTCCCTCAAGTTAGTCCACATCAATTTAACAATTTCAATAGTTCAAATTAGAGGATATAATTCATATTCCAGGCTCAAATTCACATGAGCTTCACAACATATCAATTTTAAGAAGCTTTATATGTCAGGCTCAAGTTCATATGAGCTTCACTACAGATGGACTAATTTGAACTGTGGTCTTCGACAACACATTTAATACATTATCTAATGCATCAAAAATGTTATGCACCTACTACTCATGTTGAGACCCTTTCAGCTTCATCATCTTTTGTCTTTGTTTTAATGATTGTGGCAGTATATATTGCTTTAGAATTTCTCCTTCGTTGATCACGATTACAGTCCCACCATTCTAGATACCCAACAAAGTTCAAAATAATGGCTTTTGGAATGATTAGTTTGATTGCAATAAGTACATTTGTAGGTGGACTTGTCAGATCTTATTTAATCTCGCTGATCTTGAGGCGGCTATTTCTTATTTAGTCAATTTTGAGCCATCACATTGAAGCATCTGAGTTATTTGTATCTCTATGCAAAGCGGTACGTTGTACTTCTTTGTGCGAAATCTCTCCATGAACGGGATAAAAAATTTCTTCTAATCCGGCAAGAAAGTTGTAAATGAACTCGTAATCATTCAATGTCTTCCGGTATGCTTCTACAATATCCCTAATTTTTAAGGGGCAAAGTGGTCATTTTGCAAATATTTAGAATAAATTAAGGAGGAACTAAATTGTAAGAGTTTTGAGAAATCGGGACTAAAGTACAATTTCTAGAGTGAATTAAATGAAAGAGTTTTGAAAAATGGGGGATTAACTTGCAATTTTCCAAAAAACTTGCATAGTTACTTACTGTAGGGCCATATGGCGCACCCTCATTCCCTATTCCCATCTATCTCTCTCTCTTCCCTCGGCTCCTTCTCCCTCTTCGTCCTGATGAGAAGGCTAACCCACTGCTGCTACTTGCCCAGCCATCTTTGGCCAGTGTCAAAGCTCGCCACCAATGGCCGCAGAAATGCATCACCGAGACGAGGCTACTTCTGGAGTGATGTCACTGTCCACTACCTAAATTATCGATAAGTCACATAGAACAGCCACGACTTCTATCGTTCTCCAGCGACGAGAGGTCATGAAACTAGTAGCATTTGAACCCACTCGTCACGGTCTCTAACCTGGTATCTGTCTCACAATCCTATTTTGCTTGATTTGAAAGTTGCTATTTTTGAGTAGTTTAAGCTTGGATTCGACTTTTTGATCAGACCAATGGCTTGCATTTTTATGTCATTTTTGGAATGTTCTTGTAAAATGAAGAAGTTTGATATATATAAAAATATTGACTATATTAGGTAACAGGCACAAAAAATGATATCGGACAACTAAGATTTGCCTCAGTTTACATGCTACTAGTTCAGATTCAGCCCGGACCCGAATTAGATGAATTATATATCTACCCTAGCTATTTTGGGTACTAGAAATTCAGTGAATAGGTATGTTTGTTGATTTGAAGCTGCATTGAGAAGTTAATTTTTCACAATAATGCGATCGAGGGCTTAGAATTGGTTACCGACCCTCTGAACGATCGTCCAATGACATCTTACAGCTCCAATAGCATGGTATTGCTATTCTAATAAGGTAGAAATTCAGATGGTATTGCTATTCTAATAAGGTAGAAATTCAGTTACCTTCATTTTATATCTTTTAAATAAAACTTACTTTATGCTATATATGATGAGAAATATGATTTTAGAATTGTTTTAGATATTATAATAGAACTAGATTGTATGATATATATTACATTTCTTTGGGACTTTTTTAAGTGCAAGTTAATTTTAGGTATATTAAAGATAGGGCCCTTGTGTTGCCCGTTTTTCTATAAAACTGAATGTACCTATTTTATTAAAAAATTAGAGCACGACTGTTTTTACACTTTAGCTCCATATTGCACATATTATAGGATCATACATGAGTACTGTATTAGCATTGTGGGTCTACAGTGTGGAGTTGTATACCCTACTCTCAGTGTAGAGTTCGTAAACTTATACAGGTTGGTTTACTCTAATTAACTCCCCCTTTGGCAGGCGAGGGTAATACAATTACCCTCCAGATTTTGTAGGCGATACATGGGTATTCCCTCTTGGTATGAGCTTAGATGTCAGACAGGCTGTTCGGTACACTTAGTACCATCATCTTGGGTTCCAATTGATAAGAGGATATGAGCTCATGGGTATAGGTTGATTTGTGTCATGTGCTTATGAATTTAATGGTTTTGATTATACTGTTTTATATATACATATGAATTATCGGTTTTTATATATGTATATTTTGGATTAAACTAACCATGCAAGAATTTTCCATTATTAAAATATTTTCAAACGAGGGAACTACTTTCTGACTGGGCATATTATGCTCACCCTCTATCTTTCTTCCTCAGGTGTTGTTCAGTACAACTTAGGTGATCAAGAGCATTAAGAGGCTATCTTTGATCATAGTCCGTTATCTTGGTAATGCTAAAAGCTTAATATTGATTGTTTGGATTTTAATTTAGCATTAAACCAAGACTATTACTTTCTATTATGTCTATGAACTTAAATATACCATTTTGGTATTTGATACTTATTGTGGATGATGATAATGCTTGGATTTAAATTTAATTTATATTTTCTGGTTATTATTCAATTTTTATTAAATGATACATACAAACTGTGAGAGAGGTTCACTAGATGAAATTCCAAATATTATATTTAAATGGACTGTTTTACTAAATGAAAACTTTTAATGCCTTTTTAAAATAAATCAAAGAATTTCTCATCTTAGTGAAATTCCTCTTCTGGCACTAGCTAAGGTTTTGGGTTGTGACAGAAATTATGGTATCAGAGCTTGAGTTCAATAGCTTGGACGTATCACTATTAAACTAGACTGAAGTTGTTTCTATAACAAGCATGTATCATTATCTCACTAACAGCTTGGCATATTATTTATAACAAGGATACCTCAAAGAAGAGTTTTGAGGCACTAGCTAGGTGCCAAACCTACCTTCTGTCGTCTGGATTTCACTCCTTTGATTGAGACAATGTGGCAAGCATTTTTCCTGATAAGCAGTCCAGACTACTGGCCTCCAGCTTTGAGGGAACGTCTACTGGATTAGTCTAATTTTCTTTAGTAGTTCATTCATCTCTAGTCGGGGTAGTATTATAGAAAACCAGAGCTTCTCACAATAATTACTTAGTTGTGTGAGATGGAGAGATACTTTTAGGCCTTTGGTACTCTAGTGGTGTATTGAACGGTCTTTGCTATCACTCGCCTGATAGAGAGTGCCATTAACTGGTAGGAGATAGTAGAACTGATGTAGAACATGATAAGTCTAACCTAGGAGGACTTTGAACGGCTTTTCAAGGCCAGTATGCCAATAAGGACCAATATGATGAAATTGTGAACTGATTTGAAACATTAATTCAAGCTAATAGAACAGTGAACGAGTAAATGATGGAGTTCACAGAGTTAGAAAGTGTTGCCCTAGAATCAAAAATGAATGAGAAATACTGGGTAGCTAAGTTCATGAGTCATTTGAATGAGAACATTTTAAAGAGAATTGGCACACAAACCTCCGTATTTTTCCTTAGATTATAGTAGCTGCCCAGGGGGTAGAAGCCATCGAAAAGAAATTAGATTCTATGAGAAACTAGTGTAGAGGTAATGACAAGAATGTCTCTAAAAGGAATCAAGGGCAATGGCCAACCCAAGGTACACCGAACAATGGAAGCTCAAATTGTAGTGGTTCATCAAAAGGTACAGAGATAGTCCTTATTTATGGTGTTTTTCTCGTGACCAATTGTGCCATAGAAAGAGAGAGTATCCCAATCATCTATAGAAATCTCCTCTTTCTTAGGGAGGATTACAGAGAAGTCAGTCAGGTTCTCTATCTTACAAGAACACTTAGGCAAGGCTACAATAGTCACAGAGTGTTCTGCAAGCTTTCAGTTCCCCCTAGCCTTATTAACATATATACCACCCCCAAGGTTACACTAACAAATTTTAGACTCCTCAGGCTTAAGGGAGTCAAGGTGGTTATGAATATAGTAGTAGTGGTCTAGGATCCAATAATAGTTGTCCTAATCAGGGGAGAGGCAACAAAGGGAAAGGCAAGGTGACTAGCCAAGCCTATGGTTTTACTGGAGTTGATGATACTCAGGATCGCACCGGTCGAGGTGTTATTATTGGAATAATCCTTATTATACACTCCTGAGCACATGTTGTAGTTGATACTTGTGCATCCTATTCATTCATATCCTTTTTGTTTGCTCAACTATTAGAGTTAGAACTTTTTGATTCGGATTATGTATTAACGTTGAGCATATCTATGAGTGGAGTTGCCAATATGTCTAGTATGTGTAAATCTTCTCGTGTTATTACTGGTCATAGAAAGTTGCTTACTGATTTGATTGTGTAATCAATAGGACAATATGGCGTGATACTCGGTATGGATTGATTATTTAAGTATCAAGTTGTTATGGAATATTATACAAAGCATGTGACTATTTTTCTATGCAATGGACATGCTATTATCTATCAAGCGGGAATGAATCTGTTGAAGCCAAGTCTTATTCTGAAAGCATACATGGGTGAAAGGAAGAGACTGGAGTGTTATGGAAACTTATTTGCCATTGATGGCAAGGTAAAATCGAATGATTAAGACCTATGAATTCTAGTGGTGAGTGAGTATTCGGAGGTGTTTCCTAAAGACTTACCGAGGTTACCACCAAATAAGAAGATTGAGTTCTATATTGAACTAGTTCTGGGGACTCAACCAATTTCTATTCTAGCCTATCGCATGGATCCTGCAGAGATGGAAGAATTGAAAAAACAGTTGGATGATTTGATTTCCAAAGGCTTCATCTAGAGTAGTACTCCTCCTTAGGTGCTCATGTTTTGTTTGGAAGAAAAGCTGATGGTTTGTTAAGACTTTGCGTGAACTACAGGTAGTTGAATCAGCTAATAATGAAGAATAAGTATCCTTTGCCAATGATAAATGAGTTATTTAATCAACTCAATTGCTCAAGATTCTTCTCCAAGATAGATATGAGATCCAATTATTATCACCTGAAGATAAGGGAGGATGATTTATCCAAGACAACATTCAGAACTTGTTATGGTTATTTTAAGATTCTACAGATACTATTTGGTTTGGCAAATACTCTTACAGCTTTTATGATCTCATGAATTGGATTTTTAGACCATATTTAAATCGTTTTGTGGTTGTATTCACCAACGACATTCTAATATATTCTAATACTCAAGAAGAGTATGTCGAATAGTTAGCGATAGTACTTGAGACCTTGAGAGATCAACAATTGTATGCTAAGAAATCGAAGTGTGATTTTTGAATATCAGAAGTGAAATTCTTGGGGCATTTGATTTTTTACAGAGGTATTTCAGTCGATCCTACTTAGATAAAAAGTATTCTAGAGTGGGAAAGGCTGAAAAATGTCACAGAAGTATGGAATTTCCTCGATTTGGCAAACTATTACCATCATTTTATGTAAGATTTTTCGAGAATCACTTTGCCTTTGACTAAGTTAGCCAGAAGGATTGTTAGGTTAGTTTTGGATAATAAAAGTGAAGATACTTATGGGAGGTTGAAGCATAGTTTAACGACCATACCTATTCTTATTATACCTAATAGTAAAGAGCCTTATGTGGTGTATATCAACATTTCAAAGAAGGGTTTGGGATGTATCTTGATGCAAAATGGTCGACTTGTGGCTTTCAGTTGAAGCTATATGAGAGAAACTATCCCACCAATGACTTATAGCTCATAGCAGTAATCTTTGTACAGAAGATTTGAAGAAATTACTTGTATGGTGTAAAGTTCAACATATTCTTCGATCATGAAAGTTTAAAATATCTCTTCACTCAGAAGAATTTGAATTTGAGACAGCGAAGACGAGTTGAGTACATGGAGGATTATGACTTAGACCTATAGTATTATCCTAGCAAGGCCAACGTGATAACTGATGCACTAAGTAGAAGAACTTGTGATGTACTAGCTGCACTGGTGTTCAAGGATTGGAAGAACTCAGTTGTGATTAGTGACAATAACTTGTAGAACTTAAATAATGAAGGAGTTGCCTAGCTCAACAATACTGTAATTTCACTATCACTTCTTCAGACTGTCCAGTAGAGTCAATGGCAAGATCAAGAGTTGAGAATAATCTAGAACCAACTTCAGAATGGTGAACTGTTAGATGGTAGAGTACCAATAGAGAAGGGTTCTTGCTTTTCAATGAGAAATTAAGTATAGCTAATGACCCTAATTTTCGAGAAACTACTCTAATTGAAGCTCTTGAATGAAAGTTCGTAGTACATCTTGGTAGTACTAAGATGTACTAAGACTTGAAGAAACAGTAATAGTGGAAAGGCATGAAGAAAGATGTGGCTATTTTTGTAGCCAAGGTTTTGACTTGTCATCAAGTCAAAGCTGAGCACCAGAAACCAGTTGGGTTACTACTATAATTGTTACCTATTTTGGAATGGAAGTAGGACAAGATCATGATGGACTTCATGATCAGTTTGCCTAAGACCTTAATGAAGAATGATGCAGTGTGGGTTATAGTCGATCAGTTGATGGAAAGTACTCACTTTATATCAATCAAGATTGACTACTCACTTACGAAACTCAGTAAACTATATATGGAGACTATAATACCCTTGCATGGTATGTCTTCTAGCTTAGTTTCTGACAGTGACTCAAGGTTTACTTTTAAGTTTTGGAGAGCCTTGCAGAAAGCATTTGGTATGCACTTAGATATCAATACAGCTCACCTTTCTGAGACAGATGGCCAATCTGAAAGGACTCTTTAAATTCTTATATTTTATTTTGCTTCTTCTTAATAAGTTATTTCGTTTGTCCTAAGCAGATGTAATATATCACGTAACCTCATTCGTTCTAGGTGATCCTCAAATACAATTGCTAAAGATTTGGTAAAAAGATCAGTAAGGTTTATGCTAAGACTATGTAACTCACTATTGTATTTTCCTGCTAGGGTTAACACATAAATCAACAAATAAAGAGTCCAAAACATCCAACAAACACTCAATCAGACTATCCTAGAACCATTTTTATATATTTTGTATTCCTTCTCTCCATAAATAACAGTAAAAATGGTAGTTTGTTTACTAGTATATGGTGTAAACGGACTTAATACATTAGTTCAAGACCAAAATTAGTGGGTAAAAATGTGTTTTTTATGTTATTTGTTTAATAATTTATTTTTTTATGTTATTTATTTGTAAATTGTACAAAATACTCAATTCATAATATTTAGCACCTAGTTTTCTCAGTTGGCTTAATTTCTTGAGATCATGTATAATCTCCATCACAAAATTGCATTTGTTCTCATTATCTATTGCCAAATCTGCATTTTCATAAAACAAATTGCACATTTTATGAAACAACATATTTTGGGCTTCTCACTCCAATTATTGTAGCTTATTTTTATCTTTTTGTGGCACCTGCTCTTATCCTTCCTCCATTGCTATAAAATGTACTTATCTGAAATGTTTGCACAATATTCTTCAAATTCAAATAGTTGGTAGTTATAATTAATTTTATATTTTTCTTGACTGATGTAGACGATGAAAGAAATGCGCTATTTCGTCTCTCTTCCATTAAAACGTCTGTACCCACAACAAACTGTAAACATATTTCCTTTATTTCTTTACATAAAATAGATATGTTAATATAAGTTAGACTTTGTGTGTCGACCTACATTCGGAAGAAAAAGTCATCTTAAGATAAGCCACAAGCACCATCGATGTCGTGCATCCACAAAAGTCATCTCAATTACTTTCTGCATTGCCTTATCTTGATCTGTGATTATTGCATATGGAGCACAATTGCACAATTGGACATACATGCAAGCTAAGACTTAAAAAATCAAACAAATGTCTCAGTATCCTCATTTGATAGTAATGTGCATCCTAACAATGTGGATTATTATGATGATTGACCCCTATAAATATAGCAAATGGCATATCATGTTTATTCGTTAAATAAGTTGTGTCAAATGTCACAACGTGCATGCTACTGAAATATCTTTTAGCTCTCCATAATCTCCCTTGTTTGAGCTTCTTATACTAACTTTAAATCCCATTTGATTTCCGTACATTTTATAGTAACGTAGTAACTTATTGATTGAGTCAAACATCATTCCCACGGTAGGCTCAAGAACTTTATTATCTATATCGATGTCAATGGTATCCTAGTTTATGTCAAAGAAATATCAAAATTGCACTGTGCTTAAAAATTTAATAAATATTTGAGACCAAAATCCCTATAAACTAATATTAAAAAAATCCCTATAAACTATTTCTAGTTTTTGTCGACATATAGAAGCTGTTAAATTAACCAAGTCTTTAGAATAAAACAGCTTATTGGTATCATGTACGATTGAGAAAAAAAAACAATGTAAATTAATTTTATGTGATATGTAATTTGACTAAATAAAACAAGTTATATCTATTATACTCCATTCATTAACATCTTATAAGCAACTAAAAGAAAAGACAGTAAATTACCTCAAAACTATCATTTTTGTTGTCTAGAGTTTTATGGTTGCACTACAACAAAAGACATTTATTGCGACAATGGTGAAGGATTCTGTTTCGATGATTATGAGCTATCGTCACAATAGGCGTCTAGAATTTTTGGTACAATAAGCTCTTGCCAATAATTTATTATTTTAACTATTGTAATGACATTAGCAGTCGCAATAAATAAGAAAGTTGTTGTTATTGGTGAAAAAATTGAATACTCAATATTGCGCACTATTCTCCTAGGCAAATTTCATTTTAAAAAAAAAAAAGTCTGGACCTATTGCAACGACAAACGCCGTCACAATAAATCAAAAATGTCGTCGCAATAGGTGAAGAAAAATTGAACACTCAATATCATGTGCTATTGTCGCGGACAAATTTCATCCAAAAAAAAATCTAGTCCTAATATGTCGTTGCAATAGTCTTTATATGTTTTTAAAAATGTCAAAATAAATTATGAAATTAACGATAATTTTTTTTTAAAAAAAATAACCTATTGTGATGACATTTGACTAAAAACATTTGTGAATACTTTCTTTTAGTAATTTGATGTAATGAGAAGAATTATTTTTTATTATAGAATTTATAACATTTGGAGGTCTAAAATGAAAATTCTAAGTACTTAATTTCTCCTAAAATTTGTAAACTCGATATTTATTTATATTTTCACTTAAAATTACTAAAAGACACGAGTTTGGATTTTCAGTCGTGATAAAATGACATCAGATCTTCAGACTTCAAATTCGTATAGGATCTTGCATATAATATTTGGTGTTTAAAAGGGTTTTGGAAAAAGTGTTTGACGAATACCTCATACATCACTTTACGAATTGACTGAATACGTTGTCTTTACTTCAATTTATTCTAAATCCTTCGTTTATTTCCCTAGAGTCAAACTATAGTATCCTTGAGATAGTTATATCCTATAGACTCTAATTTAGGAAGTGTTGAGATTGACATGAGACTAGTGAATTCCACTCTTGTCAAAATTTCGCGATTCAAATAGACATTCATTTTGGTACTCCTATGTCGATTAAGGTAATATGCTATATGAGCCTCATAAATTCTAAGATTGCAATTTGGTACCTTGCATCTTAATTATCGTGACTTGACACTATATGCTTGTGGGATTTTGATTTTACTTGCTTAGGGAATGTTTTTGTGTGCACCCACTTTGAGTATTTCGTAGTATATTTTCATATCCTCCTTATGCATTAATAATACTTTGTGGATGGTATATTTTCTTTCTGAGTGAGCAATTGGCTTGACATCCTGGATTTTTTTCTTTAAATTCTGTATTGTGTTGTTTGATTTCATCAAATTTGGTTTTGCGACTCTTTAATTGAAAATTTTTGTCTATTAAGAATTTGTTGGGTTTAAAATTGAGTTACTTGGTTTTGAGGACTTTTGAAATCCCAAACTTAATTGGTATGGCTTTAAACTATGTAAACCCTTGTATTTGGTCAATATGACATTTTTATTTCAAAAGAACCATAGATATTTTAAACCTAAGTGATGGTTAGGTATAAGTAGTTAATACCCCTCAAGGGTCGTGCCATTTTAAAATTAGTAGTATCACTTTGAGTCTGAGGTTTATGAAATTGTCAAAAATATATAAATATATATAATTTAAATAATTGCTTTTCTTAAAGCTAGTTTGGTACTAGTAAGATCTCATTGCATATTTATGGTGTTGGTTTAAAAAATAAAAATCTCTTAGATTTACGTAAAATTTTCATTGTGAAAAGTTTCTAAGTATTTTCTCTATTTCGAGCGTAGTAGTAATTCTAGCTAAATATTATCAAACTTTTACTTGGTACTTAATTTTAAAACGAAACAATACTTTCACAATTCAATTACAAATTGACTTAAACATGATTTGTTTAATGAATGTCATGTGTAAATACTTTTTACAACTAGTTTTACTACTTGGAAATCTTTTGAAATGGGTCACATATAAGTTTGATTTGTGCCTTTGGAGCTTTAAGCGAATTTAAAAGAAATTTCCATTTGTGATTTCTCTTATGTTAGTTTCTTGGAGAATGAAACTTGGTTATGTGTCTGATTTGGGAACTTAACTAAATTGAATTTTTGAATTTTAAATTTTTGGTTTGGAGGTTTGGTGAAACTTTATTGTTATAGCTTTACGTGCCCTATTGTTTAGATTTACTTATTCTTCTAAGCTTTTCATTATATATGTGACTTGTTTTATTTAGATATGCATGATTTCGGTGTCTATTGGATTGTTGAATCCTTGGAGTTCCATCAAAGTCTTGTTCATTAGTTAAGTCAAGTTGGATTGACTTTGTCTTGTTTATCTCAATTGGATGACTGAGCACTTGTGTAGTTGATTTAATTTTGTTTCCCAAGTGTTGAGAACTCTAACTGTTGGAGGCTTACGGTGACATTTCATTTGAGTTTCTGAATACAATTATATTGGTTTTGGTTACCTTGATGAGTCTTTGGTAGTCCAAAATAGCATATGGCCTTTTCTTTTAAATTTCATTTGAACTTTTTATTCATGAAATTTAGTTTTCAAATAGATAAGGGCTATGGAATTTGTAGATTTTGAGTTGTGCATATCAATGTGTGATATTTTCTTTGAAATTTAATTGTAACTTTTCAATTTATGGAGTTTATGTACATCATATTGGCTGGTTATGCGAAAAGATTGTATTTTATAAACATGCTTGACAATTTAAGTGAGGCTTAAAAAAATAACTATGATATACTCTACTATTTTTCTAAAAGTGCTTTATAATTTCTCATCATTAAAATGTCTTTTAAAACTGTTTTTAATAAAATTACTAGACTATAGTGAACTCAAAGTTATAAAACTTAAAGAAAGTCTCACTAAAGCATGCCTTACCTAGAGTTTTCAACAATAAAGAACTATGGGAATTTGTTTGCGTATGTGGTTTACCAACACAAGGAATCTCTTGAAGAGACATGTTTGAAAACTTTGAAAAAGTTTTAGAATTTTAAGAGAATTTCTATTATATCTGACTATGCCTTGAAAAGAAGCTAGCATGTTTTAAGTCCTTGAAAATATGGTTAGTGAACCCTAGATCCAGCCAAAAAAAAAACAAGAAAAAAAAAATTTCCTCTTATTCTACTTACTTACCTTAGCAAGTGAATACTCGTGTATTAGATCTCCATATTGTTGACTACTGATGACAAGATTTGATCTTGTCGATGCATTCCCTCTTAGTGCTAAGGAGCAAGTATCACATGAGAAAGTTTGCTTGTGTTGACTTTTGAAAATTATTGGAGACTCTTGCTATAATGTGTTCTAAATTAGATTCCTTATTGAGTTTGTTGATATTGAATTCAATCAGTAACTCACTACTTGATTTTAGTTGGATTCAAGCATCACTATGGTGGTATAATTGATGGCATTTAAAATCAGTTTTCTCATGGATCGATTTTAAGAGTTGTTGAACTCTTGCTATTATATTTTCAAAATGAATATTTGGAGTTCAGGTTTAGTTTAACTATGACCAAGGTGTAACCTTATTGTGAACTTGTGTAATCTTCTTATATGTCCCTGATTTTTGTATTTCATGTTTTCAAAAATATTTTCGAACTGTTTTTGACTTAAAAATGAAATAGAGTTAGATGGGAGACAAGCATCGCCATAGGGATAATCTATTCTATTAAAAGTTTGTTTCGGGGGCATTATGATATTGTTGTAAGTTTTACTTATATATTGAGTATTGAGTCATCTCTATATGACTTCTCCTTGTATCAAAGACTTTGAAAGTCTTTGGGTTCATTGGAGATTTTTATGACTTACAACTATATAGTTCTATATTGGGTAAAGAGACTTGGAGAGCATCTGGATTTGAATTTGGTATAAATTATTACCCTATGACATTGTCTTGGACAAAAGACTTGGAAAGTCTTTGGGTTTTATATGTTATGTAGATATTTGCATTTCAATACATTTGAATGCAATGGTTGCTACTTTGTGCTCGTTGTACTATATACTCTTCTATTGGAGATTTTCATTCATAGTAGTTCTGGTCTAGTTCATATAGTTTTCTTGCTCGTTAGGAGGAACAGTCAATGATTATCTCATTGGACTCTTATTGTCATTTTTTTTACCTTTAAACTTGTTTATCTTGTAAGGTATAATACAAGGCTATTTGTTTTCCATTCGAAATCCTGTTGGGTACAATCTTGTGTTGAAGAGAATTCTTGTTAGAGTCTTTAGACTCAGTGATTGTTTTGGACCAAGTTTTACCTATAGATAAATAGATTTATCCTAGTGTGCTATTAATTTGGTATGATCAGGGAGACGATATTGCATGTATATGATATTTGGTCTATTACTCTAGTTTATTCCTAACAATCATTATTCAGATTATAAAAGTCATATATTTTTGAATTCTAGCCTTCATTATTGATTCTACTTCTATGACTAATTACCAACTTTAGGTCATCATTTCTAATCTCTTATGTCGAGATCTTATAACTACTGGTGAGCCTTCTCATGACTATTAGGATTATGCTCAAAAGTGTTTATTATTTATGGATATTTAATAAATATTTTAGATTTTTAATAAATTTATAATTCATGCATAATATTTGTAATAATGCTTTGACTATTGCTATAATAGTAAATGTCATAAAGATTCCATGATTTATTTATTAGAAAAATATTTTAATAAAGTTGTTTATTAAAGTTAAGACATATGTTCTCTAATTAAATCAAATAAAATAATTCACTACTAATAAGAGAAGGTGGATACTTTTCTTGGATCGTGTAACAAGGCTTTGTACATTTATAATATGTTTTAATCTATATTAGTGTAACCATGTGCAAAAAGTCTTGATATGTAAATATTGAACATAGATCATGCGAAATATATTCTAGTAGTAAGTGTCATTGATAATAACATGTTCTTACAAACTAGATGATTAAGACATGTCTTTCTTAATCCTAATATAGGTGATGAACATGTGTTCATAATTTGTATTATTTGAGATGTTAAAATGTACAGATCAAGAAATTCACGATTTAAACCCCGATATTTTGGTAATGCATTATCATAGGTACTGTGAACATATGCTTATAGATATGGAATCTATAACTCTATTATATGTAGAAGTGAATGCTGCCTTAAGGAGCTATAAGAGTATAGATGATTTAAATATGAGCTAAGTAATTAATAAAATTAGATATTTTATTAATTAAAGACTTTTTGTAATTCTGATCATCTATTAGATATAGTCTTGTATTAAAAAATTAAAAGATATAATTGGAAAGACAAAACAATAATTTTACCTCTCTCTAATTATCGGTATTTATGTGGGGATACATTTGCACATGTTAATTATCCATTAGATATAATTCTAATTATAAAGTATCTTGTGATATTTATTTAATTCAAGAATGTATTTTGAACCTTTATTAGAATAAGTCTATAACTAATAGTTTAAGCTAACTTGTGTTAAGAGTTAATTATAACTGCGACTTTGTCTATTGGATTTTGAATTACCAACATCTTGGGCTGCATAAGATCAATTAGGCACAAATAGCTTTCTGGGAAATTACACAAAAAGAGAAAAAAAAAAAAAAAAAAAAAAGGCCAGACTAATGGGTAGGCTATTGGGGCCTACCTCACTGCTAATTTAGCATTGATTTTTGGCCAGCCCATGGCTCCTTAGGGCTACCGAAAATCCCTTTAAGAAAGGAGCCTATAAAAGACTCGCCCCCCTTCTTATTGTATGTTAATTCAATTTTGACTAAAATATTAGTTTAGTAGTTGTACAGAAAACTGAAAGAGAGTGAAATTCTTGGAGCCATCATTAAAGGCCATTGGAATTCTTAGATTCCTACATAGAGATTGATCAAGATCAAGGTACCCACTCACCTCTACAGTTACAAGCTTAATGCATACGAAGGAAGACTCATTAGCTGAGGTATACAATTTCTTGCATGTATTTATGAGAAACTATAATCTCAAAATTTTTTTTTTTCGATGCTTAAGTTCAACTTCAATTTTGTCACATTTTTCGAAAGTAATTACCAACATTGACTCTATACCTCCTTGTGTAAACCTTTAATTCATGTTATTGTATGGCATTGAATTGCTAATTGGATATTAATACAAGGTGTGGGACTTATGTTTCACATTTCCTTAACTATTAGTATTTGGTTGGATACTCATTAATTCCAGAATGAGTGATCACCTTCCATCAAACGATTATTCTACGCCATTCCACTCATATTCCCTGTTTGTATTTGAATTTTGTGACGAAATTCTTTTAAAGAAAGGACGATGTAAAAACCCTAAAATTTTAATGATAATTTTTTGAAATAAAATAATGGGATTAAGATGAAATTTTTTTTGAAAATTGAGGGCTAAATTGTAATTTTTAGAGGACCTAAGAGAAAGAGATTTGAAAAACTGGGGGATAAAGTGCAATTTTTAAAAATTTCACAATCTATTTGCTTAAGGCCATATGGCTCTCTCCCCCATTCTCTTTTTCCCTCTCTCTCTCTGTTTTTATAGCATCAAAACATGGCTGCCACTGCCCCTCTCCTGCATGACTACTTCAGGCCACAGTCGATGCATGCTGTTGGTCCTAGACGGACCATGCAGCCACCATGAGCTATCCACTGGACTTTTGCAGCCGCTAAACCACCACCTTATCGAAAAAAATGCGAATAATGCCCATAGAGAAAACACGATCCTAGTGCCCATACCAATGACGTCGAGCCATAAGCTTGGGTTTCTTTGGATTTCTCTCGACAGGATCATTATGGTATATAGATTTCAAGTCCATTTTGTCCCGATTGAATTTTAGTATTGTTGAATAATTTTAAGTTTTTTGGTGTAGAAATTGACTTTTTAATCTAACCATAAGATAGTCAAATAAATGTCATATTTATGATGTGTTTGTGAAAATATGAAAAATGAGAAATATATTGGCTATGTTTGGTGATGGGCACAAAAAACGAGACTAAACAACTCAAATTTTATCTCATTTTTTATGCCACATATTGAGCCCGAATCGGTTAAGTTTTATGTCTAACTTAGCTAATTTGGGGGATATGAATTCAGTGTTGAGGTCTGTTTCTCGATTTGGATTCTATTCGAAAGATGAGATTTCAAAGCGAGCGATCGAGGGCTCAAAAATGACCTTGACTCTCCGAACGACTGCCAAGTGATACCATGTGAACTACACAGCATTGTATTACTATCTTGATGACGTAGGAATTTGATTACTTGATTTTATAATGCTTTTTGTTGTAAATTTACTTACCTTGTCAAATACAAAAATTTTGTGAAATGATTTGTAAAAATGAATTTATGAACTATTTTGGAAAATGTGTTTATGATAAACTGCTTGGAGGTACATCACCCTACATAGTGTGCCATATTATCCCATTTTATACTATATTATATAGGGAATGGATTTTAAGGAGTTTTTTGAAAAATTAGATATGAAAAAAATTAATAAATTTGGAAATCTGGTTTTTAGAAATGAATATAGTTTGAGTATAATACATTACTGCATCATGTTATTCATAGAGTATTCATCTCACGTAGCCGATAGAATCACGTGTTCTGAAAGAATACTATTAAAAAAAAAAAACTCAAGATCATCAATTAGATGGCTAGAACTCACATTTGTCAAAAACATAGAGATTATGAAATTAGATAGTATTCAGTATACTTGTGAATAACTTAAACAGGTATGTATTTGTTTTGAGAATGAGTTTTATAATGGTTTGGAACTTTGTGAACCTTTAGAAAATGGTTTGATATATGACTTTCAAAAATGAAGTTTTAGAATATCTTACTAATAATGTAGAAATTTGAAATGAGTATATCATTGATTAGTAAATACTTGTAATTGAATCTTTACTGAGTATTCATGTACTCACCCTCTATTTTTCTCATTTTCAAGTATTTTTCTATTTGAGGTAATTATCCTGATAGCTAGACAATCTGCTTGACTTGTGCTTGCAATCTCATAGCTCTTCCTTGGTTAGTTCATTCTTTTTGTCCTTTTCCTTTCTATGTCTAATTGTTTAGCCAAGATTCATGTATTTACCAATTGGATGTATAAGGATTATTTTACTACTAAATTGAGTACTTGGAATTATAATTGAGTTACCTTGCAACTATTTTTAGACATTTGGATTCTATATTTCATTAACCTCAATTTACAAAAAATTATGGTTTAACAATAAGTTTCTAAATGAAATTAACTAGATTTCTTCTAAACTTTTGTGGACACTTTCTTTAAGTAATTTGAACTAATGAGAAGATTTATTTTCTGTTATAGAATTTATTATGTTTTAAGGTCTAACATGAAAATTCTAAATACTTGATTTTTTCTGAATTTTATAAACTATATATCTAATTATATTTTTACTTAGAATTAGTAAAAATCACGACTTTGAACATATTTATATAAAGAAAATGAGAATTCTTTAGCACTGTTACTAGCCCACACAAATTCATACATATACAGGTATTTTTTTAAATCTCTGGAATTCTAAAATCCTAAATCCTCGTTTCAAAGATTAAATTAAATAACAGCCAGAAAGAATGTTTTTGATCCAAACAGAACTCGTAAGCCCAAACAAAAAGGAAGAGATTTTAGAAAGAAAAAAAAGGATCTTGCTCACCGCTAAGCCAAGTGCTGCAGCCAACTTGTGAATTTAAATAAAGAAAAAGAATAGAGCCAATATTCAGGGAGCAGCTGCAACCAATAAACGTTGACAGAGAAAATATTACAGGAAAAAAAAAAAGAAAAAAAAAAGGTAGGCAACAGACGTGAGCAAGGAAGGAAAAAGAAAAAGACAGGAAGAAAAATAGACAAGAGACGTAAGATTGTAGTAATGAGTGGGAGGGGGGGGGGGGGGGGGGGTGGGGGGGCTTTTTTTGTTGAAAGGCACAAGTTGTAGGGTCAAAATATAAAGGAAGAGTCTGTGTATATATTAAGCGTGAACTAAAAGGAAAGAGTAAAAAATCTGTGAAATTCCTAATTTAACTATGATTTATACGATTGTTCTTTTTATTATTTTTTCGAATAGCAATGGTAGCTTATATTACATTTAGTTAGTTTTACATTCATCTTATCAAATACATTTAACTTTCTATATAATACTAATATATTATATCTAATTATAAATTATGATTTATATATAATTTGTGAGTGTCGAGAGTGAATGGCTAAAAAGCTTAGCTTGGCTTTAAATTATCTCTACTTTACGTTGCAGTTTTCATGGAGGAATTTTATTTTAAATAATTTTATCTTTTGGAAATAAATAAAAATTAAAAAGAGGAGAGACATAGTTAGACTCAGCGAGTGGATAGAGATCTTTGGCTTGGAACCGATGATGGTGACAATATGTATGTCAGATAATGTAGCTTGCAATATTAAATTTTTGTTCTCTATTACCTTTTTTTTAAAATTAAAAAAAAAGCTTTATCATTGCGCTTACTATTATAAAAAAAGAAAGGTTATTTGTATTTGAGAATTTTATACACGTACCTAAAGAGTAAAATCCAGGCTTTCAGAGTACTATACTGCAATAATTTTGGTTTGTTTGTTACTTTTTGATAAGCCAGCAGATTTTTTTTAATGCATTATTTACATTTTATTTATGAATGTTTTCTTTGCTGCTTCTTTTATTTATTTATTAATTTTTCAGGACTACTCTTTGCTTAGTTACTTTCATTATAATCAAAGCTCCACGGATGGATTATGCACGTGTATTAAAACAAGAAGTTATTACAAGATAAATTTTAGAATTATATATGGGCCATAAATGTAGAAGTGTGGCACTGAATTTGGTCCATTTTTGTTAGCTTGAAATAACATTGCTCTAAGTATAACTGGACTCTTTAGTTATTACAATCTTTATATATTAAGCGAATATATTTATTTTTGAATGTTTAGATATGAATCTTTATAAACTAATTCTCACCATTTGAAAGTTAAAAACATGTATTATTGTCAGTTATATTACTTTTATTTTTCTTTCATTAATAATTTTTAGATTATATGTTTACGTTGTACCTATTTTTCATATAGGCAAATATGTTATATATGTTGCTTCATCGACGAAAAGGTTTGTTTCTATTATCAAACACATAATCTTAATTTGTTGCTTAAAGTTATACTTTGTAACACCTTTTAACTTTTTTTCAATAAAAAAAAGGACTAAAATTTTCCTAAATTGTAGGATAATATTTTTTTTTGATATAAACGGACTTTTCAAGGGAATATCATTAGTCAAAGTAATAAACTTCAAATTATAATATGAGCATAACGAATATAATTTCAAACTCCTCTAAAAAAGAGGCCAAAAAATAGATCACAAACACAACTAAGAACAAATCTGCGGGTTATCCTAATTCTTTACGAGAAAGATACAATAAGGACTACTAGCAATCTATTACCTTCAACGCCTACTCCTAACTATGTAATAACCCAATTTTTTAAAGGTAATTTGGTCATTGGACCATTAAAAAAAGAGATTATATATATATATATGCATTCTTTCTCTCTCCCCCACCTGACTCACCCTATCCCTCTCTGTTTTCTCTCTTGCTCGTCTCGGCCAAATAGAGGTGAAGGAGTGCTAATGGCTGCCATGACCACCGTTTGGCCTGCCTGACTACCAACGGAGCTCCCCCATTCTGCATGCAACTGCACCACCTGCTCACAGCCACCGCTAAGCATTCTGTTGCCGAAAAATGTCATTTTTGGCGACGAGGAGTTTTGAATTTTCAGTAATGATTTCGTTCTTTTCGGGTTTTGTTCTTAGGTTATTTGGGTTCGTATCGTCGAGAAGAACCTCAAAGTATATATCTCACCACCCTATTTTACCCGAATTAAAAGTTGTCATTTTTGTCTATTTTTGAGCTCGAGTTTGACATTTGATCTGATAATTAGATATTATTTTTTATATCATTTTTGGAATGTACTCAGAAAATAGTGAAGTTTGATATACATATTGACTATGTTTGGTGATCGGTACGAAAAACAATATCTAACGGTTTTGATTTTGTCTCGTTTTGTGTGGCACCAGTCCGATGTCAACTCGGAGCCAAATTAGTTGAGTTATATGTCTAACTCAGCTATTTTGGACATTTAGAATTCAACGAAGCGGTCCGTTTATTTATTCGAAGCTCCTTTGAGGAGTTGGTTTTTCTTAAATGAGCGATCGAGGCTATGGAATTGGTTCCTGACCCTCCGGGCAATCATTCAATGGCACTATAAGGATTCCATAGTGTGGTATCACTATTCTAGTAAGGTATGGATTCAGTTACCTCTATTTTATACCGTTTTTTGAGTGAAACTTATTTTCTGCAACATATGATGACAAACATGACTTTAGAATTATTTTGGATATATGTGATGGGTCTGAATTATATTACATATACTCGATTACTCTAGGAATTTTCTGAGTATAGCTTATTTTTAAATATATTAAAATAGGGCCATTATGCTGTCTATTTTTCTATAAAAATTTAATTAACTATTTCATTAAAAATCAGAGTATCATTTCAGCTTAAATTATTGCATGGCCATTTTTACATATCAGCTCAGAGTACATGTATCATAGGATCACACGTGAGTCCCAAGTTACCATCATAGGGCTTTTACAGTGTGGCACTAAGTCTGTGAATCTGTGCATGGGGTATTTCTTCTTATTACTCCCCATTTGGCAGGCATAGCCAAGGCGGTTGCCCCTCCAAGTTTGTTAGGCGATACACGGGTGTCTCCTCCGGTTATGGGCTACATGTTAACAAGCTGTATGATGCACGTAGTGCCAACACCCTAGTTTCCATTAATGAGAGGTGGTGAACTCATAGGTATAGGTAGATTTGTGTCATTTGTTTGTGGACTGATTGATTTTCTAATATCATGCTTTCTATGTATCTATATATATGTATATGCATATGGACTATCAGTTTTGGATATTATTATATATATATATATGTACATACAGTTTTGCAAAGATATTTTGGATTAAACTAATTATGCATGGGCTTTTCATCACTAAAAAGGATTTTAAATTAGGTAATAGCTTTCCTACTGAGCTTTCGAGCTCACCCTCCCTACTTTCCTCTTCTTTAGGTACTATCCATCCGAGTCAGTTGTCCCGTTAGTTAGGCAAGTTGCTTAGCTTATACTCATAACCTTATTCCTCTTTGGTTGGTACCTTTTTCTTGTCTCACTCTTTTTCTATGTCTAGCTATTTAGCCATGTTCATTGATCGTACTAAGTGAATGTATGTGGATGTATTTACTATTATTTGAGGATTTGGGATATAAATAGGGTACTATGATTCCTAAGGGGCAAAATTTTAAAGTCTTAACTACTTGGAATTTTGACTAACTTTTGTAAATTAATTTTTGGACTTTCCGACTCAAGATTTGAGAACTTCATTTTAATCAACATTAAAGTTTTTATCAAACCAAGTTTTCGTATAAATTAACTATGTTTTCTTAGATTTTAATTGGCGTATCTTTCTTAATAAATTAAACTAAAGATATGCTCCCTTTTATATAGAATTTCCAATGATTCAAGGACTAAAATGAAAAATTTAAATACTTAGTTTTCTCCGAATTTCGTAAAATCTTTTATTTATATTAATTTATACTTAAAATTACTAAAAGTCACGGCCTTTGATTTTGGATCATGACAGATTTAGCATCAGAGCCCAACTTTAGATATGGCTAGGATCATGCCTTTGTTATTATTTGGTGTTTCAAAATATTTTAGAAATGGTTTTGACATATACCTCATACATTACTTAAGAACTGGCTAGATAAGTTGTTTTTCCTTCAAGTCCTCTTTTATACCCCTTTAAGGTGAAATTCTAGTGTCTTTCGGATGATGATTTCCCAGAAATGTTAATCTCGAAAGTGTCAGGTTGACATGAGACTATTCATTTCTACATTCATTATTGTACTCTTCTGTCCATTCAGATTGTAGATTACATGAACCTCGTAAGTCCTAATATAGCGATCTGGTATCTTGTACCTTGGTTTTTGTATTTGACTGTCTTATGGGTTGCCTGTATGTTAACCCTCGGGTTACATTATTGACCTTGTTTATATTATTTGATTGTGGTTATACTTTTTGGGGATTTTCGCTTGTGATACACTAGTTTAGTGTTTGTACACCACCGATGTGGCTTGACTTTATTGCTATTTATTATACTGAGGTAGTACTTTCTTGGAATTGATATCATTGTGATCACTTGATTTGGATACATCATGACTTGGTTCTATGATTTAGAGTTTGTGTTGATGATACTTTTTGCATAGCATGCTCATTGATTAAGTGATAAGTTGATATTTTGAGATATTGTTTAACTATAATGACTGCATATCTCTAGTTTCATCAAGTTCTGTTATTGTGGTTCTTTGAATGAGAATTATTAACTTTTTGAGGGTTTAGTTAGATTTAAAACCGAATCATTTGGTTTTAAAACTTTGGGAAATGCTAAGTCGACAATTAACATTTTGAATGGTGTAAATCTTTGTATTTGACCAAAGTGACATGTTTGTTTTCAAAGAGATCATGAACATTTTAAACTCCAATATTGGTTAGGTGAGAGTAATACACTTTTTTTCATAGGAAGTGTTGTTTTAAATTAGCATGTCACTTTGAGACTAAGCTTTGTGAAACTACCAATCTATTTGTATATTAGTAAGATTTTGTTCTACATTTGGAAATATTAATTTGAAAGATCTCTGGACCAAACTAGTTTATTTCTATAAACGTATATACATAAATCAAACTTTTCAAGTTCCTTTTCTAATTTTGAACTTAGTAGATTACTAGGCATTTTTCAATTCCTACTGAATACTTAATTTGAAATTAAATGAATACTTTCACAAGTTTACTTAAGAAAAAAAATAGATATAAGTTACTTAAAATAAAAATATTCACAAATTTGACTGCTCAGTAAACTTTACTGTGGATTGAGAATGATTTTGGATAAAATCTTTAGCTTTATGCTTATGTTTGAAGATTTATGCACATAATTTCTCTAGAATATATTGCTTAGAGGATAAAAACTTGATGTGGTTACTTGCATTATAAAAATCTTTATTGGGTAAAACGTTTGAGTTAAGAATTTTGATTTAAATCTTAGAAGCTTATCACTTATGCGTTGTGTGTTCGATGGTCCAAATTGCATATTTTTTCTAAGTTTCCTTTGATGTGGTTTACCTTGCTGATGGATACATGGTCCTTTGGTATTTGTTAGATTGTTGAGTCGTAATGATTCATGCCAACTCGATTTCCTACGGTGTGAACAAAATTACATTGGAGTTGTGCAGAACTTGTTTTGATTAGATTTTGGGCATTGTGTAATTAGTTTTGACTAATCTCCCTAGGGTTGGGAAAACTTAGAAGGATGATGAAATTTTGATTTTCAAATCAATGAATGGTATTGAGTTACATGCCTTGGCTTTGTATTTGATGGATTTTGAGTTGTGCATATTAGTGTGTGATTTTCTTCTTGAAGATTTGACTGTAGCTTCCAATGCATGGAGTTTATATGTATATTGATTAGTTGGCTACACCTAGTATACATCTATATAAACTTTTAATGTTTATTTTGAAGGACTAAGTAAGAATTGGTGTTTGTTTTATCTACTTTGAGAAAATATTTGACAATATTTCACACTTTAATATTTTCCAAACTACCCTTTAAAAAGAATGAAGTGTGAACTTTTCAACTTTTGGAGAAACTTCTTTGGTTACTTTAGAGAATATTTTAGAATTCTACAAAAAATATCCCATCGTATTTAGTTGTAATATGGATTGAGGTTCAAATGTTTATTTGCTTGAAAGAAAAATTAACCAAAGTAGTTTAAATAGGGCCTTATTTATTATTTTATCAAGTGTGATTTTCGTAATAAATGTCTATTTCGTTGGTTATGTGGAACAAACTAGTATCTTTTCATGCATTCCTGGTTGATTTTAAATAAATGGTCATCATATATAACTTATCTTTAAGTTAATACTTGTGACTTTTAGAGATTTTCATTATCTATGCATGGAATGAAACCTTTTTTTAAATGTTGATGTTGAGTTGAATCCAAATCTCCTATTTTGTTTAACTATAATAGCATGGTTATTGTTATATAACTAATAATGATTAGAATGATATTACTCATAGATTTTTCCTTAAGAGTCATTAGACTCTATATTTATATTGTAAAGGGATACTCGAAGTTCAAGTTTAGTTCACCTTTGGCCAAGGAGAAATCATATTATGAACTAGTGTAGTATTTCTAGGCTCTAACAATTTTTACATTCAATTTCTCAAAAATATTTTTAAAATTGTTTTCATTAAAAATTGAAAAGAGGTTTCATGGGAGATAGGCGTCACTCGAGGATGGTATCAGATAACCTATCCTATTAGAACCTTCTTTCTGGGGTATTAAGTATCAATTTCAGTTGTGTGCATATTTCTAGGACATTAGACTGTGTCTGTGGAATTTTTCTTTATATCAAAGACTTGTACAATCTTTGGATTAACATCGCTTTAATTTTCTCTGATGAGATTTTACACACTGGATAAAAGATTTGAAATACTTTGAAAACTTCTCATGGTTTGGGTACTTGCATTGGGATTGAAATTTGCATTAATATTTTACATTGGTGAATTCTAGTTTGGGTGTTCTAGTTGTGAGTTTGACTTGAAGTAGTTTGTATTTTGGGTTATCCTTCGCTCTTGTTAGAGAGGGAAAAATGGTTGTGAGCCATTGGACTCTCATTGTCATCTTCGGCCTCTAAACCTATTTTTCTTGTGTGGTGTAATACAAAGATTTTTGTTCTTTGTCTTAAACTCTATTCGATTATATTCTGTACTTAAAAGGAGACTCATGTTAAATTCATTGACTCAGATATTATTTAGTCTAGGTTCTAACTACAGACAAATGGGTATGTCCCAGGAGATTATTGGTCTGGTTTGATCAGGGGGACAATATTCTTATATCTAACATTTGGTCTGTTGTTCTAGTTTGGTGCCTTATAATCAGTGTTCGGAGTCCCGTATTCTTAGCTTCTAGCCATGGTTATCATCATTATCTGTTGATCATTCACATACTTGAGGTTATCGTTTCCAGTTATGGGTGTTGAGATTCTTGTACCTATAGATAAATATTCCTATAATTCTGTATCTCTTTCAGAGCATCCTTATCTTATACCACTATACAGGTTAGTATAATAGCGAGATTCTGATGCCAAGTGAGGAGTGTTTATTTCACCTTCCTTTCATTAACTAGTACTTGGTTTAATACTCTTAATCTCTATAGTCAAGTGTTTGCTAAACTTTTAGTGACTATTTCTCACAATCTTGCTCCCACTCAGTTTATACCTGAATTTCAGGATGAAATTTCTCTAAGGAGGGGAGAATGTAATAACCTAGTTTTTCTAAGCGCAATTTTGTCATTTGACCATTAAAAAAAAGAGATTATTTATACATATGCAATCTTTCCCTCTCCCTCTCCCAACTCACTCTCTCCTTCTCTATTTTCTCTCTCACTCGTCCTGGCCAAACGGAGGCGAAGAAGCACTAGTCACTGCCACGACCACCATCTGGCCCACCCAATAGCCAACCGAGCTCCCCCATGTTGTTTATGACCGCATTGCCCATCCTCAGCTACTGCGAGCATTCCATTGCTGGAAAACATTGTTTTTGGCTATAGGGAGTTTTTAATTTTCGGTGGCGATTTTGGTTATTTCAGGTCGTGTTCTTGGGTTCGTATCGTCGAGAGGAACCTCAAGGTATATATCTCACGACTCCATTTTGCCCGGAATAAAAGTTTCCATTTTTGTTTACTTTTGAGCTCGAGTTTGACTTTTGATCCAATCGTTATATATTGTTTTTGATGTCAATTTTGGAATGTACTCAGAAAATGGTGAAGTTTGATATATATATATATATATATATATTGACTATATTTGGTGAACGGCATTAAAAACGATATCTTACAGCTTAGATTTTGTCTCGTTTTATGTGCCACTAGTCTAGTGTTGGCCCAGACCTAAATTTGTCAAGTTATATATCTAACTTAGCTATTTTGGACATTAGAAATTCAACGAAGAGGTCTGCTTCTTGATTCGATACTCCGTTGAGGAGTTTGCTTTTGCCAAGTGAGCGATCGAGGGCATGGAATTAGTTCTCGACCTTCTAAGTAGTCGTTCAACGGCACCTTGAGAATGTCATAGCGTGGTATCGCTATTCTAGTGAGGTAGGGTTTTATTTACCTCTGTTTTATACTGTTTTTGAATAAAACTTATTTTCTGAAACACATGATGATAAACATGATTTTAGAATTATTTTGAATATATGTCATGGGATTGAATTGTATTATCTATACTAGATTGCTCTAGGATTTTGCTGAGTGCAGGTTATTTTTGGATATGTTAAAATAGTATACTTATGCTGTCAATTTTTCTATAAAAATTTAATTAAATATTTTATTAAAAACTAGAGCATCATTTAAACTTAAATTACTATATGGCCATTTTTACATATCAGCTCATAGTACACGTGTCATAAGATCACACATGAATCTCAGGTTAGCATTATGGGATTTTTATAGAGTGGCACTGCAGCCCTACTGATAGTGCAGAATTTGTGAACCCGCGCAGGGTATTTCTTTAGATTAGCTCCCCATCTGATAGGCGACACACGGGTGTCCCCTCCGGTTATGGGCTAGGTGTTAGGCATACTGTATGGCACACGTACTGCCAACACCCTAGTTTCCACTGATGAGAAGTAGTGAACTCATGGGTACGGGTGGATTTGTGTCAAGTATTTGTGGACCAATTGATTTTCTGATATCATACTTTCTATATATCTATATATATGAATGTGCATATGCACTTTTGGTTTTGGATATTATTATGTATTAATGCACATATAGTTTTGCAAAGGTACTTTGGATTAAACTAACTATGGGTCTTTCTATCACTAAAAAGGTTTTTAAATCAGGAAACAACTTTCCTACTAAGCTTTCAAGCTTTCCTACTAAGTTGCTTGGCTTATGTTCACAACCCTATTCATCTTTGGTTGGTATCTTTTTCTTGTCTCACTCTTTTTCTATGTCTAGCTATTTAGTCAAGTTCATTGATTCTACTAAGTGAATGTATGAGGATGTATTTATTACTATTTGAGGATTTGGTATATAAATGGGATATTATGGTTCCCAAGGAGCACACTTTTAAAGTCTTAAGTACTTGAAATTTTGATTAACTTTGTAAATAAAGTTTTTTACTTTTTGACTCAAGATTTGATAACTTCATTTTAATCAGCATTAAAGTTCCAAGTTTTCATACAAATTAACTATGTTTTATTGGATTTTAATTGACGTATTTTTCTTAATAAATTAAACTAAAGATTGGCTCCCTTTTATATGAAATTTCTAGTGATTCAAGGACTAAAATGAAACATTCAAGTACTTAGTTTTCTCTAAATTTTGTAAAATCCTTTATTTATATTACTTTACACTCAAAATTACCAAAAATAACGGTCTTGAATCTTGGGTCATGACAGGCTATGTAGTAGACTATATCTATATGACATCAGCTTCAATTGAGATCTATGCCAGTGGTAAAGAAAACAAAGCAAAAACTGGCCACTGAACAGATCTAAATCTAAGAAGTGATCTCAGATTTAAGATCTGAATCGGACTCCACACTAAAGGTGGAACTATAAATGAGATCTAGATAAGAACTTATTAAATCTGAAAAAGAAAAAAGAAAAAAAAAAGCATGGAGAAGGATGAAGTAGAAGGTGAGGAGAGAAGACTAGAGAAGAAGAAGTAAATGCCCCCTCTCTAGCGTCCAAGTGGGATAGCACTGGCTTTTTTATTAGGAGGAGATATAGGTAGAGAGAAAGGCTAGGGCTTTTAGGTATGTTGTATGTGCTTTGAATTGTAGGGTAGTATGACATAGGCAACTATACAGAAAAATCAACTTAGCATTGCATTTAATCTTAGTGAAATTGCAATGGCAAATATACCAAATACAAACCCTAGATCTTTCATGCTAAACTAATAGGCAAGGATTAGTTGAGTATACTTGAGTCTATGGCTAATTTGTAGAGGATTAAAGATAGAGAGACTAAAGGTAGAAGCGAGAACCAAAGATGGTATCATGAGGGTTTTGATCTTTTGCAGCCTAAAGCCTAATATCACTCAAATAGAATTTCTTGTAACTGACGGTGGCTTACAAAAAATTGAGCGTACATGATATTTAGCTGCTAGGACCATAACCTTACTGTAACATCCCCCGATCCCACACACACATACGTAAGGATATTTATATAAATATTTAGTGAGATCGGGAGACGCTACTGTACTTAGAGCTGATAAAATCAGGGAAAATTAAAACTTCTTAAACTTTCTAGGAGAAAAGGGGAAATTTCTCTCAGAATTATACATACTCCAATATATACATATATACATCCTCGCTACATGGGCCTCTCATAAAATATACATAATAAACACACACAAAATAATTACAAAATCTTCTATTAGAAAACCACAGCGTCAAAATGCTCATATATACAAGCCGCGGTCAGAAAGTCGGCGCTCCTCCTCTAACTCATATATCATTCGTACCTTCTTCAATGTAAGAATATTAATGAGTATAAAACTCAGTAAGTAACGTATGCAGATACAGAGTGTATATGACAGAGAATAGATAATTATATGATTGGGATCCCTGTGTATATTGCATTGCCTGACAAGACCGTGAATTGTATACTGAGCCACTCAGAGAATATATAACATATCATGAGCTATATGGAGGTCTCGAACCCCAGAAAATCTCCTCTGTGTATAGCAGAGGTCCACCCCATACCGCCGTCAAAGTGTTCCCGTAGGAACCATAATGTCTCCGAGAGGACCAAAGTGTTCCCGAAGGAACCATATCATATATTTGGACGCTAGCCCGCCACACCCTATTCATCAATACTTGTTAGACAATATAAATACACCACGTATTCATATCTCATGCAAAACAAAATGACTAATATGTAAATACACATATTTACAGATTCCACAGATTCACAGAAACAGAGAATTTCTTACATTACAGGTGTGACGTTACTTACTTTGTTTCTGAGCTTTATTTGTTTTCTTGTGAAATGCTCTTTGCTCTTGGTACAATTGATATGCCCTATTATTTAGCTAATAACAGGCTATATGAGTCACTAAACAAATTTACCAATCAACACAATTTAATCCATCTATCCAAATATCCATATAATACTGATCTATGAAGAAAAAGTTGTCCAAAAGAGTTTCATAACCAATATAATATTACGATAGTTACAAATGATTAGTCGAACAAAAAGAAACAAACTAAATCAACAGGTAATGTCAAAGATGGAACCAATTATATAGACTGTAAGTCTATAACTATAAGTTTATTTATTGCTAGAATTCAACCATTCATTTTTTTTTTAGCTATCTTAAATAAGACTCAACTATGGCAGTCCACTAATTTTAAAAAGATATATTTAAATATAGTTGATAATAAAGATACAATCAGACACTTATAAGTACAAAAAATTTTTCCTAAACATTAAAATTCTAACACCTTATATATGTATATAAGAATAGTCTAACTAAGGAAAGTTTAATAAAAAGAAAAATAGTTGCCGAGAGAAAATATGATGTTGATTAATCCATTCACCTAATAACATGTATTATATAGAGCTCCAATTCTTTTATGACATAAATAACTTCAACATAGACATCAATTAAAAGTGAACCGATTAATTTACATAAAACCTATCATCTAACTAACTACAAAACATAAGTGTATATATAAATGGAAAGTTCTAACCTTGAAGTCAAATTGTGACTACAGACGACTTGAAACTTCACCAATATCTACTTGATTGCTTTACATTAACAAGTTTGTAAATTAACTATAATTTGAGAAGAGCACTTATCAGCTAAGAAAGGTGGAGAATGCAAGGATACTAATATATTCTTAAACGGTGGAGGGATGAGATATTACTAATTGTAAAACTAAGAAAAGAAATACAACACTTACTTGAATCTCGAAGCTACCGACTTAAAATTGTCGGCACTTCACCCTTTTTTTTTTAATAATAATAATAATAATAAATATAATAATACTAATAGGTATGAAGAGCACAAATCATACTTCTTTCAAATATTAACCAAAGGCTTAAAATTATGTATCATATTAAAATGAATAAACTTAAATGATGATTTTCTAATTAACTAAAATGCTAAATAATATGCTAAAATATGTCAAACTGTACCAAAAAGCCTGCATCGAGCATTTCACTGCAAAACTTAAAATATAATAAAAGTTAATAATTATGATAATTTAAAATCAAAACTTAAAATAATATGTAGATATGACACTGATATAAATGAAAATGCTAAGCAATCATGTTATTATTGACTCTTTAATTATGTGAGGAATTAGGTGTCATATGAAAATTCTGGAATAAAATAAAATAAAACAAAATGATATGTAATGATGTTATTATTAGCTATTTGATATTGTAAGGAGCTAAGGTGTCATATAAGATATTAGGATATCACACTTACACTACAAGAAAAAGTACTTTTAATAACACTAAAAATGTGTTATCGTAAATAGTTCATAATATTATAAAAAAATTTTATGTCAACTCATGTTATTAAAAGTCTAGGTCTTTTATAACATTCTTTTGCTATTATAAAAAATTTTTTTATAACATTCTTTGGTGCTATAAAATCTATATAATGATCTTTTAGTGTAGTTATAATATAAATGTGTAATGAAAAGTACAAACCCTATCATAAAACTTTTTTATTGTTATACAAAATCCCATTTTATAACACTTTTGTGGTATTATGTAAAATAATTTATAACATTTTATGTGTCATTAATGGCCTTATAATAACACTTATTTATGTTATAACTTTTTTTTAATGCTATGTAGTAAAAATAATAATACTTATGTTGCTTCATATTCGCTTAAACGTTCAATAATTGTCAACAGAACTCATAAATATGTAATACTAGAATGATATTAATACGTGTAGTTGAGCATGCAATATTTCAATTCAAAAAAATTAAACATAGATGGATCTTCCCACAAGAGAACATAAAATCCAATAAAATCCAAATATCTTGCCAATCAAATTTGAAAATTTGCAACTATATTTCTCCGACATATTCTTCAATCCTTCATATTCTTCCATCATTTCCTAAATGTACATTACAAGAAAGAAATATATCAGCAAAGTATTTATTAGAATAATTTAATAATTCTAGTGTTAATAAAATGAGGGAAGCATTGATAATGACAACCTCATTAAAACTTTATAAGCTGGTCTTGCAATTATATTATCAACATCTTTAATAGAACTCATCTCTGATACAGGCCTCCATAGAAATGCATCAAGCTGTCTAGCAAAATCTATACCGACTTTCATGGCATTGGATCTCGGAGGAATATGATGAACTAAATTTTTTGGATCAGTTGATATAATATATCCATCTGGAACAATTTTTATAGATCCATATCCATCTGAAACCAAACAATTAATTCAAAAACATGTCAAATTTAAAATAAAATGAAATGAAGAAAAAAAGAAGCTTAGTTCGTACAAAAGCTTCAGTAACTTTTGAATTCATAGGTTTGCCATTTTTCTTCTTGTGGGCAGTAGTCTAAACATCAACTCTCGAAGGTGCTTCTTTGCTCGTACTAGCATTCTTCTATGTAAAAAGGGCAAAGCAACATGAACAAAGTATAATAAACTTATTTGACATAAAACTCTTAGTACAAATTCGATTGTTTTACCAATTCATCAATCAATCGAGCATATTCTTTGCGGCTACTAGTATGAGGGAGTTGTTCTTCTTTATCTCTTTGAATTTCAAACAAAAAATGAAGTAGAAAACTCAGTAAGCAGAGAATCAAAGAGAAAAGCATATATATGCTGAAATTTCAATAAAAATAGAACCCATCAACAATAATCACAATCAGAAAACCAAGAAAATAAGTGATCATATATTAATTGGTTTTACTTTTATGGGTTTGATTTTGTACAAACAACAATATTAATTGGAAAGGAAAAAAAAACACACACCCACAGACATACCCAATTATCTAGATAAATATGGGTTTGAGATATTTATTATTTGAATATGAGTATATGACCAAGATCGAAGACTGTGACAATGTGGAAAGAAGTTCACCACAAATTCTAAAACTGTCTATGTAACTGTAGAAAACACAACAAAATTATAATCTGTAATTTTCAAATGATAAATACAGAGTAATTGACTTGCATACTTAAGCTGAAAAATGAAAAACAAATTTCTAACCAAGCAAATCTTAATATAAATATTAGAAACTTATAAATCTGATAAAGATTAAGTTGAGAACACCTATCTGAAAGCCAAATTAATTTGATATCAGTCGAGTCGAGTCAAAGGCCAAAGAGGCGTATTCAAATCCAAATTTTAGTACTTGAAGCACTAGTGATATTTCTAGAATGAAAGTTGTGCCATCAGAGATGTAGCCTGCTGTAAGTAAGAAAAGAAAAGGAAGACTTAGAAAAAGATAAAAGCTAAAGCAAAAATGAATAAAGTCGAGTCAAGAAGCTGACATTTCCCAGTAGGACTCAGCTGAATAATTTAATATCTTTGTGATGACCATCGATGACCCACAGGGCACAAAGATGGGTAGAATGCAGTATTAAAAAACAAATAATTATGAGTCAGAGGCAGAGCAACTTTTATTGTCACGAAAAAAACATTAGACATAACAGATACTCGTGATTAGGCGGAGAAAAGTAAACTATTATGATTAAGACTGGCTCTAGCTTCGTTATATAGTGTACATCATCAAAGTGATCTAGCACCATGACCGTTGCACATGCAGCCCTTAAGATTGAGAATACCATACTTGTATTAGACACATTTCATTAAACAGTTGTATAGAGAATATCTCATGCAAGAAGTGCCATTAGAACCACCTTCCGTTATCTCAAACATATATATATATATATAGTTTGGCAATCCAATAAGTATTTTTTTTTACCTATGTGTAAGTATATTTTTTTCAGTCAATAATAGTGATCCAATGACTATAATGAGGTGCATAAGACGTGCATTACCAATATTATTTCTCTCTTTTACCTTTTACTATAAAAAAATATGCATGATAAAATTTCATTGGCCAAAATGATACCTATCTATAGATAAAAAAAAAAAAACCTACTAGATTTGTGCCCATATATACATATATATATATATGCACATATGCATATATGCGTATATATTTGGTCTTAATTAATATCATTCATACTAAGGCTAAAAAGACGTGCATTGTCAATATTATTTCTCTCTTTTACTTTTTACTATAAAAAAATATGCATGATAAAATTTCATTAGCTAAAATGATACCTATATATAAATAAATAAATAAATAAATAAATAAAAAAGCCTACTGGATTTGTGCCCATATACATATATATATGCACATATGCATAAATGCGTGTACGTATATCCCAAACAGTGATTGTACTGGTCAGGTCACATATGCGTATATATTTGGTCTCAATTAATGTCATTCGTACTAAGGCTAAATGTTCCGTCAGAGAACCAGCAGACATGATAGAAATTAGAAACTTCCAAATGCTTTTGAGTAATGTGTTTTCTTGTTGGTTTCAGACCAATGTCAATGCAAGAGATCAGTAACTCAGCAAAAAAAGCAATAAGAACAGTAGCACACTAGTTTTACTTGTTCAAATTCATTAACAGAACCCTCATCTAATGTAGGGGTTGTCCCCCAATGCTTAATTCATTGATCAGCAACAAAGATTCACTCATTCTTCCCAGTAAATGTGAGCAATTACCCTTTCAATTTTCCTGGAAGCATAAAGATAAACACGAGAATTAAAGAGAAGACAATTTTACTTGGTTTAGATTGTCAAAGACAAACCTACACCCATAGCAGGGATTAACTCCCTAGTCCAATAAACTATTGGAAAATGCATGAATACATACTGAATCACTCTACAAAAATTCAACTAATTCTCACTCTCAGCTTGTTACACTTTCTTACGGATTCTTAGTAAACAAGCACCCCAGAAAAGTAGTTACAAACCCTTGAAAAGTTCCCTTAACATTTCAATCTCTCAATCTTACATAAAAAGTAATTCTCTTAGTTTGTGATACCCATACAAATGGTTAAAGCATTCCTTTTAACAGCCAACTTGAACCAATAAGATGAAACTGATAGTTAAGTAACTTACATGGTTAACCAATCAAGCTGCAATCTTGAATTAGTCAGGACTTACTAACAAAAATAGCTAATTAGACTAATCAACAAGTTTCTCTCTACAAGCCCTGATTTTTGTAGGCTTACAGAAACACCCAGCTTTTTTATCGCACCCAAAACCCAATATTCAAACTCTTTTATATAGCATATAAGAAGACTATAATAGTGATAATACAACAATTGTTATTAATGACATAAGCTAATTAACATAACTAAAGGCTTATGTGGAATAGTGTGTTAATAACAGATTTTGGAGCTCAATAATGCTAGCACCAATACTTTCTTACAAGCTAAATTGAAACAAAGCAATCAAATTCCCACAAAACTCAGGCTAATTGTAAGTTGATAAAAAAGGAAGTAATGCTCAGATTGCTAAAACAAAACAAAATGTGGTAAAAAATGATTACTGAGTTTTCTTTGGTTACAATGTTACATTAAGACTAGCTAACATCTTCTTTTCTAAATTTACTTCAATCAATTGAGAGTTTAGTTAGTTTCAGTCTCTAATACGTGTTTGAACATATCAAATTATTAAAGAGTTTGGTTTCATCTTGTTTCACATAAAATTATTGCCTTTCTGTTTTGTAATCCACAATTGGCAGAGATGTATTAGAACAGAGAGCTGCACATAAAATTTGCAATGAACTCATGAAATTTCTCACAGACATTTTTTCGAACACTTGAACCACAAGATTTATAAAATAAACATGCAAGCCATTTGAAAATATAAACAAGCCAACCAGTTAAATTTAGAGAAAATGCGGACAGACCCGGGAACAAATGGAGATTGCAATTGACTCAAACCAGGGGGCTGAGTGCTTGGGATGGCTGGGGGAGAGAGGGTCGAGGTCCACAGCCGAGAGCTTGGGATGATGCGAGGAGGCTTTCAGCGGCGATTAGATTGAGCGAATAGGAATTCGTTGAAGTCGGACTGAGCGAACTGAAACTCAGTTTGGCGAATCGAACTCGGAGAGATGAGTTGAATCGCATTTCTTCAATGGCTTATACAACCTCGAGAGAGGAAACCTTGAGCGAGAAGTCTAAGTCCTAATACCGCATTGGCCCCCTTTTTGGTTTTTGTTTTTTTCATTTAATATACGAGGAGGTCACATTTTTATCAGGGGACAATCACATTTTTTTAAAAGTGATCTAGCACAAGAATAATTAGTGTTATAATATCATATTAAGTTGTTTAAATAGTTCTGTATCCATTAAATCTAATTTGGTGACTAATAAGGTATCTAAATTGGTATCTATATCTAGTTAGATATTCTGATTTATTTTTATTAAATCACTTATTAGGTCCTTATGAAATAATATTGCTCAATATAATGATTTTGTACATATAGCTTAATATAGGAAAAATAATTTCTTAATAATCTCCCACTTGAGTCATATATGTACCGTATATAATTATATTGCAAACTGAAGTATGGCCATGAAATTGCTACATGATTTCCAAACATCCCTGAAGTTATAATCCTATCCATTAGACATATTAGCATGAAACTAAGTGCTCGTCATTACACATATTTGGAGGTCAAATTATAACACCTCATAGTTTAACTATATTATCATATACAGTCAAATTATAAAGTATTATTCTTTCTTAAACATTATCTTTTGTTTTTAAAAAAAAAGGGACAAAATTTGAACTTTCAAAAACTTTTGGACAAAAGCAACTACATGGCACTTCTTGTTAAAAGAGTCTTCACAAAATGTACAATCAAAAGAGATTTTTATCAATCTATTTTGCTATCAGTAGTAGTATTTACATTACATCTAAATATCTCAAAACAAAATTGTCGCCCACATGTCAAACTCGTCTACATTTGTATGATCATGGAGACAAAAGATAAACCAAGCATCCAGCTAGTCAATACCAAAATGTGTATCCTCATCTACATCATAAGACTAAAATAAGCTAAAACTCAATAAGTAAAAACTATGCATACTTATGAATGCTTTAAAATCTCATAAAATTCCCAGTATACCCTTTTCTTCCTTAAACATTTGAGTCCATGCATTTTCCTTAAAAATTATTCTTAGTTGGGCCCCTTAGCACATTGCTTGTCCCGTAAGTCGATAGGTCGTGATAACATTGGGCAAAAACTCTGGCCAAGAGTAAAAATAAGGTGCGACTGTCGTGTGATGTTTTTGAAAACTCCTTCTCTCATCAAAGGAGCATCCCACACTGCGCTAATATTGTCGCGCTTCAACGAGACACGTCATAAGATCCATAAATCCCACTTCAACGGGAGAGTCTACATCAATAGACTTACTTATCTAGCTCCGACAGACTAGCAATTGCCATTAAAACTTATCTTATAAAATCGGTATAATGATATTCACTTTCAAATACTCTTATAATAAAGTTCTTCATTTGCATGCAAGACGTGCCATATACATGCTATTTCATAACTTTCAGGAATAAGTAAGTTTCACATAATTACATCTTCCAAATAGTTCTTGTGATACAGTTGTAAGTCTTTACTTACCTTGTGTTTTGAATAGGAATTGATAGTGGAAAGAGTCAATATCTTCTAGAGCTTGGTATGCTAATCACCTATCATAAATTACTATTATTCAAGATGCACATTTTACAAAAAAGAATGCATTTAGATACTTGAACAAGCCCAAAATAATAACTTTCACCAAATTAGGAAACTTGATCTTAAAATAACTTGGAAGCATATAAATCACATAAGGTACTTGGTAGTCAATAACTAGCATTGAAAAACTGTTCAAAAGTATTAAAATATGAGTGCTAGTTCATTAGCACAAAATGGTCCAAAATGGCACATAATTTTGTAAAAACTAGTCTATTTGCTCCTAAATGGTGCCATTTCATTTTAAAAATATTTGGACAGCACCTCCTCTATTTTTAGGACATTCCTACATGATTAAAATCATGGTTTTAAACCTACAATAATAATTAACAATCCAATTCCCACATATAGACATCAAAGAGGATCATTTGGTACAACCTTAGTGCACTTGTATTCCTTTCAATTTTCACAAAATTTAAATGACTTTAACACTTGTGTGCCATCACAACCAGCCATCAAATAAGTGTAATAAATAATAGAATCAATAAAATATATACTATGAGTTTAAGAAATCAGATTACAAATATGGAAAACTTAGTCTACCACACATGAAAACACTTAAATCCATAAATAGCAATCTTTGAGGCCTTAGATTTAACTTTAATCCTCCACCTAAAGTTTATATTTTCAGCAATATATAAGGGTTCCAAGGACCATTATTCATCAAATAATAGCTTTGGTTTAAGTGCTAAAACAAAGAAATTAATTACAAATTCAAAATCCTACATAAACCTCACCTTGACTAGTTTGAGTCTTTGCTAGACTTCTTGCCTTCTATCTCCACCAAACTGATTCCCAAAATTTAGAAATAGATTTTTGGACATAAGAAGACTTAAAGAAACCATTATTTAAGTGGAAGCAAGTAGAGAATTGATTAAAGGACAAGACCTGGAAAGAAGAACTTAGTAGAATTACCTTGACTAGTTTTGGTCTATCTTGGGGCTCCAATTTGAGTTCTACTACTTAGAAACTCTTAGAAATATTTAAGGGAAGTTGAGAGAAGTCAAAAAAAGTATTGAAGAGTTTTAGGTTATGGTTGGAGAGAAAGGGAAAGCAAATGACCATATTTGACCCAAAATCAACACTTAATGGTTAAGAAAATATATAACTTAAATTCTAAGGGAAATTTTCAGTATTTTACACATTAGTTTCCATTTGTCTAGCTCTAAAATATCCTTAGCATAGTCACCACATTACTGGTCACTCTTATACACCCAAGTGTAGCCAAATTTGGTGAATCCTACCTTAGAATGTAAAAACTAGTCATACTTTGACTTATGATCCTATATGGCCAATCTTATTGTAATTTGGTGGAACTTAGCCCCTTAACCAATCATTAAACATAAAAAGAAAGCCAATTAGACTCCAATTAATAATGCAAACATAATATCAGCACTCAATTATTAGAATGCACAAAAACGACATTACGTGATTAAGCCTAATCTAAACTAACTTAGTGCAACTAAATATGAATTAGTGTCTTGAATGCCACCTCGTGCTTAGCTGGAGCCGACAAATAAAAGGCTATAAATGAGTCCTAGACATTGAATCAAGCCTATTTGACGTGTTAAATATACAGTAAATTCGGCTCCGAAATACGTAAAAATTATATTTTACCGAAAAACTACTATTTGACCAAATTATTAACAATTACGATCTTAATGCATATGCATATAGTATTGCTTTCATAGTTATATTCTTTATTCTTTTAGCACACCGAGCTCTCTCTTTGAGGGTATTAAACCTTTATACTATATTGGGACACTTCGACAATCAATAGTGTAAAAATATGTATGTAAATGCACATAACATGATGAATGAGTATGTTACCATGAAACTAGTATTAATGACTTCTAGATGACTAATATGCAATTAGAACATATTTTTTATTGGCTTAATATGCATATGAGAATCTTGGACACCACATTTCTCCCCTGCTTATAAAATTTCTTCCTCGAAATTTGCTTACCCAAATAAGTGTGGATACTTAATTTTCATCTCTTCTTCTTTTTCCCATGTGGCCTCTTCCACTTCATGGTTCTTTCATAGTACTTTGACCAAAAAGATTTTTTTGTTTCTAAGTTTCCTTTTTTTTGTATCCAAAATGTTCACTGGATATTCCTTGTAACTCATGTCCTGACTTAGCTCCAATTGCTCATAATTCAGAACATGTGAAGGATTTAAAATGTACCTTCTTAACATAGAGACATGAAATATATTGTGTACATTTGATAATGATGGCAGCAAAGCGAGTCTATAGGTAACATCTCTAACTTTGTCGAGTATTTCAAAAGGACCTACATATCCTAAATCTCATTATTCCTTTTATGAGGGCAACCTCCCAACGTTAAATTCTAGTTTTCTTCTTTGAGGATCTGAATAATGTTTCTGTCTACTTTGAGCAGCTAGTATCCCTTTTCGAATCTTTTTTGCTGCCTCATTTGTCTTTCTTATCAGTTCTGGACCAAGAAATTTTCTCTCCCCTATCTCATCCCAATAAATAGGAGATTTGCACCTTCTTCCATACAATGCTTCGTATGGAGGCATTTCAATGGAAGCTTGGTAACTGTTATTGTAAGCAAATTCTATATGTGGCAAGTATTTACTCCAAGATCCATAGAAATCTAACACACAGGCTCTGAGCATGTCTTCAAGGGTCTGTATGGTTCTCTCTTATTGCCCATCAGTTTGAGGATGAAAAGCTATACTAAATGCCAATTTTGTACCCATTGCCTCTTGAACACTCCTCCAAAATTTTGAATTAAATCTAGAATCTCAGTCAGAAATGATAACTTTCGGAACACCATGTAGTCTCACAATCTCCTAAATATATAACTGAGTAAATTGGTCTAAGTTATAAGTTTTTCTAATAGGAAGGAAATGAGCTGATTTGGTATATCTATCCACAATCATCCAAATAGCATCATGTCCCTTGGTTGTCTTAGGAAGTCCAACAACAAGATCCATAACAATCTCTTCCCATTTCCATTGGGGTATGTTCAAAGGCTTTAATTTCCCAGCAGGTCTTTAATGTTCAGCTTTGACTTATTGGCACGTGAGATACTGCTCTACAAACTCAACCACATCTATTTTCATACAAACCACCAGTAATACATCTTTAAGTCTCTATACATCTTTGTAGTACCAGGATGCACAGAATAGGGAGTGGTATGAGCTTCCGTCAATATCTCATTTATAACAATTCCACCAGGCACACACAATCTATTTCCATATCTGATTACACCATCACCAGAAATTTGGAAGGCCATCTCTTTTCTGAATTCTATCTTACTCTTAAATTCATCATATAGGATTCGTATTCTGGCCTTGTTTGATTTTCTCTAAAATTGTTGGTTCAAGAGTAAGAGCTGCCAATCTTTCTGTCAAACTTGTAGGCACAATCTCTAACTCTAACTTATGTAAATCCATTAAGAGATATTTCATATCAATATGCTTAATAGTCATAGTAAGAGCATCAGCAACCACATTGGCTTTTCCTGAATGATAGTTAATCTCACAGTTATAATCTTTCACCAGTTCAAGCCATCTTTTTTGTCTCATATTCATTTCTTTTTGGGTAAAGAAGTACTTTAGACTCTTGTGATCTATGTAGATTTCATACTTCTCCCCATAGAGATAGTGTCTCCAAATTTTCAGTGCAAAGACAACTGCTGCTAATGCTAAATCATAAGTAGGATACTTCTTTTCATATTCCTTCAATTGCCTAGAGGCATAAGCAATGACTTTGCCATTTTGTATTAGAACACATCCTAGACCATTCTTTGAGGCATAACTGTAAATAACAAATTCTCTTGATCTGGATGGTATTGAAAGTATAGGAGTTGTTATCAAATGATGCTTCTATTCCTCAAAACTCCTTTCACAATTTTCGTTCCAGTGAAACTTCATATTCTTCCTTGTTAAATGAGTCAATGGAGAAGCTAGTTTCAAGAAGCCTTCAACAAAATGTCTATAATAACCCACTAACCCTAAGAAGCTATGAATCTCAGAAATATTTGTTAGTCTTGGCCAATTACTCACAGTTTTTTCTTTCGTTAGATCCACAAAAATACCATTTTCAGAAACCACATGACCAAGGAAGATAACTTTCTCTAACCAAAATTCGCACTTCTTAAACTTAGCATATAACTACTTTTTCCTAAGAATTCTCAACACGGTCCTCAAATGTTCCATATGCTTGTTTCTTGAGCGTGAGTAAATCAAAATATCATCGATGAAAACTATAACGAATTTATCTAGGAAATCCTTAAACACTCGATTCATCATGTCCATGAAAGCAGTTGGGGCATTAGTTAATCCAAAGGGCATTACTAAAAACTCATAGTGTTTATATCTGGTTCTGAATGCTATTTTTGGAATATCTTCCTCCTTAATTTTTAAATGAAGGTATCCTGATCTTAAGTGAATCTTTGAAAATAGAGATGCACCTTGTAGTTGATCAAACATATCATCAATTCTGGGAAGCAGATACTTGTTTTTGATTGTGACCTTATTCAGCTCTCTATAACTAATGCAAAGCCTCATAGTCCTATCTTTCTTCTTTACAAACAAAACCGGACCATCCCATGATGAAAAGCTTGGGCAAATAAAACCCTTGTCTAATAACTCTTGTAACTATACTTTCAATTCCTTTAACTCTGCTGGAGCCATTCTATAGGTGCTTTCGAAATAGGAGCCGTATCGGGCAATAAGTCAATAACAAACTCTATCTCTCTATCAGGTGGTAACCCAGACAAATCTTCAGGATATACATCAAGAAATTCACTAACTACCGACATTTCCTCAGGCTTCACTTTTAACTCTTCTCCAGTATCCATTACGTTGGCCAAGTAACCCATGCATCCTTTTTCTAGTAACTTCCTTGCTTTTATTGAGGAGATTATTAGAATCATCGAGTTTCCACTAGTACCAACAAAAGTGAACTTCTATGTACTTGGTGGCTGAAACACTACCCTCTTTAAATAGCAATCAATAGTAGCATGGTATTTTGATAACCAATCCATACCTAAGATAACTTCAAAATCTTACATATCCAATACTATCAAATCTACACACAAGTTTTTACCAGCTATTTGGATTGGACATGCCTTGAGAACTTGATTAGAACATAAAACTTCTCCTGATGGAATGGTTACACAATATTTGAAATTCAAGTATTCTAGTGTTTTGCCCAATTTCCTCACAAATGTAGGTGATGCAAATGAATGTGTAGACCCTGAATCTATTAATGCATGAATAGGAATACCAAAGATAAGAATCTCACCTGCTACAACAAAAGGGTTGCATCTTCTTTGTTCATTGTATACACACGAGCTTGGACTTTCTTCTGCTCATCTGTAGCATTCGGACAATTTTTTACAAAGCGTCCAGATTTTCCACACAAAAAGTAATCACCAAAACCCATTAAACATTCTCCACGATGAGTCTTCCAACATTTAGGACAAACAGTCCTCTAGGTTGTAGTTAATTATATCTACTGGATCTTAACTTGGCATTTTTGGGGCTCTTGTCTTTCTCCTTGATTCTGTTGCCACTTTCTTTTATTTCCACTAGCCCCTGGTTGAAATCCTCTTCCAAAAGTTGTATTCCTTCTTGCCATATTTATATTCCTGCGAATTTCCTAAGCCCTTATAACCCTTAGCTCAGCTTTTTCTGCTTCAAGAGCTTTGTCTGCCACCTTAGCATATGGCATATCTTTATAAGCAGATATTTTAATATCCCTATAAACTTCTGCCTTGAGGCCTTGGAGGAACTGGTTTACTTTTAGCTCATTTGAACTCACCATGTGTGGAGAAAATCGGGATAACTCTTCAAATTTCTTTATGTAGTCACTAATGGACATACCTCTCTGTTTTAGATTAACAAACTCAGTAGCATTCATCATCCTATGTACATTACTGAAATAATTCTGTAGAATATTTCCTTAAACTGCTTCCAAGTATGCCAGGTAGTATCAGTGATGGACTTTATAGAATCCCACCAGTGTCTAGCATCCATCTGGAACATAAAAGTAGCACATGAAATTTTTCCTCATCAGGGATTCTAATGTAATCGAAGATACTCTCAATACTCCGAATCCACTCTTCTATCAGTAGTGGATCCATTTCTCCCTTGAAAGCTGGAGGCTTATTCTTTCTAAACCTCTCACAAGCTGGTTTATAGGATCCTTGTCTAGCTACAGCTGGTGGTACTTGTTCTCCACAGTTTTCAACTCTTTCTATAAGCCTTTTTAACTATCTTGCTTGTGTCTCAACCAATTCTGTCAACCGATCTATAACAGTATCCTTGTATGTCTCATTCTCAGTAGTATCTCTACGCTCAGTAGTTTGACCTTTAGCCCTTGGCATGATTCCCTATATAATTGCCATTTCACTTACATCCATGCATAACATCCAATAATAAAGACATAACATATGGCATCAAATTTAATGCCAATACAGGAAATTAAAACTTATTGGCTGATTGAGTTTTTTGTCACATTATCATACCTATGTAGACAGTCTTCAGAAATGATTAAACCTCTACTCTGATACCAATAATGTAACACCCTCTAATTTAATCATATTATCATATATAGTCAAACTATGAAGTATTATTCTTTCTTAAACGTTATCTTTTGTTTTAAAAAACAATGGGCAAAATTTGAACTTTCCAAAACTTTTGGACAAAAGTAACTGCATGGCACTTCTTGTTAAAAGAGTGTTCACAAAATGTACAATCGAAAGAGGTTTTCATCAGTGTATTTTACCATTAGCAGTAGTATTTACATTACACCAAAATATCTTAAAATAAAATTATCGCCCATAAGTCAAGCTCGTCTACATCTATATGATCACGGCGACAAAAGACAAACTAAGCAACCAGCTAATCAATACCAAAATGTGCCTCCTCATCTGCCTCATAAGACTAAAATGATCTAAAGCTCAATAAGTAAAAACTAAGCATACTTATGAAAGCTTTAAAATCTCATAAAGTTCCCATTATATCCTTTTCTTCCTTAAACATTTGAGTCTATGCATTTTCCTTAAAAATTATTCTTAGTTGGGCCCCTTAGCACATTGCTTATCTCGTAAGTTGATAAGCCGTGATAACACCAGGAGGAAACTCTAGCCAAGAGTAAAAATAAGGTGTGACCGTCGTGTGAGGATTTTGAAAACTCCTTCCCTCATCAAATGGGTATCCCACACTGCGCTAATATTGTCCCACTTCAACGAGACACATCATAAGATCCGCAAATCCCACTTCAATGGGAGAGTCTACATCAATAGACTAATCTATCTAGCTCTGACAGACTAGCAATTGCCATTAAAACTTATCTTATAAAATTGGTACAATGGTACTCACTTTCAAATACTCTTATAATAAAATTTTTCATTTGTATGTAAGACGTGCCATGCATATGCTATTTCATAACTTTCAGGAATAAGTAAGTTTCATATAACTACATCTTCCAAATAGTTCTTGTGATACAGTTGTAAGTCTTTACTTATCTCGTGTCCTGAATAGGAATTGATAGTGAAAAGAGTCAATATCTTCTAGAGATTGGTGTGCTAATCACCTATCATAAATTACTATTATTCAAGATGCACATTTTACAAAAAGAATACATTAAGATACTTGAACAAGACCGAAATAATAACTTTCACCAAATTAGAAAACTTGATCTTAATATAACTTGGAAGTATATAAATCACATAAGGTACTTGGTAGTCAATAATTAGCATTGAAAATTTTTTGAAAAGTATTAAAATATGAATAGTAGTTCATTAGCATAAAATGGTCCAAAATAGCACATAATTGTGTGAAAGCTAGTCCATTTGCTCCTAAATGGTGCCATCTCAATTTAAAAATATTTGGATAGCACCTCCCCTATTTTTATGATATTATTATTTGGTCCAAGAAAATTATACCACGTGAAAGAGGAGATTGAAACAAGGATTGTGAAAATCCAGTTTTTTCGGAGGGTAATTTGGAAATTTTACCAATTTTCTGGATTAATTTGCAAAAATTTTGTGCAGAAGGAATTTTGGGGGGACTAATTTGAAAGAGATTTGGAATTTTAGGGACTTATGTGCAATTTTTGAAAAATTACACTGCCCCATAAAATAGAGCCACGTGCCATGTTTCTCTCTCTCTCTCTCTCTCTCTCTCTCTCTCTCTCTCTCTCTCTCTCTCTCTCTCTCTCTCTCTCTCTTTCCCTCCGATGCCCTCTCTTCCTCGTCTCTCTCTGTCTCTCGATCGCGCACCACCGAGGAAGTCGCCGCCCTACCTCTTGCCATCGTCAAGCTAAGCAGAGTGCCAGTGAGTCTTCCCCAGGCCACCGCGAGCTCATCGCCGACCACCAAAAACCGTCGGAGAAGCCCACTGGAGCCGGAGAAGAGAAAGTGGCTGTAAAGGATTTTTCGTCACTGGCGACGATTCCGGCCACCATTTGAATCCTCTAACCTAACTCGTTGGATTCGTCTCATCGAGAGCAAGCTCAAGGTATATATATCTTAACACCATAATGCCTGAATCAAAAGTTGCCATTTTTGGATATTTTGAGTTTAAGTTTGACTTTTTGATCCGGTTGTTAGATTGTATTTTTGTTGTCATATTTGGATTGTACTCGGTAAATAGGGAAGTTTGATATATATATATATATTGCCTATGTTTGGTGACCAGCACGAAAATCAAAATCAGACGGTCGAGATTTTTTTCATTTTGCGTGCCACCGGTCCGGTGTGGGCCCAGACCCGAATTGGACAAGTTATATGTCGAACCTAACTATTTTGGGTGCTAGGAATTCAGTGTAGATGTCTGTTTATGGAATTGAAGCTCTGTTGAGAAGTTGGTTTTTTGCAAGAAGATGATCGAGGGCTTGGAATTGGTTCCCGACCCTCCGGATGATTGTCAACGACACCTTGAGGATTTAAGAGTATGGTATCATTATTCGAGTGAAGTAGAGACTCAATTATCTCTATTTTTTATCGTTTTTGATTAAAACTTATTTTCTGCAACATATGAGAACAAATATGATTTTTGATTTTCTTGAACATATGGGATGGGAATTGATTGTATGATGTATACATATTGTATTGCTCTGAAAATTTTCTGAGTGCAACTTATTTTGGGTATATTAAAAAATAGGGTCGTTATGCTGCTCGTTTTCCTATAAAACCTATTATGCTGATTTTATTGAAAAACTCGAGCATGATTATTTTCACACTTCAATACTGTATTGCACGTGTCATAGGATCATATATGAGCACCGTGTTAACATCGCGGGTTTACAGTGTGGCATGCCCCCACCATCTGTGTAGAGTCCGTAAACCCACACGGGTTTTGTTACTTCTGATTACCTCCTCATTTGGCAGGCGTAGGCGATTCATTTGCCCCTCCAGGTTTGGTAGGTGACACACAGGTGTCCCCTCTGGGTATGGGCTTAGGTGTCAGGCAGGCTGTTAGGCATACTTAGTGTTATCATCCTAGGTTTCCATATATGAGAGGACGAGAGCTCATAGGTATGGGTTGATTTGTATCATGTGCATATAAATTGAATGGTTTTGATTACATTGCTTTATATATATATGGATTTTAAGTTTTTTCAGTTTGGATTATATATATATATATATGTATGTTTTGGACTAAACTAACCATGCAGGAATTCTCCATCACTGAAATATTTTCGACCGAGGTAATTGTTTTTCCTACTAAGCAATTTATGCTCACCCCCCCCCCCCTTACCTTCATCCTCAGGTGGTGTCCAGTGCGACTTAGGAGATCAAGAGGAGTAAGAGGTCAACTTTATTATAGTTCATTATCTTGGTAATGCTTAGAGTGTGATGTCATGGTGTTTAGATTGTTTGGGCTTTGCTTAGCATTGAACTAAGATTACTACATTCTATCTTTGTCTGTGAACTTATGTATGTTATTCTGGTGTTTGATTTTTGACGTGGATGATGATGAACTTATGTATGCTATGCTATCCAAAATAATAATATAATAGCCTTTAGTGGAGTGTCCCCTTTACTAATAATATTTATATATATACCATAATAAGAGTTATTATGTATTTATCATATTATTGGAGCTTAGATTATTTGGATCCATTAGGTCCCTTGTCNATGAAACTGTGTAAAATAATGATTCTACACAGAAGTTGGTATTTTTATAAATAAGTTTCATGAGTTGGACATATTTATAAAAATACACCCAAAGCTCAAATTGGAGAACAAGCCCAATCCTAATTAGACTAGGGTTAGCAGTTTTTGGTCCCATATATATAAGATATATGAGAGGAAAAACTACACAGTAACTCATATAGAGTCACACGCATAAGGCACAGGGAGAGGCAGAGAAAATTCAGCCAACCTAGGCTAAGTGAGAGTGAAAAAGGTTTTCCACAATCTTATAATCTACTCTCACATCCCGGTGTTCTATAGGATCAAGAAGGCGTTCTTGATCCTTCTACAACGAAGGTTTCGACTTGGTGCCCACTTGCTTCGTCAACCAAGAGCAAGAGCATAGACAAGAAGATCTAGGGTTGGAGGTTTGATCACCATTAACAAGGAGATCAAGGATGAACACGCTACAAGAGGTAAACCCTAATCTCATCTCTAAAGTTTGGTATCTAGATTTGATTTATGTTGTACATGATCCTGTATATGATGCATGTGTATTATATGGTTATGAAAACTGTTTTCATGTAAAAATTTTAAATCCTAAATCCGCTAATTTTTCCGTTGCGTTCATGATATGATCATTTGTTTTTCCATATCTGCATACATGCATGATTTTTCTAAGTGTTAGGTCAATTTACCAACAATTGGTATCAGAGAGCTTAGGTTCATATGTATGCATAATATTGATCTAGAATTGAATATCTAGGTTATGTGATTGAGTTTGAGCAATTTTTATTTATAATAGTTAAATAATTCATAGTGATGAATGATATTTAATTACATATACTATTAATTTTTGCATAGTGAGAAAAATTGTGGATTGTGATTCTAACAAAATTAGGTTTGGTTATTCTTGAACTTTATGTTTGATAGATTCATGAACATATTTCAAATAGTTTGAAAATCTAAATTTTTCTAGAAATTTTGATTTTGTTTTAAATTTTTTCAGCATTTAAATTAAAAAAAAAATGGACAGCCCTAGCCCCGTGCGCAGCTCACCTGCACGGGTGCTAGGCGCTAGCGCGGCCTATGCGTGAGCTGCCTTGTGCGGCCTGCGTGCATGGCTTGCATGCGCGGCTCGTGCGGTGCCCGCATGCGGCCCGTGCACCATCCACACCCAGTGTGCAGTACCGACTGCACCTGCTGCGCCAGCGCGCGACACTTGCTGCGGTGCATGCAGCTCGCCTGCATGGCC